>CM019149.1:278397018-278905284 GCA_009733165.1 Naja naja
GATCAAGGAAAGCAAACGTAAACGACTTTGGCAAGTTTAAGAGACATTGGGGTGCATGAATTTAACAATTTAGAAGAGGCCATGCTGATCGATTTGTTCTGGGCCTTAAAGACAAGGTGCTACAGAGCAAGTTATTACTGAAACCTAAGATCACGCTGAAGGAAGCAATAGAAGAGGCCTCTTCAGCAGAAGCTACCAAGTCCTCAGCAGCAGCCATGAAGAAAATCAACAAGGCCACAAGCCATCCTGATGTGGAAAAGTCCACAACAACTCATTGTGAGCAAATAGATTCTGAGTCAGACTGTAGTGAGGTGGAGGAAGGAATTTACAGACTCAGAATGGGAGGAAAAGAAAGACCTGGGAAGAAAGAGGCAAGACTGCAGAGGTTGTGGAAGCCACCCCGCACTGAATGCAAGTTTTAGACACCATTTGCCTCCATTGTGATAAAGGGGACCTAGCAAGAGTCTGCAAATCATCCAGAACTCCACCCAACAGAAGAAAGTTTGCTACAAGCAAAGACAAAGAATTCAGGCCCAACAATCTCAGTGAGAAAATGGGCGCAGCACAGAAGCAAATGGGAAGAATGAAACTCATCAAACAGTAACTATTGGTCATTCATCACCTTTAAGAAGCAGAAAAGTGCATGTCAAGGTACTTATTGAAGGAAGGCCTTGCCAAATGGAAGTGGACTCAGGCTCATACCTATCTATGGTGTCATGGGACACTATTCACAGACTTCTTCCCAACATCCAGAAGAAGCACTTCAAAAGCAAGCATTGACTCTTAAAGACTACCAAGGGAACAAGATTCCAGTAGTTGGAACAAGAGAATTCAACGTGAAATTCAACACACCAAACGCCTACCACTGACCATCGTGGACAAGGACCCCAAGTCTGCTGGGCCTTGAGTGGTTCAACCCGTTGGGCATCGAGGTGACTGGCATCAATCACGTGAGCAACACTGAGTGGGAAGAGGCCTTGAAGTCTGAGTTTCCAGAGGTCTTCAGCGATGGATTAGGCAAGTACTTGGGGACCCCCATCACATTTAACCTAGATCCCAAGGTACAACCAATCTGTTTAAAACCCAGAAGGGTCCCATTTGCCTTAAAGGAAAAATTGATGCACAATTAGATAAACTAATAGCCCAAGGGGTTTTAGAGCCCACTGATCACACCAGGTGGGAGACACCCATAGTCACACCAGTCAAGGCTGATGGGTCTGTGAGAATCTGTGGAGACTAAGGACCATTGAACCATGCTACAACAGAGCATATCCAGTTCCAGTAGTGCATCATTTATTACACTCTTTGGGGGGGCAAAGTTTTTGCCAAGTTGGACCTGGCACAGTCATATCAACAATTAACAGTTGATGATGCCACTGCTGAAGCCCAAACCATTGTGACCCAGAGGTGCCTTCAAATGCAAAAGATTGCAATTTGGAGAGCGCACCAGGCATCTTCCAAAGCCTTATGGAAAGAATGTTACAAGGGTTGCCAGGGTGGTGCCCTATTTTGATGATGTTTTAATTTCTGCTGAAAATGACACTCAATTACATGAGAGACTCAGGGAAGTCTTAACTAGATTCAAAAAGCAGGGTTAAAAGTCAAAGAAGAAAAATGCACACACAGATAAAGTGGAATTCTTGGGTTACATGATTGATAAACATGGCATCCACCCCACAGAGGTTCAGGCAATCAAAGAAGCCCCCAGGCCAAAATGCAAAACAGATTTGCAAGCATTCTTGGGACTCATTAACTTCTATCATATGTTTCTACCTCAGAAGGCAACCATTGCAGAACCCTACATAGGTTGCTGGACAAAAATCTGCTTGGGTCTGGAGGAAGGAACAAGCTGCATTTGCTATTGCTGAGAGAGAGAAGAACAAGCTGCATGTACTAACAATATCAAGAGACCTCATGCTGATGCTGATACAGTTCTCTGAGAACTTTCCTGTTGTTCTGACTTGTGATGCCTCCCCTTTGGAGTGGGGGGTTTGAGCCACATGCTTCCCAGCGGGAGGGAAGCTCCTATTGCATTTTACTCAGCACCTTGACTAAAGCAGAGAGGAACTACAGCCAACTGGACAAGGAAGCCTTGGCAATTGTAGCAGCTGTCAAAAAATTCCATGAGTATTTATATGGGAGAACATTTACTGTTGTCACAGATCACAAACCTCTTTTAGGCATTGTGGCAGGGGACAAACCAACACCCACGATCCTGTCACCAAGAATGCTGAGATGGACTGAATTTCTTGCTGCTTATTCATACAAACTGATCCACAGACCTGGTAAAGACATTGGGCATGCAGATGCTTTGAGTCGCTGCCCACTTCCTTCACACATTGAGGACCCTGTTCCTGAGACTCACACCTTTTTTCTAGAAACTGTTGCCAACTTCCAGTACATGCTGCTCAAATTGCCAGAGAGACTGCCAAAGACACTTTATTGGCTCCTGTCATAGGCTGGATTAAGAAAGGTTACTTCAAGATCTACCTCAACTTCAACCTTTTAAATCCAGGCAAACTGAATTATCTGTATTAAGAGGATGTATTTTGTGGGGTAACAGGGTGGTTATTCCTGCAAAACTACAAAAAGAGGTTTTGGAAATGTTACATGAGGGTCATCCGGGAATTGTCAGAATGAAGGGATTGGCCAGGAGTTATGTATGGTGGCCAGGTATTGACAAAATGGTTGAAAACTGGGTTGCATCTTGTCCCAACTGTCAGGTAGTCAGGCCTGCCCCACCCTCACCCCCACACAGGAATGGGAATGTCCTAGGGGCCCATGGTCCAGGATTCACATTGATTTTGCTGGCCCTACCAGAGGGCACACTTTCCTTATTATAGTTGATGCATATTCCAAATGGCTGGAGGTTATCCCTATGGCATCCACCACAACTGAAGCTGTCATCAAACAGCTTAAAAGCTTTTGTAACTCACGGGTTACCTGATGTGCTTGTTTCTGACAATGGCCCTCAATTTACATCCAACCTTTTTGAATCATATCTAGCACAACAGGGTATCAGACATGCCCTGACAGCCCCTGGGCATCCTTCGCTAACGCCGGGCTGAACGTGATGGTATTTACCAAGGAAAAACTTCAGCAATTGGGTCCAGGGATATCACTGAGAGAGTTGAAAAACTTCTCAGTGTTCAGCATATCACTCCCAACCCTCAACTAATTTAACCCCAGCTGAATTGTTGATGGGTAGGAAACTCAGGTCTCCCCTTGACCTCCATCCACTTGCACTTAACCCAACACCACTAGATTCCACTAGTAAAATTCACACTTTCACTGTGGGTGATTCTGTTTATGCTAAGAACCTCATGGGTGAACCATTATGGATTCCTGCTGATAACCCAAATCACAGGCCCCAGGTCTTACAGGGTACAAACGGAGGATGGTGTCCTCTGGAGCAGGCACATTGATCAGTTAAGATCCAGATTGCCTCAGGAGCATCGCTGCTCCTCTCTGGTTCCATACCTACTGCCTCTTCTAGGGGAAGGGAGGATTATGAGAGTAATCAGCAAGTAAGAATCAACCCCATGTAACGAGCTAACATGACAGGAACCATCCCAAAACCTGTCACAATACCAACAACCATTTTCACAAATGGAAGATTGCACATCACTACCTGATTTAGGTGCTGACATTGGGTTGGAGATGGATTGGGAGGAGAGACCAGGTTGTAGTAACCAAACAGGTTCTACCATTACTACAAGTCCAAGTAAGGAAATGTCAGCAGACACATTTCCTCTCTCACAAGGTGAGAACCTTAAAACATCTGAACCACGAGGTCTCAACGACACGTAAGAGCCCCACCTATTTAAAAAAGAATACATAGGTAGGTGGGGTTTGAGTATGGACTGAACCTAGTGGGGAGGGTGTTATGTATGTAGGTTTGAAGTCATTGGTTTAGTTTGAACTGTTCTTGTAAAATGTTGGAAATGATTGGTTTAAAAAGTGCGGGAAAACCCTGCACTCTGATTGGCTGGCAACTGCGGCTGCTGGCTATAAGTAGCAGCCGCAGCCCAGCCAAATTGGGTCCATTCTGAGCTGTAGTCACTAATAAACTAAGAGCTTGAAGCACTCCGTGTCTGTCTCTTCATGCAAACTTAACAATAAGTAATTGCAAATAATCAGGATCATGTTTCAAAGAACTACACAGTTTGGCATTGTACAATTTGTTTCCAATACATTTAAGCTGTCCATTTTTCAGAGAGTATACATAGCATTCAAAATACAATGTATGGTTCAAAACATATTATTGAAAAGTATTCAGGAAATCCAGGCAGAGAACGATATAATAGCTAGCATTTTGTGAAGCCTATGTTTTGTAAATTATCACCCTCAGTCATAGGACAAGTTTGTGATCTAGGTCCATTCCACCTCATTGGTGCTACTGAAAACTACCTTCCCATAAATGTGATGCTGAGTTAATGTGGACAAACTGAATTCAGGCTCTTGCAATAAGCTGGCCAATTCCTGTTGCAATCAATGATCAACAGCCATATATATTGTCATGGCAGGACTCTGAAGTGGCATTGATCCAAAAGAGACTGCACCCTTATGGAAAAATGCAAAGGAAAAGAAGAATGGAACCAGGTTATTTCCCAAACATTCAAGGTGCCAGTTTTCACCTTGCCAATTCTGGATCAGGATATTCAAAGGACTTATATCATAAACAGAGGTGGTTCAGCAGTTCTGACCAGTTCTGGAGAACCAGAATAAATTTTGAATAGTTCGAGAACCGGCAAATACCACCTCTGACTGGCCCCACCCCCATCTACTCTGCTCCAGTCCCAGCTGATCAGCTGGGTCCTCTTTGTTGCCCTGCACAGGAGAATGGAGCTGGAAAGCAGGTTAGGGGTGGGGAGGGAATGGGATTTGCAGTAACCTTCCCCAGGAGTGGAAGATTTTACAGTATCCTTCCCTGCCACAACCCACCTGCTTCACATCCACCAAGCCAACACACGCCCACCAAGCCACTCCCCACACTGTATACAAACCCTATGCAATAATTAATTATGTGGTATATATCCAACTAGTAAGAAAATGTGGATAATCAGTGTCATAAACAGTTACATTTGGAAGCAACATTCCAACAATGCATTATTCTTGAGAATGCTGTGCTATTTATTTTCAATTTGACAAGTGATAAATTCTGCTATATATCAACATGCTTTATTGTACAGTTTGCTTTCTAATTTTAATGCTATTTTCACATTTATTGTATGGTTTTAGCAGCTCGATTTCTTTTTTTCTTTTTTAAATGTTAATAGATTTCCTGGCTATTTTTATTGTGTAGCCACATATTAGTACAGATCTGGATGGGCAGGAACAGGCTACTCAACCCGCCAAGACTGAGTGGTTGGCATAGCATCTGACCAGTCAACAGATTCCACCTTTGGTCATAGGAGGAGGTGTTGCCTCTGGACAGGGCCCGAACTGGGAGTCCTCCTGACTCACGCTCAGTTTGGAGGAGCAGGGGGGCCGTGGCCAGGGCTTTTGCCCAGGTCCTACTGGTTCACCAGTTATGCCCATATCTGGACCGAGATGCCCTTCAGATTTATCACTCATGCACTTGTCACGCTCCGACTTGACTACTGCAATGCTCTCTATTAGGGACTGCCCTTGCATACCATCCGGAGGTTTCAGCTGGTAGAATGCGGCTACGTGGGTTGTGATGGGAGTTTCTGGTATCCCATGTTACACCCCCTCCTGCAATTGAGCTGCATTGGTTGCTGCCCTCCGGTGTGAGATTCAAGGTGTTGGCATTAACATTTAAAGTCCTCATGGTCCGGGGTAGGGAGCGCTCTGCCAATATCATGCCGATCACTCCCAGCGCCAAGACAAACAGAGGGACTCCTTGGGGTCAGTCTCCAGAGACAGTGTCGGCTGGTGGTGCTCTGGAAGGGCCTACTTGTTGCAGCTCCCGCTTTGTGAACCAACTACCCGGGGCTCCGTTTGGCTCCTGATCTCCCCTCTTTCTGCCACGATTTGAAAACTTGGTTGTTTGAACAGGCCGGCTGGACTGACCCTTTGGGGCATTAAATTAGTTTTAAATTAATTCTAGTTATTGGGCTTGTTTAAGTTTAATTTTTTTAAATATTTATTGTTGTATTTTAATTGTGAGCTGGCTTAAGTCCTTTGGAGAGGGGGCGGCATGTCCAATTATAAATAAATAAATTATGCAGAAAATACAAACAAAAAAGTTGTGAGGTTTTTTATCAACAATTGAGATATATTCTCCTTCATTGGAAAAGTGTAAGTAGGAAACACCAGAATTATATCACAGGAAGCTGTTTCTTTAAGAAACCTGAAGTAGTTGACTTATTGAATCAGATCATTCAGTATTAAGTTTAGTATTGCTGATACCAAGTGGCAGGTACTTCCACAGTTTCAGATCTATGACAGAGCTGACAACAATTGAATTGCAGATCCTGGCATGCAAAGCATCTACTTTCCATTAAACCTCCCTGCAAAAACTTGCATTTGTTATTTTTATCTATTAAACTTTATAAAGTGTAGTTTACTTTGTGGTCTTATACATGTAATGTTATTTGATGCTTCTTTTTTGCAATTAGTTGAAGGCATTCAAACTGTCCATTGAATGTAACTCCATTGCTGTTTCTAAAATACTAACTATGAACTACATTTCTTCTGCAGATGAATCTAGCACCTGAGATCCTAAAATATGTTGGGTAAAATGGAATGCTGCTGTATTATATTAATGTCAATGTATCCAGCCATTTATTAACAAGGAATTGTTTATAATCTGTTGGGAATGAATATTTAATGAAAATCAAATTGTGTGATGAACCTAAGTGCCAAATTATGATCCTGAGATAGTCCTGAGTGTTGGGTCATGTGTTTCATTGTTTTCTTTACATGAAAGGCATTCAATCTTTTAATATAAATTTATACAACCACATATCACATTTTAAATATTCATCTCCTCCTCATCCCTTTTTGATGCAGCTTCATCTTGAGCTGAGAATAGTTTCATACAAATGCCTGGCGGAGTTTCATAACTATTTTAGCTTTCATTTTATGATAAAAGGGAAAGTGGCATTGAGTTAATCCATTCTTGAGAATACCTACAATTATAATGAGGACAAGTGAACAAAATATATTCACTCACGGCTTTCCTGATTTCACCAGAATAGTAAATGGTAAAATATATTAATTCTTTATAATAAAATGTAATGAGGACAGAAAATGGTACAAAATGAATTAATTGCTAAAACAGAGGCAGTGAATGAAGTCCGTACAGAAGGAATAATGTAAACTGAGAGTAAATTTTGAACTCCTATAATTATCAACAACATGCTTATCTAGGTGGTGTGATTTAGCACATTCTGTGAATACTGGACTGTCTCATAAGTTAATGGTTCTATATATTATGCACCGAGAAGTTAGATAATTTGATAAAGAGGCTAAGCATGTTATGTAACTAATCTCAATATTTGGCGTCTGAGTATAATGGAGCAACCTTGGTGGAAAGCTACAATATTTAGAGTTCTTCAGATAAGAAAAAGATTTGGATATTTGGGATATGCAAAAGGAAATACTGTAGAATAGCATGATGTAAACCAGGCTGATAGAAGAAGGTTCTCCATCTTTCATAACACACTATCCACTCTCCCAATTATTTGCCTTTCAGAAAGCTCACATCATATTGGCCAAGGATTTTGGAAGCTGAAATGTAGATATCTGAAGACCCTCAGGTTGATGAAGACTGTGCTAGGTCCGTATTCACCCAATAAAGCTGAATGGTGAAATGCCCTTCCAGAACTCTTCTGTAGCAAATATAATTGGTGGATGATTTCTTTTGAATTTCTAAGGAAAAATTTCTTAAAGGCAGACTATTTCCCTAACAATGGTAGTACCAACACTGCTGAAAATGCCCAATGGGTGGAGTTCCCTTAATATATTTTCCTTGGGAATCAGTGGAAGTGTGGGAAGCCAACGAGGCTATTCAATGCAGGAGAGATTAAAGCAAAAGTGAAAGAGAAGTGGCTCTCAATTAGTTCTTCATCATTTGTAACATAACAAAGACAGGAACAGCATATTTCATCTGAGTTTCTGCAAAATTCTCCTTTCCTTTGAAACAATTTAGAAACAACTTCAAAGTAAATAAAACCAACAGGGAGAAATATAAGATTTTTCTGCCTTTCATAAGTTTGTTTTCAAATAGTATTTTAAGATAAGAGAATGGTTCCTAGGTGGAATTACTCATTTTTAAATTTATGCTGACTGCACATTCTCGAATTGCAGTACCAACATATCTGAAGTGTGCCAAATTGAAAAGCTATCTTACATCAGCAAACAAAGTACTATGATGGAGGATAAAATGCTCATTCCAATAGGAAGTGAAAATATATAAACAATCTACTAGGCAAATTGTACATAGAAATCCACTGTGATCCATGGGAATTTCAAAAGAACTAGTAAAAAGAAATGTAACATAAGTAATATAAAGAAATGAAAATATAGAATCATATAGCAAGTATTGGAATGCAGATAAACCATCTTGGGAACCATAAGAAAAAAATTAAAATGCATGTGAGATCTCAGTATTTAAAACATGTGCAAAACTTATTTCATCTTTTAAAACTGGCTGAAGATAACACCTTCAGCCCCTACATTTGTTTCAATAACACCAGTTGCAATCAACTCATAATCACCCAGGGTACTTAAGTATGGTAGCAGTGTAGTTAGAAGGGAATTATTTTTCTTCTTGACAGTTGTTAGTGTAATTCATTCCCTTGTTTTTAATTGCTGCATCAAATTGCTTTGTGGAATATTCCTTGTCTCATCCCAAGAGAAATCCAGAGAATGTACCTTGCCTGGAGTAATTTGTACACATAACATACATCACACACACACACACACACACACACAGAGAGAGAGAGAGAGAGAGAGAGAGAGAGAGTTTTAAAAGGTTAATCTTATTAACCACATAAATATCTATGTATCCTACAAATATAAAACCCAAGGGACAGATGCAAGGTGTGATATGAACAGGTGTAACCTGATAGTGTTTCAGACCTTTGATGTTACACCCTTGTTTGGCCCTTTATACAAACAGATTTATAACAATTTAACCAGATATAATTGTAAGCCTTCTTCTCCACAATCTGGTGGGGTCCCTACTGAATTACGTAAATAATAAATGGCAGGCCCAGCTCCAGACCTAACAGTGCTGATTTTATACAAATTAATTAAGTAGTTAAAATTAAAAGGGGGAGAAATGCTACAATTTAATTAAACTTTTGGCATTTAACTGTTTACTGGAGGTAGGAAGCAAAGAGACCAGAATTCTATCATTGCTTGCATTGCAAATTATTTGGAGCATAGAATTTGCAATTTCCCACATTACTTTTCCCAGGTTTGCCAAAGGACTTTTCCTGCCTACCAATATACATTTCTGCTTCTCATGATACCAGCCTAATAATGTTTTCTATGACTTTACTAGGATGCCCATTCCTCTTTGACATGGGTTTCCCAGCTCTGGAAATCCCTTGATTTGCCTGTGGCCTCTTCAGTTAGCCCAGCCGCGGGCAAACTACAGCCCGGGGGCCGGATCCAGCCCATTCGGCTGTTCTATCCAGCCCGCGGAGCCGAAAGAGTGGAGGGTTCTCTTGCTTTCTCAGAAGGCTACGTGAAGTAATCTAACTTTGAATTTATATTAGTTCACACAAACACTCCATCCATGCTTTTGTTCCGGCCCTCCGGTCCAGTTTAAGAACCCATTGTGGCCCTCAAGTCAAAAAGTTTGCCCACCCCTGAGTTAGCCCCTTGGTTTCAATCAGTTCCTTGGTTCCAGAAATAACCTGATCCTTCTTTTGTCAGTGCAGTTTGAGCGTGTTTTTATTGGGAAAAAATTATTTCTAAAAATTATTTAAAGGGGGTACATTTTTTAAAATTTGAAAAAGGAATTGGACTCAGTCACTGCAGTTTTATTCTGTATTCCTCAGCTAAGATTTTGCTACAGGAACTCAAAAATGGTCTCTGACCAGGAAGTTGCATTTCCACTCAATGACTTGCCAAGTTGTAGACCTGGATCTCTGAGGAGAGATGGTGCACATTGGTTATTTGTGGAAAATGAGAAGGGAGAGAGGGATGAAATATTTATTATAAAGCCCTCTTTTTGAATCCTCTCCTGGCCATCTCCAAAGTGACCACAATGTCTCCCAACTTAGCTTACAACACTTAGTCTGAGTTCAGCATGACATATTTTTACCTTCCTATTTTTTAGACAATTTCAATGATCAGACCACTACAGTAATGTTTTAAAAGCTCCCAACAATCCCTAGAGGATACGGCTTGAATGAGAGCAGTTCTATATTCCCTGTCTTCTATTTTTCCATTGCTTGCATGCCTTATTCTATTATGGTTGGCTTTTCAGAAGTTTTAGAGAAATTACGAAGAGTGGGAAGGAAAGAGAAAGTGAGAGAAAGAGATATTGAAGATCAATTACCAATCATAAGTCTACATCAAATTCCAACTTTTGTGTTTCTTTCTCTGTAGCTGTGTCTAGTATTCCTTTTCATTTTAGTTAAATGTATTGCTTGTGTAGTTTAGTTTAGTCAGAGGAATTTCAGCTTCATGGAAGAATGAATATAAGTATTTCATAGATGTTTCCATTTACAAGTTGTCCTAAGTTACCGTAGGTTGGAATCAAAAATTTCAGAACAAGAAGGTAGCTTATGCTGTAGAAATTTAAAATAAGTCATGAATCTTCAGTAAAACAAAACCCTTGCAAACAGACTGACATAAAAACACTATAAGAACATAATTATCAGATGGCCACAAGGCAATTTACATTGACCTCAGGAAAATAAAATAATATTTCATTTGAACTTAAATAGTATATATATATATATAGATGTCTTCACTATTGAGAGTTTCTGTTATAATTGTGGCAGGGTATCAATGCAATGTAGAAGCTACTAAATCTGTGGGAAAGATGCCCTTAAAAGCACAGTTGTTAATACTTGCCATTAACTTCTGAAATCTGAAGTTACTACCTGGAACAGTTGATGACACAAATGGCCTAATTTATGTTGGAAAAATATCCCTTCTCAAACACCTCGGTCTACAAGGGGAGATAATTGTCCCAGAACTCAATTGTTTTAGTTTCACCATTATAGCTCTTCTATGAAGCTCAAGATTTATTTATTTATTTTTATTTTTTATTACATTTATATGCGCCTTCTCCGGAGACTCAGGGCGGCTTACAATTTTTGGGATGCAAACCAGCGGTGCTCAGCAATAGCCTTCATTCCATTTGTATTATTCCCTGCATTCCATTATTCTAAGTGCTTATTTTTACAAAGGTCAGCTTATTGCCCCCAACAATCTTGGGTCCCTACCACCCCCGAGTGATGGAAGGCTGAGTCAACCTTGAGCCTGGTGGGATTTGAGCCTACAGCAGTTGTAGGCAGCTGGAACTTAGGTGCAGGCAATTAACAGCCTGAGCCACCAAGGCTCTTATAATCATTTTAAAAACCAGAGAAAAGGATATGTAATATAACTTGCAAACCAGTTGTCAGGTGCTCCATTCAAAATCCAAGAAAGAAACACTTAGACTCCATTATATAGAGAAAAGATATCTTTTACTGGAAATCAAGCATCAAAAGAATTCTGAATCTGAGGAATTGCGTGCGAAAAACACATATACAAAGTGATGGCAACGTTCCCACCCATAGTTCAAACTATCCATCCAATGGAAGTTGTGTATAATGTCATGTGGGGCATCTTCAGGTGGTGATGCAGACATCTGCCGTTGACCTTGGCCTATTTTGATAAAGAGTTGCGACTGTGCAGTAACCATGCAAGTAAGCGTAAATAATAAAGTTTTCCCCCAAGTTATACAGTTCATTCTCTAAACCTCCAACACATTTCCCACATCCACAAAGCCCAAAGATTTCAAACCCCCTGTTACTATGGCAGCCAAAAGATGTGAAGGAAAGGAAAGGAATTTTCAAGGCTGACACCAGTACTGTCCAATTATTAATTGAGCTATGGAAGGGAATCCAATGAGGATGTTGTGGCATCAGGAGTTACTTTGACTCAAAGTGTTATGAATAATTGTATTCATTTATATTACTGTCCGAAGTTACCTGATTTTGGAAGGCAAGACTGGTTTAGTAAATAACTATCTTAGTTAGGAAGAGGGGGAGGGAAGTTGAACAGGATTTGACCTGCTACATGTTTTTGAAATTTCCACTGATGTACCTCTTTAGCCTTTAAATTTAATTTATCTGCTGACCAAATAGCCTTTGGATACTTTATTTAGTTGGTATTTACATTAGAGAATAATTAGTTCTTGTTCTCCTGCTCTTTGTGCAGTGTCTGGAACAAAACTAATAGCTACTGTTTTAAATTCCAGTGGCTCTGGATTTTTCTCTGGAATAAAAGAGGCTGAAGATCCAGAGACACAAATTTACATTACATTATGTTTAGGAGCCTCTTCTTATTTAGTTGTTCTTTTCATAGACAGAACTCAAACTTTAAAAGACTGAAACATTGGATATATCTTGATGCATTATCTGCTCCATACAAACTATCTATGCCTTAGGTCAAGGGTCTTCAAACTTGGCAAGTTTAAAACTTGTGGACTTCAACTCCCAGAATTCCTGAGCTAACATGACTGGAGGAGGAATTCTGGGAGTTGGAGTCCACAAGTCTTAAAGCTGTCAAGTTTGAAGACCCCTGCCTTAGGCCAACATTTCCCTAAGTGAAAGTTGGAGTCTTAAATTGGTACAGCAGCGTTTCTGAAGGTTCTTCTTGTTCTGTGGTGTACCTTCCTTCTAGAATATTGTATTTCACATAAATGCACACAGACTTGCTTTTTTCCCCTTTTTCCCACAGCAGTTTTACTAAAACAAGAAAAGAATCCAAAGAGAGTGGAAGTGCAAAGAAAGGAAGAGGAGATAGGAATCAGATGAATGGAAGAGAGTCTGGAGAATTCCAAAAAGAGTCATAGGGCTGGAAGAGGACACTTATCCCTTTGAAAAGAGTCCTCTGCTTAATGGGAAAATCCAATATAACATGTCCACGGAGAAGATCAGTCAGCATTTGCATGCACCCAACAAAGGGAAATAAATCGGCTATTTAGATAATTGGTCTTATTGTCATAATATATGTTTACAATTAAATTCAAGGTGTTGGTTATCACCTTTAAAGCCCTTCATGGAAAGGATCAGGTTATCTGATGCATAATCTCACTCACACCCCACTCAGACTGTCAAAGAATCCTTCTCCAAACCCCATTGGCCAAGGAATTTTGGCTAGTGGGGTCAAGGAGAAGAGATTCTCTGCCATGGCTTCCACTCTCTGGAATATTTTGTCTCCTGAGGTGAGATCCATCTTCAGCTTTCTGACCTTCCAGAAGAGTCTTATAACCTAGCTCTCCCACTTGGCTTGGGCCTCCCAATGCACTATGCTGGAGGTGATTGAGTGAGTGAGAGACAAAAACCCACCCCTTACCATCCATATTCTTGGTTTTAATATTTTATTTATTTATGTATTTATTTAATTTATTTATGAGATTTATATGCCACCCTATCTCCCTAAGGACAATATTAAAAGACTATTAAACCAGAAATCTCATAAACCAATTAAATTTAAAACTACAACTAAAAACCCTCCCCACATCATCAGTACGGGTAGGTGAGTTGGAACAGCCATGTTTTTAGGCCACGGCAGAAAGATCGGAGGTCAGGGGCCACCTGGAGCTCCAGGGGCAGCTGGTTCCAAAGGGTGGGTGCTCCCACAGAGAAGGCCCTACCCCTGGGAGCCGCCAGCTGACATTGCCTGGCTGACGGCACCCAGAGGAGGCCCTGCTGGTGGGAGTGCACGGGGCATCGGGAAGCCGTTATAGGCAGCAGGGTCTCCTGCAAATACCCCAGTCCAATGCCATGAAGGGTTTTATAGGTCAACACCAGCACCTTGAATCTCACCCGGAGGGCAACCAGTGGGCAACCAGTAACCAGTGCAACTCACGCAGGGGGGGTGTAACATGGGACTATCGGGATACTCCCATCACAACCCACGCCACTGCATTCTGGACGAGTTGAAGCCTCCGGGTGGTCCTCAAGGGCAGCCCCATGTGCACAGCATTGCAGTAGTCCAGATGGGAGACAACGAGCACATGAGTGACCGTACGTAGGGCATCTCAGTCCAGATAGGGATGCAACTGGCACACCAGGCAAACCTGGGCAAGTATCCCCCTGGCCACGGCCCCCACCTGCTCCTCTAAACTGAGCCACGCATTCAGGAGGATACCCAAGTTGTGAACCCTGTCTATGGGGGGCAACACCTCTCCCCCCATAGCTAAAGATGGAATGTCCTGGCTAACTCGAGATACCAGTACATACAGCCACTCGGTCTTAGCCGGGTTGAGCTGCAGCCTGTTCCTCCCCATCCAAACCCGCACTGCCTCCTGGCACCTGGACATCACTTCGAGGGCATCACTGGGTTGGTTAGGGGTGGAGATAAAAAGCTGGGTATCATCAGCATATTGATGATACCTTACCCCAAAACCACGGATGATCTCACCCAGCGGCTTCATGTAGATGTTGAACAAGAGGGGCAAGAGAACCGACCCCTGAGGCACCCCACAAAGGAGCGGCCTCGGGGCCAATCTCTGCCCCCCTGTCAACACTACCTGTGTGCGACCCGAGAGGTAGGAGGAGAACCACCATAAAATGGTGTCCCCCACCGCCAACCCCTCGAGGCGTCGCAGTAAGATACCATGGTCGATGGTATCAAAAGCCACTGAGAGATCTAACAGGACCAGGACAGAGGAGTAACTTCTGTCCCGTGCCCTCCAGAGATCATCCACCAGTTCGACCAATGCTGTCTCTGTGCTGTACCAGGGCCTGAAGCCCGATTGGTACGGGTCCAGATAGTCGGTTGTTGTTAATCTTATTGTTTTTATATCTTTGCTTTTATACTGTCACCCAGAGTTACTCAAGATACTGAGAGGTGTAGCATATAAATTTAATCAACCAATACATCATATATTCTTTATTCTATGTCCCATATTGTGGCATATAGAAAGCAGTCTTTAGTCTTTTTTTCTGTGACAACCCTATAGATATTTGAAGAGTTCTATTATATTGTCATCCCTGCTTCCTTTTTCTTCTGGAAGCTAAGTAAACCATTTTCTCATTTTTTTCTTTGGAAGATTGAGTTACCAGTTTCTGGATCATCTTTATAGCAAGCCCCTTGATGGAAAAAGGGAGCTAACTCTGATGTGAGACATGCTCCAGGTTAAGGCAAATTAAGAATAGGTCAAACCCCTCTCTGCTTGTAAAGCAGTGCTTTTCTCATCTGTGTGTGTTTGTGTGTAATTTTCTTTCCAGAGGAAAGAAAGAAGGAAAAAAAATGCACCACAAAGTGAAGAAACTGATGAGTGGGAAGGCTCACCCTTTTAGAAAAAGAAGCTTAAAGGTGTAATTTATCCATCAGAAAGTAATTGAGGTAGAACTGGAGGAGGAACATGAAGATACTTTGAATGCAGTGTTGGTCTGATATAAAGTCCACATGAAGATTTTACATCAGGATGAAAGCTGCATTTCTGTGTTCCACTATCAGCTGTGCTGGACAATTAACATGATCTGTTCTCAGTTCTATACTGCTAAGCTAGAGTTTTTTGTTACTGTAGTTTTAAATATTAGAATTTTAGTCAATTGGTGCTTTAACCTGAAACAAGAAAAACTCCTTACTCCCAGGTCATACAAAAAAAGAAATAAAATACATTTGCTGACATCTGCAGGAGGGGCCATAAAAAAAAAGTCAAGATGGCATATCTACATCTGCTTTGATACCTTCTCCACTGAAGGTTCCTCTTTACTAGCATTATTTGTCTGGTCATTTTCAGGACACACACAGAGACACATATGCATCAGTCATGACAGGAAACTTCCTGGTGATAAAGTTATCATTCCTCTTGCATTTAAATGTCCTTTGCAAGCCATGAAAGTAAAATGACAATTGTGAAACCAAGAATTTCTCTTTGTACCTAGAACTATAAGCTCCTATTGCTGCAGCTGGATTAATTCAAGTAGTTCTAGTATTTAGTCTTATTGTTTACATGCTAAGTAACATGACTGTATATTAAACTCAATGCTTACTCAATTCATGACTGAAAGGGCTTTGAGTTAGATGTTAGAGTGCAAAAATGAAAATGTTTCTCTCCTACAGGAGGCTGCTGTGCTGAGATGGGAAAAATTATTCACAAAATAATGCAAACCAATTAGGCAGAAAAATATTAGAACGTTCTGATAAGGCTTGTCTGAAGGAAATGAGGCAACTCACCACAGCTGACTCGCCATGGGACAACTTGCCATGGCCAACTCACCACGGGACAACTCGCTGCAAGGCAATTTAACAATTCTATTTATTTATTTATTATTTATTTATTTACTATTTGGACTTGTATGCTGCCCCATCTCCGAAGACTCGGGGCGGCTCACAACTAAAACAACCACAATAAATAATTAAAAAGGAGTTAAACAGATCACAAGCCCCAAATAGTAAATCTAAAATTTAAAATAATTTAAAAACCCATCCCCCCCCAGGGAGGGGTCACAGCCCGGATTGGTCGAACAGCCAGGTCTCCAAATCATGGCGGAAGGTGCGGAGGTCAGGGGCCAGTATTTGTATTTAAAGTAAATACAAATTATTTCAATTTTTGCTATTCATATTTCATTCTTCAATGGCATCACCATTGCTTTGATATTAGTGTTATTCTTGTTCTACAGCGAGTTGTCCTGTGGTGAGATGGTCATGGCATGTTGTCCTGCAGTGAGTTGACTGTGGCAAGTTGGCTGAGGCGAATTAGCCATAGTGAGTTGGCCGTGGTGAATTGTCATAGACCCTGGCTGAAATAGCTTCTTACAGTTGCTGTTAAAGAGTTTTGGACTTTTGTCTATCAGATTTTTCCCAAGGATATAGGATAGCTAAAACTATTCTGAAATGTACACTGTTTCAAATAATGCAGACTTTTTGTAACTGGTGAGTTGAGATGTTAACCGTTCCTATTGTGTTCAAGTGTTTTTCTGAATCTTTTTGGGGTGGAACCAAGTATATTATCCATTGATTGAGACCCTTACTATTTTTTCCTACATTTACTCAATTTCTATTTTGCTATTCTTCAATTCTTTCTCATTAACCACTCTATCTGCAGCTACTGCAATGAGAATTATCCATAGTTTTTTCCTTTGTAACTACAGCTACATTTGATTTATTATGGGTTAAATGTTTATCAGTTTGTATTTGGAAATCCCATAGCATTTTAACCCATTTGTTCTCATACTCATTTTTCTCTATTGTGATTCTACCAATTCCTTGTTGCTGTAAAAGTAAGTTTTTTTATATTTATGTATATTTTTTTACTAAGAGTCTAATCAAGGTGGTCATTTTGCGTCATTATTATTATATACAAAAATGTGAAATCACAAACACCAATTCTTTAGCTTGTATTAGCTTTCATATCTGTTGAGTTCTTCTGAAGAATGTAGGATATCATAATGTATCAACATGGTATATATGCAGATCTGAACAGTGTCTTTTGTAACGGACAGTTGGAAATTTTTGTCATTGCACAGATTTTCTATGTGCTGTCCAATACTTCTTGGATGGAACTCAGTGTGCTGATAATCACTGGGACCCTCATGGCCAGTTTCATCTTTTATCATCTTTGATTTTGATTTTCAGACCTTGTTACTTTTTGAACTTCTCCAGTTCTTTGCGTTCTATTCTACTATTTCTTGGTATTGCCACATCAATTATCCACACTTTCTTCATTTCAAGCATAGTTAAATCTGGTGTAGTCAAGACTTCATTAGCTTGTATTCTATTATTATTATGGTTCATCATATAGCCAGATGTTGAGAATTGATTTGGCATTCTTATCCACCTATCAAGTCCTTTCCAAGGACCTGGGATAGGCAGATATTGTTGTTTTATGGTGTTAAAGGTATTGTCACAAGATGTAAGCTTTCTGAGTAAAGTTGTATTTTGCAATTGATTGATGATGTTTTTATCAATGCCAATGGTGTTCAAATGGTATTCCAGATGTTTGGGATTGCACCTAAGGCACATATTACTATTGGAATTATCTTTGCTTTCTTTTTGCTGTACTCATTCTACTTCTATTTTTTTTATTTATATAGCATCTTTATTGTTTTTACAAACAACTCAAGGTGATGAACATATCCAACACACCTATTTTCCTCATAACAGCAACATTGTGAGGTGGGCTGGATTGAGAGACAGTGAGCCCAAAGTCATCCAGCTGGTTTCATGGCTAAGGTGAGTCTTGAATTCATAGTTTCCTGCTTTCTACAGTAGCCTGATGCTTTAACTCTTTGCAGGTCTTTATATTTTGTAATGTTGTCCAGTTCTTTCTCTTCTATTTTGCTGTCTCCAAAGTCCACTAAGTAAATTTTGGGTGTCTTTCTTATTGCCAATTGTCAATAAGAAAGGTGTTATGTGGCAGGTGCTTGTTGTTGTTATTATTTCATCTCATAGTCAGCCAGATGTTCAGACTGGGTTTGGCATTTTTGTCTACCTATCGAGTCCTTAACAAGGACCTGGGATAGGGAAATCTGGATGTTTGACAGTGCTACAGATATCGTCGTAGGATGGAAGCTGTTCCAAGTAATGCTGCCTTCTGCAATTGACTGATGGCAATTTTGTCAATGCCTATTATTACTATTACTATTATTGTTGTTGTTGTTGTTGTTACATAGTATTATATAGTCCACCTCATTGTCTAGTGACCCTGGGCAGGTTACAACATCTTAAGAGCATAATCTAATTAATAATAATTAATAATCATTTAATCATAATAAACATAATAATATAATTAAATAATCTGAGTTAAAGAACCCTCAATTCTTTTTGTAACACAAACACGAGAAATCTAATCTTTAAACTTTTTATCATAATCAATAAGTTAACCCGCGTAGGCCAAATAGTGCTTTCAGATGCTTAGATTCTATACTGTAACATTTTGGGCTTATCTGACTCCCTATCTACTTTTGTTTTTCAAAAGTTCTTTTCAATAAAACCATGGCATGTTTATGTTTTATTTAAAAAGAAGCAGGCATGCTGCAAAACAGAATTACCTCTAGCATCATATTTAGCTATAGGGATGCTCTGAGCCCCCAAAAGTTCCCATTTAGATGGGCAGAGATCATTCCGGCATTCAACTTCTATTAAATGGATGTCTTACAACAGTGTTCACCCTCACAGCCATTTTAAATAGGCAAATCTATGGCACTGTTTCTGGGACTGAGCACATTACGTGTCCTCAAAAGTTCTCCAAAGACAGAATGAGTCATGGCTTCATTTGGCAATAGCCATATCAATTGCACTAGGTTGTCCAAGCTTTATTGGAAGCTGACCAGTTGTAGACAAAATCCTACAAAAATAACTACAGTGGTACCATGGTACTCAATGTTAATTGGTTCTGGGAGGTGTGATGAGTATTAAACAAGTTTTTCCCATAGAAAGTACTGAAATGAGTCACAAGGCAGCCAAAACTGACAAGTTCTAGCTTTCTGCATTGAGTACCAAACAAATGATGAGTACCAGGACAACATTTTCATGTCAAAATGTGTTGAGTACCAAATGTCATGAGTTTCCAAGCAGTTGAGTACCAAGGTACCATTGTACTGGAAAAGTCATAGCCATTTAAGTCATTGGGTCTTTTTTCTGGAAAACATTTTCACTGAGAACTAGAGCAATAGAGGTACCCTATAGAGGTACTAATAAAAAGTGTTTTGCTCAATGACACAATAGCTAATGTGTTTTTCTAGACAGAACAAAAAATAGCAATAGCAATAGCACTTAGACTTATATGCCCCATCGTAGAGTTTTATCACCCTCTCTAAGCGGTTTACAGAGTCAGCATATTGCCCCCCCAACAATCTGGATCCTCATGAAAATTCTACTGATTGACTATTTTCCCAATGGTCTTGTGGTAAAACCCATTAGAAACACTTTTCTCTTTGCTTCCATTCTTGCAATTTTGTCTACATATGTCAATACAGAGTGCTTTGTCTGCACTATTCCAAAGGAGAGAGACTGATGATTGCAGCTAGTGATAGAAGAGTCATACCTCCACTGTAATGGACAGCTGCCTCATTAAAGGTAGACCTTAATGATAATTGAGTCCAAAATTTCTATGGGTAAATGAGACAGTTGTTAAATGAATTTTCCCCCATTGACCTTTTACACCACATTTGTTAAGTGAATCACTGCAGTTGTTTAGTTAGTAACTGTCATGGCCCTGTTGGAATCTGATTCTGAGGGGGTGATTGAGCAGCTGACAGGGAGTGGGAGTGTGGCTCCAGTGACTGTGGAAGAAACTGGGGAAGGGCACAGTCCGGCTGGGCATTCAGAGGAAGACGCAGGGCCACCCCATCTTCATCCTAGGGCATGCAGGGAGGAATGGAGAAGGGAGCAATGTGAGTTACGTGGGTTATGGGGGAGAAAAGGGCCCTGATTCCCTTCATTAGCTGCAGCTGGGAAAAAGGATTTAAAAAGGGCGTTTGCGCACAGCACCTTGCTGGAAGCGAAGCGTGAATTATCTTTGTTTGTCAAGTCTTATCTGGGTTCTGGCGTCCTCCCAACTGTGTGTGTTTTGTTATCTTTTGAAGTCTGCAATTCCTTATCCTGCCCTGTCTTGTTAATTCCTGCAGTGTGATTTGTGTTGGTTTTTATTTATAATTGATATGTACTTTGGGTTCAGACTGAATTTCTTCCCTTTAAAAACTGTTCTTGGGAGAGTTTTGTCTCCAGCTGATGATAACTGGACATTGGGGACCAAATTGGAGGTATTAAAGGGACTTTACCTATTTTTGTGACTTTGTGGCTTCCCCATTGAGTTTGCTTGTCAGAAGATTGCAAAAGGGAATCACATGATCTTGGGATACTGCAACCATCATAAATATGAGTCAGTTGCCAAACATCTGAATTTTGATTATGTGACCATGAGGGATGCTGCAACAGTCATAAGTGTGAAAAATAATCATAAGTCATTTTTTTCAGTCCCATTGTAACTTCAAACCATCACTAAATGAATTGTTGTAAGTCGAGGACTACCTGTATGCTGGGATGATTTGGTCCAGCTTTGTTTCTTGTATTAAATGGAGGCGTCTTCATTTCTTGCATTTGGAGAAAGAAGGGAACAAAACATGCACTAGGGCCATGTTGGCGAGCCTATGTCAAGAGTGTTGGAAGTGGCACACGGAGCCATTTCCCCCAGCACATGAGAGGTCGCCCAGAAGAGCCCCACTGTACATGCGTGCGCCACTGCCCAACAGCTGATTGTTGGGCAGTGCATGCGCAGGGGGCGGAGGGGGGGTCATGCACACATGCATGGGGGGCCAGCACGCATTGCTTTCTGGGTGCTGGCATGTGAGTGAGTGCAAGCACGCGTGCACTCAATTATCGGCACGGGAGCCGAAAAAGGTTAGCCATCACTGCACTAGGGCATCTACAGAATCAGGAATTTGTTACAGAGATCAGTCCTGAGGCAAAAGGCAAGCATAATGAATTTAGGTATTGATTTACACATAGTTAATGGAGAGACTCTTAATTGTCTAAAATGTATGTTTGTTGTTATAAAGAAATTTTTTATTGGGGTTATAGTTTTGTTTTTTGTTTTCATTCCACTTTCCATGAGCCTAGCTCCATCCTAAACCTGCATTCCTTCTTGACTTTTTATACAATGTTCATCTTGAGAACAACGTCTGCCAATCCATCTAGAGGTACAGGATTACAAGAATAGGCACACGTGAAACAATCTGTTCCAAAATGCATACTGAAATACATGCTGAAACAGAAATGATCCTGGAGCAGAGGTGCTATTCAGCAGGTTCTGACCAGTTCTGGAGAACTGGTAGTGGAAATTTTGAGTAGTTCAGAGAACCAGCAAATACCACCTCTGACTGGCCCCACCCCCATTTCTTCTCTGCCTCCCAAGTCCCAGCTGATCAGCTGGGTCTTCTTTTGTTGCCCTGCACAGGAGAACAGAACTGGAATGCAGGTTAGTGGAGTGGGGAGGGAATGGAGATTTTGCAGTATTTTCCCCTGCCACGCCCACCAAGCCACACCCACCAACCCACGTCCACCAAGCCATGCCCACAGAACCGGTAGTAAAAAAATTTGAATCCCACAACTGTCCTGGAGATATTATGTCTGACATCAGAGAGTAATTCAGAAACAGAACAGGGAGGACTTGTGAACAAACCTATTCGGATCTGGCGCAGATTGTGAGAACAGTATTTTGCATCTGGGGATGAAATGCAGTAGTTCATTTTGTGATGCAGGCTTTGAAGAGACTTTGCTTTTCACTTTGATTAGAGATGTCAGAAGAGGCCAGAGCCTTATCTGACCTTCAGACATTGTCCTTTTCCTCTCTTTCTCCATGAGTTGGCTGTGGAGTCACAAGTATTGCCTACACTCGACTGGTGCTTGCACTCTTTTAGAAAGCATCCCCAGACTGATAGCTGGGAACTCTATGCGAAAATAATTAGTACTGCCAAGCAATTAGAATGGGAATAAAAGAGAGGGCAGTTTTGATTTTGGTGCCCGAATTATGGAACAGCTTCTGGGCAGAGGTGTATTTAGCTTTTGTTGCCCGTTTCAGGCATTTTAATATGATTATAGTGGGCATTTTTAATTAAGGCAAATTGGGATTTGTTGTTTTATTGCTTCTGCCTTATTTTAATTACTAGTTCTGTTATTGTGTTTTATACTTTCCAGTTTTATGTTTTGTTGTTCGAGTTCCCTTGGTCTGCCCTCTAGAGAAAAACTAGATAGAAATTATAATTAAATTTTTAAAAGGTGTTTTTATTTATTTATTTTTCAACCTCAGGAGCACCTTTGGATTCAGATAATTCTCAATTAAATTGAGATAATTGAGTAGATTTCAGGGATCTGAGTCAAAGCAGGATTCTTCTGAATGAGATCTCATGTGAAGTAACAAATGAGGGCTATTGTAGAATTCAATACTTTTTATTTTTCCAATGTGATCATTCTGAACCAATATTATTTATGGTTATAGACCAGTATTCTGCATAAAACATCAAACAACAAAACATATGATGAAACCAAAATATTTAAATTATAATGCATATCTAATTACCTCATAATATAGAAACAATTATCAAACTAAATTATACCTAGTTTTCCTTCCAGTGGTCATAAGTGAACAACTGAACCTTTTTGGAAGTTTTTAAGGATTTATTGACTGATAGGAAAAATGTGTTCTGTTGACCCGCTGAGCAATTTACAGCTCTGTTCCACAGAACAGCTGAGCAAAGGAGAGATGATATTAATTCAGAGCACCAGAGATGTACAATAGACAGTTCAACATCAGCAGTGATATTGATTCAATGATATCCTCCATGCAGGGACAGATTCAATCCTAGAACAAACCTTTCAATCTAATGAAATGAGCTACAGCTCATGAAAGCTGATGTATTTCCGATCAGGTTTCTTCTGATTTTTTGCTGGCTTACTCAATGGCTCTCTTCATATAGTGTCTCCAATGAAACTCTGGGTCAGGCAGTGGGGCAGTGTTACTCAATCTTGGCAACTTTTCAGATATGTGGACTTCAACACCCCGAATTCCCAGCTACCATGCAGTGAGGCATTAACTCAGAATGTTGCTGAATGCTGCATTCTAAGTTTTTGTACCTTTTTGGGCAGGTGACCTGAAATTAGAAGATGCTGTTTGTTCTGGCTTTTGAGTGTGCAAATATACAAGGATTCACAGATACAGTCTGAGGGATAAACAGAATTGTACATATATGGCCACACAATACTTTGTATCACAGAAAAGAACACACAATTGCATTTGGCCACTTTTGGAAAAAGCATTTAGTATGAAGGATGTGGATAACATAAAACTGGAGGAAATTCCTAACACTTTGGAAGACAGGCTCAGGAGTCGGAAGGATTTTGACAGACTTGAGCATTGGACCCTATCCAACAAGATGCAGTTCGATGGTGAGAAAAGTAAGGTCCTGCACTTAGAAAAAAATCAAGTGCACAGGATAGATAATACTATACCTGGCTCAACAGTAATGCTTGTGAGAGGAATCAAGATGCCCTGTTAGATCACTGCTTAAATATGAGTCAGCAGTGTGTTGCAGCTGCCAAAAAAGCCAATTCAGTCCTAAGCTACATCAACAGAGGAATAGGATCAACATCACGAGAAATGATAGTACTACTTTATACTGTACTGGTGAGGCAGAGGTGGTATTCAGCAGGTTCTGACCAGTTCAGGAGAACTGGTAGTGGAAATTTTGAGTAGTTCAGAGAACCGGCAAATACCACCTCTGACTGGAGATTTTACAGTATTCTTTCCTTGCCATGCCCACTAAGCCACTGCCACAGAACCGGTAGTAAAAATTTTTGAATCCCACCACTACGGTGAGGCCATCAAATAACAACTCATAGGATGAAACCAAAACATTTAAAGGAATAATACATCTCTAGTTGCCTCATAATATAGAAACAATTGGAAGCTTGGAATACTGCATCCAGTTCTGGTCACCATGACTCAAAAAAAATCCCGAGGCCCTAAAACGTGTTCATGGAGGAACAATAAAGATGATAAGGAGTCTTGGGGCTAAATTGTACGATGAGTGGCTAAGGCAACTAAGTACTGTATGTTTAGCTTAATGAAGAAAAGGCTTAGGGGAAACATCAAAGCAGTCTTCCAATACTTGGAGGGTTGCCACAGGGAAGAGGGTGTCAATTTCTCCATAGCACTTGAGGACAAGACAAGAAACAGAGAAAGATCGCACCTCGAAATAAGCAGGATTTCCCTGACAGTGAGAATGATTAATCAGTGGAATAGGTTGCTTCCAGGAGTTTTGGGTGCTCTGTTGCTGAAGGTTTTCAAGAAAAGATTGGACAATCATTTGTCCAGCATGGTATAAGGATTACTGCCTTGAATGGGGGCCATGGTGGCGCAGTGGTTAGAGTGCAGCGCTGCGGGCTACTTCTGCTAACTGCCGGCTGCCTGCAATTTGGCAGTTCAAATTTCACCAGGCTCAAAGTTGACTCAGCCTTCCATACTGTTTGTGCCACACCACAAGCCAAGCAAACACCTGGGCACAAACAGACACCCCGATACCTCCAGCCCAAACACACTCCAGCCAGCCACCCAGATGAAACCTAGCTTCCTAATAAACGATAGCCGGCCATTCATCTGAAGCCAAGCCACGCTAAAAGTCCCTAATACACGAAACACAATGTTGCCAGCTAATCAAGACAAAAAACCGCTACAAAACAGACAGAAGATATTAGAAACACCAACCAAGCAGAACACAGCAAACTCCAAGACCAATAAACCCAGACCAAGACTCCCAACCAATCAGGATGAAGAAAAAACCATTCTAAAAAGCACGAGGCTAACACCAAATTTAAAATGGAAATGGCTGCGAAAGCCTGACACACAGATGAACCCAATACACAAACCTGATGATGGCAGATGAGATTCTGCTGAAACTTCACTACAACTTTAAAAGCACAACTATAATGACGTGGGAAAATATCCGAACAAAGCTGAATACCGTACATATAAATACCTGTGAAAACTTAAGAAAACACACACACACACACACACACACAGAGTTCATTTTTTCATTGCCATGTATTCTTAAATTTTTGTCTCCTAATTCTATATTGACAGCAAGATTTCTCTTTTCCAGTGTTGTGTCAGATGGATTCTTGCTGATATTACCATAGCTAAATGAGTTATGGTGCCTTTCATTTGTAGTCTGTACTTGTGGTTTGGATTTGTACTTGTGGTTTGGATTTGAAGTTTATTTTTGAATAAATTTATTTTCAAATGTAATTTTTTCATTGCAATAATCTATGAAACCATGGAAAGTTGTGTAGATAAACCCAAATAAAAGTGTTATTATCAAAAACAAGACAAGACAAAATTAAAATAAAAAATAAAATAAAATGACAGTCAGTATAGGTTACTGTAGGTTCATAGTTTCAACCCTCCTAAAAGGATTAATTTTTTTACCAAGAAATTTTTAAAAAATTATCAGTACTTCTATTTTAAAATATAAACATTTAAACACATCTAGATTACTCTCTACAGTTTTCTCTCTTACATTTTGGAAATTTCATCTCCTAATAAGATGCCATTATTGCTGAAAATGCTTTTTATGAATAGCATAAAATTACAATGTTTTGTAACATTCAGATTGTTGAAGTGAGACTTAGATTCATACTTTAAGTTGAGTTAACAGCTTTTTAATCAGCCTGAGGAAAATTTCCAAATTTCCAAATTGGGATCCAAATTGATGTTGGATTGTTTGTTTTGAATATAAGAATATTCTGAAACAATTAGAAGGTAGAAAAATGCATATTTCTAGCAAACAAAGATTTATCTACAATGTAAATTCCAATGCACAATAACTCATAATAAAGTAGCACATTATGCCTGGTATTGATTAATTATAATCTAACATAACTAAATTGTTTCTAAAAACCAACATTTTATCTTCCAGCATGCATTTCTATTAGAAATCCAATGGAGACTTTGAAAATAAACTAAAATGCTCAGAATACTTAACCCACATTTAAAATGCACACTATTGATTAAAATTCTTCCCAACTGTTTAGCTAAAATGTTAACTGATTAACATACCAATTAAGAAACAATTCAAACTTTAATTCTTGAAAGTAAATTGAACTATATAACTATACTGCAACGATTCTCATCTGTATTTAGGCAATACAGGCTTTCATTCGCCAAAGATTGTCAAGATGCAATATGAATTAGATAGCGTTCTGGCTAAAATAAGCTTTAAAAAGGTGCAAGTTGATTCTGCTAATTGAAATTCTCCTCTTAAATCAATTTTTATTCCATCCAATCCTAATTCTACCAAAATTAGCTTGCTAAAAGGTTGAAACAACCAAGGAACTTTGATCGATCAAAATCAAGGAACTGAAGCAGAAGGAAACTGGAATATAGTGGGATTGCTCCTATCCATTGGTGATGCCATGGGAAAATTGGAGTGGGCTCACTTCATCTGCTGATAGATCTTCTCTGAGAGAGTCCTTAGAGCCACAGCAGTCAAGAATTAGCACTTAACAGTTTCAAAGCAGCATGTAAAAATAGATTTTAGCACAGAATACAGGCTGTAGTGGTGGCTTGTAAGAAATTTGTTATGTATGCAGGATTGAATGTCATTGGTTAAGTTTGAACTGTTCTTGTAAAATGTCAGAAATGATTGGTTTAAAAAGTGCGGGAAAACCCTGCACTCTGATTGGCTGGCAACTGCGGCTGCTGGCTATAAGTAGCAGCCGCAGCCCAGCCAAATCGGGTCTGTTATGAGCTGTACTCACTAATAAACTCTTCACTGAAGCACTCCGCGTCTGACTCTTTATGCAAATCTAACACTGGCGACGAAGGTGGGATCCTTCCCAAAGAGAAGATAACGCAGGGAACAAGCTGAGAGAGATGGCTGTGCTGAACACCCCCCCAGCCCCATTCGATCCGACGGCAGAAGACTGGGACTCGTATGCAGATCGTTTCCAAATGTGTTTGGAGGGAAACTATCTCGCCGACATTTCCAACAAGCGGAAGAGGGTAGTCTTTCTCACCCACTGCAGTCCGGCCGTTTTCAAGATGGTGAAGGCATTGGCGGGAGCTGCAGACGTGAAGGTAATGGACTGGCCCGACTTAGAAAAGTTATTAAGAGCCCATTACGCGCCACAAGTATCGTGCCTCATTAAGAGACACGAATTCTACCATCGGGATCAAGGGAAAAGCAAAAACGTTAATGACTTCGTGGCAAGTTTAAGGGACATTGGGGGTGCATGTGAATTTATCAACTTAGAAGAGGCCATGCGCGATCGATTTGTTCTAGGCCTAAAAGACAAAGTTTTGCAGAGCAAATTATGAATGAAACCTAAGATCACGCTTAAGGAGGCCATAGAAGAAGCTTCTTCAGTGGAAGCTACCAAGTCCTCAGCAGCAGCCATGAAGAAAATTAACAAGGCCGCAAGCCATCCTGATGTGGAAAAATCCACAACAACCCATTTTGAGCAAATAGATTCTGATTCAGATGTAGTGAGGTGGAGGAAGGAATTTATAGACTCAGAATGGAGAAGAAAAGGAAAGACCTTGGAAGAAAGAGGCAAGACTTTTATTGCAGAGGTTGTGGGGGGGGGCCACCCCCGCACTGAATGCAAGTTTTTTGATACCATCTGCCTCCGTTGTGAAAAAAGAGGTCATCTAGCAAGAGTCTGCAAATCATCCAGAACTCCACCAAGCAGAAAGAAGTTTCCTGACAAAGATTTCAAGCCTAACAACTTCAGGGAGAAAATGGGGCGCAACACAGAAGCAAATGGGAAGAATAAAACTCATTAAACAGTCACTATTGGTCATTCTTCACCCTTAAGAAGCAGAAAAGTACATGTGAAGGTACTAATTGAAGGAAGGCCTTGCCAAATGGAAGTGGACTCAGGCTCCTATTTATCTATGGTGTCATGGGACACCATTCACAGGCTACTTCCCAACATTCAGAAGAAGCATTTCCAGAAGCAAGCACTGACTCTTAAAGACTACCAAGGGAACAAGATTCCAGTAGTTGGAACAAGGGAATTCAACGTGAAGTTCAAAGGCCACACCAAACGTTTGCCCCTGACCATCGTGGAGTCTGAGTTTCCAGAGGTCTTCAGTGACAGATTGGGCAAGTATATGGGGACCCCTATCACTTTCAACCTAGATCCCAAGGTGCCCCCAATTCGTTTAAAGCCCAGAAGGGTCCCATTTGCCTTAAAGGGAAAAATTGATGCACAGTTCCAGTGGTGCATCATCTGTTACATTCACTTGGCAGGGGCACAGTCTTTGCCAAATTGGATCTGGCCCAGGCATATCAACAACTAACAGTTGATGATGCCACTGCAGAGGCCCAAACCATTGTGACTCATAGAGGTGCCTTCAAATGTAAAAGGTTACAGTTTGGAGTAAGCGTGGCACCAGGCATCTTCCAAAGCCTTATGGAAAGGATGCTCCAAGGACTGCCAGGGGTAGTGCCTTACTTTGATGATGTGTTAATCTCTGCTGAAAATGACACTCGATTACAAGAGAGACTCAGAGAAGTCCTTACCAGATTCAAGAAAGCGGAGTTAAAAGTCAAGGAAGAAAAATGCACTCTTAGAACTGACAAGGTTGAGTTCTTGGGCTATATGATTGACAAGCATGGCATCCACCCTACAGATGCCAAGGTTCAAGCAATCAAAGAAGCCCCTAGACCAAAATGCAAAACAGATTTGCAAGCCTTCCTTGGACTTATTAACTTTTATCACATGTTCCTACCTCAGAAGGCAACCATTGAAGAACCATTACACAGATTACTTGACAAAAAGTCTGTTTGGGTCTGAGGCAGGAAGGAACAATCAGCATTTAACAATATTAAAAGACTAATCACGTCTGATGCTGTACTCATACAGTTCTCTGAGAATTTGCCTGTTGTACTGACTTGTGATGCATCCCCCTTTGGAGTGGGGTTTTTTCTGAGCCACAGGCTTCCCAGCGGGAGGGAAGCCCCTATTGCATTTTACTCTCGCACCTTGACCAAAGCAGAGAGGAATTACAGCCAATTGGACAAGGAAGCATTGGCAATTGTTGCAGCTATCAAGAAATTTCATGAGTATTTATATGGGAGAACATTTACCATTGTCACAGATCACAAACCTTTGTTAGGCATTGTGGCAGGAGACAAACCTACACCCACTATCCTGTCACCAAGAATGCTGAGGTGGACTGAATTTCTTGCTGCTTATTCATACAAACTTATCCACAAGCCTGGCAAGGACATTGGACATGCTGATGCCTTGAGTCATTGCCCACTTCCTTGTCACAAGGAGGACTTTGAACCTGAGGCACACACCTTTTCCTAGAAACTGTTGCCAAGCTTCTAGTACACGCTGCTGAAATTGCCAGAGAGACTGCCAAAGACACTTTATTGGCTCCTATTATAGGCTGGATTAAGAAAGGTTGGCCTCTTCAAGATCTACCTCACCTTGCCCAACCTTTTAAGTCCAGGCAAACTGAATTATCTGTATTAAGAGGATGTATTTTGTGGGGTAACAGGGTGGTTATTCCTGCAAAACTGCAAAGAGAGTAGGTATTGTAAGGATGAAGGGATTGGCCAGGAGTTATGTATGGTGGCCAGGTATTGACAAAATGGTTGAAAACTGGGTTGCATCTTGTCCCAACTGTCAGGTAGTCAGGCCTGCCCCACCTCTTGCCCCCACACAGGAATGGGAATGTCCTAGGGGCCGATGGTCTAGGATTCACATTGATTTCGCTGGCCCTACCAGAGGGCACACTTTCCTTATTATAGTAGATGCATATTCCAAATGGCTAGAGGTAATCCCTATGGCATCCACCACAACTGATGCTGTCATCAAGCAGCTTAAAAAGCTTTTTGTAACCCACGGGTTACCTGATGTTCTTGTCTCTGACAATGGCCCTCAATTTACATCCAACCTTTTTGAATCCTATCTAGTGCAACTGGGTATCAGACATGCCCTGACAGCCCCTGGGCATCTTTTGGCTAACGACCAGGCTGAACGAATGGTACGTTTTACCAAGGAAAAGCTTCAGCAATTGGGTCCTGGGGACATCACTGAGAAAGTTGAAAAACTTCTTAGTGTTCAGCACATCACTCCTAACCCATCAACTAACTTATCCCCAGCAGAGTTGTTGATGGGTAGGAAACTTAGGTCTCCCCTTGACCGCCTTCATCCCACTTACGCATCCAACGCACCACTAGATTCCACTAGCAAAGTTCGCACGTTCAGTGTGGGTGATTCTGTTTATGCTAAGAACCTTATGGGTGAACCTTCATGGATTCCTGCTGAAATAACTCAAATCACAGACCCTCGATCTTACAGGGTACAAACAGAGGATGGAGTCCTCTGGAGCAGGCACATTGATCAGCTTAGATCCAGGTTACCTCAGGAACATTGCAATTGTTCTTCTTTAGTTCCCATACCTAATGCCTTTTCTAGGGGGGAGGGGGAGGAACATGAGGATAATCAGCAAACAAGAATCAACCCCATGTGTAATGAGCCATTACAACAGGAACCATCCCAAAACCTGTCACAATGCCAAAATCCATCCTTAGAAGTGGAAGATTGCATGTCACTACCTGACTTGGGTGCTGACATTGGGCTGGAGATGGGTTGGGAGGAGAGTCCAGATTCTAACAATCAAACAGGGTCTTCTTTCACAGCAAGTCCAACTAGGGAAATGTCAACAGACACATTTCCCCTCTCACTGGGTGAGAACGTTAAAACTTCTGAACCACGAAGGTCTCAACGTACATGTAAGAGCCCCACCTATTTAAAAGAATCGGTTGGGGTTTGAGTATGGACTGAACCTAGTGGAGAGGGGTGTTATGTATGTAGGTTTGAATGTTATTGGTTTATTTGAACTGTTCTTGTAAAATGTTAAATGGTATTGGTTTAAATAGTGCGGGAAGAAACCCTGCACTCCCATTGGCTGGCAACTACGGCTGCAGGCTATAAGAGGCAGCCGTAGCCCAGCCAACTCGGGTCCATTCGAGCTGTAGTCACTGAATAAACTCTTCACTGAAGCTCTTCGCGTCTGACTCTTCATGCAAACTTAACAGGCATGATAACCTAGTGGGGAGGGGTGTTATGTATGCAGGTTTGAATGTCATTGGTTAAGTTTGAACTGTTCTTGTAAAATGTCGGAAATGATTGGTTTAAAAAGTGTGGGAAAACCCTGCACTCTGATTGGCTGGCAACTGTGGCTGCTGACTATAAGTAGCAGCCGCAGCCCAGCCAAATTGGGTCTGTTATGAGCTGTAGTCACTAATAAACTCTTCACTGAAGCACTCCGCGTCTGACTCTTCATGCAAATCTAACAAAATTGACAATATCATTTTGTAAAATAAAATGCAAGATCTTCACACCTGGTCTAAAACGTTGTTTGTTTGTTTGTTTGTTTGTTTGTTTTTCTATTTCCAAATCACCTATTTCCCTCAGAGGACATGTTGTCCCTGAGGCAAAGCAGAAAATGGTCTCCCTCCCTATTGCAAGTAAAGATGATGACTGATCTATCTATGTAGTGCTTGAATCTGATTTCAACATTGAAAACCGTACAGTCTTGTCCACCAAACTAGAAAGTATTTGGCTAGTTTAGAGTCTGCAACAATATTGCCCAGTATGTCTCCCAAACAAATAGAATGGCTATGAATTGAAGACAAAAAGCTGAAGGACAGCCACAGACTTAAAAGCATCTGCTACAAAAGAGCAGACTTAAAGTAAAGCCATTTCTTGCATGAGTTTCACAAGGTTGGAATGCAAGATATCTAGATATGGTACAGAATGTAAAATGGAAATGAGACAGAGATGTAACTTAGGTTAACCTGAGATTTGACTCACAATACCATGAAGGACCTGCAGAGCCTAGAACAAAAGCCATTCCTCAACTTCAGCAGTCTTAGCCTCATTCCATGTGGATTTTTAAAACTGTGCTGAGTAATACAAAATTATAGATTATGAAATATAGTGGGTGGAATATATGACCCAAATGAAGCCCTAGAGAGTTTTATGGAAGCCAAGGCAGAACTTAAAACACAATTTTGCTGGAAAATAATAAATAATGGTGGTGTGTCCAGCAATAATCATCCTAACATAATTTTCTTGTTCCTGTTCACCTGAAAGTAAGACTTATTTCCTCTGGTAAATAAGCAAACCCATTTTAATGTTCCCAAGAGAGCCCAGCCGACTTCATCGTAGTTGTCCTTAAGCAGCAAGCAAAAACATTAGCATTTCATCATGCTTTTTAGCATTAAATGGATTTACTGCTGAAATAGGGTTTAAGCTGGCAGATATTTCTTCTCCATAGATGTATTTTTGAAATTAATTTGTTTTTATGTTGTAATTATGCTTTTACATTTTATTTTATTGTTGATGTATTCTCGCTTTTTTTAATTATATGAAAATAATAGCCTAATCCAGATTGGGCAAGGAACGCAGCCTAAATCTTTCTCCAAACCTGTTGTCTAAAAGTATCCAGTCTGTCATTTTCATAGGGAATTTTTAAACTCCCCCTCCCGCCCCCCGCCATCAATCCCAGCACTGGCAGAGGGGATTTTTAAGCTCCGTTGTCTGCATACAGAGGTTGCAATGAATTTGTATAAACAAAGATTGAGATTGGTTCTTCCTTATCTCTAACCAACGCACCCACTCTCTTCAAAACAAGGACGTCCGTTAATCTAACATGCATTTTACACATTATCTAGTCTGCCCTTCAGAATCATAAATGAGCATAGTTCAGGATGCTATTAAAGCCCAGAAAATTAATGATTTTACACAAATTTTCCCCCTGAACAGGACTGTGATCCTGGACTATATGCAATCAATACATAAAATGAATGTGGTCAATACATAATGTTCATCTACCCTTCAAGCTCTTTATGCATTCAGAACATTATATTGGGACAGTAAACAATCCGATTCTGTTTCCATTTGACAAATGCACATATTCACTCAGGGAGGTTTTTTCCCCCTTCCTTTCTTTTTTCTCTCGTCTGGGGAGGAAAAATGCCAATTTGCCATGTATTCTCTATCTCCCCAAGCCCTTATATACCTCCTGGCAGTGCTGCTCAGCATTTCACATTATAAAATCAATCTCTATTTAAGGAAAGAGGGGGAGATATTTATTTCTTAATTTTTTAATAATGTATTTTCTGAGTTGTAACTGCTCCTGGTGTTGTATTATTTATTTATTGTGCCTATGGGGTGCCCTGCCACATGGTAATAAGAGGAGCTGCAGAAATAAGAGACCTAAGCAAAACTGTGGCAAGCAATATTGCAACTCTGTAGGATCTATTCAGAAATTAAAAGAAGAGAAAAACTGCAATGTTATTACAATGGAGCAAGATTTTATTTCCTTTGTAATGTTCGCTACTGAAAGTAGATTAAAATGAAATAGGATAGTTAATCATAGAAGCTAGTGAAGAAAAGCAACTTTCACACATACACATACACATTCTTACACATACACATAAACACAGGTCATTTAAAAATACCTTTTGACTTAACTTTGTGTTTCTAAATGACAATGATGCCAAAATGACAAATTGTACATTGTGATGTCATGGCACAAACTTTACCAATTCATATCTGTATCATGACATTGCACACAACTACACAAAGAGTTTACACTAGTATCGCAATACCTGTTCTTGCTGCCTCCTTAACGGTGAGTTTATACCATGGAAATGCTTTCCTTTTTCCTTGCAAATCTCTATAAGAACCCACACTAATAAATTTAGGATACTGATTTCAAAATGGGTTTATGTACACAGAATTTTATTCTTAGTCGTTCTTGTTATGTGAAGAAATCTGTGATATGGAAGTCATATAGGCCATGCACAAAGGAAGCAATGAAGAAATCCAGAGTTCTGTTTTCCATTAGATTCATAGCACAGTTGCAGGAACAGAACTGCCATTGGCAAATAGAGAGGTGTAGTAGTTAAGGCAGTGTTTCTCAAGCTTGGCTACTTTAAGATATGTAACTTCAACTCCCAAAATTCCTCAGTCAGCATGCCTACTGAGGAATTCTGGGAACTGAGGTTGGCACATCTTAATGTGGACAAGGTTGGGAAACATTTAGTTAAGATATTGGACTTCAAATCCCATCTCAATCATGGAATTCACTGGATGAATTTGGACAAGTATATTCTATCTATATCAGGGCTGTCAATCTCCTGGCCTGTGGGCCAGATGTGTTACGCGTTGGCCACGCCCATGCCCAGTTTAGCGAAGGGGGAAAAAGTCCCAATACATCACATGACGCTGCTGTGATGATGTGAGTTTGACACCCCTGATCTATATCTATATGCAGGGTGCTTGTGAGGATAAAATGATGAGGTTTGATAAAATGATAAGGTTTAAGTGCATATCACCTAAACCTTAAGGAAAAGCAGCATAGGAATGTAAAAAATAAACTGTTAAGTGGAGTTAATATTCCTGTGTGACAGATAGGCCTATATTCTAATCATAGGAAAGGGTTTGTCAGTACTCACAATGTCATCCAATATTTAATTTATTCCAAAGCAAAAATAATAGACATTTCTGGATTTTTTTGAAATCAGAATTTGAAAGAGCCAATTAAAACATGTCTTTTTCTATTAGAAGAACTGACACATCAGCAAGATTTGCAATGGAGAGGGAATACTTTCTCCTAGGTCCTTTAGGAATAGAGCCATGTTAGTCTATAGTAGCAAAGAGTGAGGAGTCTGGTAGCACCTTTTCCAATTAACATATTTTTTTAAAAAAAGACTTCAGCTCACCAAAGCTTGTGCCTTTTAAACATATTAATTGAAAAAGTCTTAGTCTTGGTCAATCACATTTGCCATTTTTAAAATAATTTCTTGTCAAATAGTAGGGAAATTAGTTTGTACTGTTATTATCCCACACTATTGTTTTATTCTTGTTGTTTTTTGTTAATTTAAATATTCATTTAAATATTGTTCAGCCACATCACAAGTTCCTACTGAATATTGAAGGAGGAATTTCGTGTTAAAAAGGAATGATCCCTAGAGCAACACCTCCAATTTTAGATATGCTTGGATAGTAACATATACGTAAATTTTACAGTGGTTCATCCTTTCCTCACTATTTTTCTTGGGAACAGAAGGTATTTTTCACCACTGAAAGTATCACATCTGCTATTCCTATTCCAAACAGCTCCATTTTTGCTATACTATTGTAACTATAAATGTACTCTCAGCAGTGAAAATTACAGTTAGTATTTATGTATATTCTTTCCTTCATTCTTGATTTTCCTTTGTTCTTTGATTAAAACAATCAAGACAATATGATAATGATATTAAGATGCATCCTTATACCATTTAGAGCCCAGTGAGACTGAAATTCCTGTAGGCATGGAGACTCTTCATATGTATACCTGTGTGTTCAACAGTCTGCTTGCTAGTTTATCTATACAAAGACTGTCTTCTGAGCACCCATAGCTGTTTATACATTGTTTAGTTCTTCTTCTGTGTGCTGATCAGTTTTTCAAGAGCCAGAATATGGTACCATAAATCAGAATATCAACATATATGTGATATATATGTTATATGTGTTTAGTACACATAGATGCCAGTCTCATCTACTGGACCCACTAGAGCGGGGAGACAGAGAATGTTGTGGGTCCTATCCCTGAGGTAGGTACAGGGCCTTCTTCATGGTGGCTCCCTCTCTCTGGAATATCATTCCCCCAGAGATTAGAATGTTCCCCACTCTAGCATTCTTTCAGAAGGCACTAAAGACCTGGTTCTGCCAGCAGGCCTGGGGAACCCAGAGTGGGATGGAGCCCACCAAATGGCTAGTGTGATCTGTTGTCTTTGGGGAGGGGTGGGGGGGTGGGAGTTGGGGGGTGATTTTTTATTTTTATTTCTTCCAGATTTGGTTCTGTTGTAGTTTATTAATTTCTTCTTTTTGTTAGTTTTTATTGTTTTTTTATTTTTATTTTTTGTTTTAAATGTGGTTTTACATTGTGTAAGCCACCTTGAGTCGCCATGGGTGAATAAGCGGCAATATAAATTAATTAAATAATAAATAAATAAATAAATATATCTGTGTATATTATAACACTGCTTATTGAGATAGCTGCTGTGCTTTACTATTAAAACCCAAAATAAGGATTCATTTAAAAGAAAACAAAAATTAAGCTTGAGATTGTGATAAAGAGTAGTTAAAAAATGGAGTGGTCTACCTCAGAATATGGTAATGGGAGTTTTCCAGAGGCTTTAATTTTCCACTTAAGCAGAGGTTAGATAGCTAACAGTCAGAGATGTTCTAAAATTCTTCTATGCATCTTCCTGGACTTTTGACTGGATAATCTCCAAGGTCTCTTCAAGCAGTATCCCTGATGTATGTATTATTTGGTTGTAAGCACATTTCATCAGTTTCACAATTTTACTCTCCATTTTCTCAAAAGAAAGCAAAGATGACTATGAAGTGTCTTTTATGCAAACTTCACAAGCATGAGAACAAAGAGAAAAAATTGCAATGTCTCAAGCTTCCTCAGGTCCTGGAAAAAACTAAAATTTCCTAAACTTTATGCAAAAGGGAAATAATGTTGGTGCGCTTGTCAGGTCAGATGCAAAATAGTCTCAGCAGAAAGAGATACAAAGCCTAATCAGTCTTTTTTTCTCTCTTGAAAGTTCTAGAAAAGCTGAGACCCATTAAGACAAGAAGTAAGTGCAGCAAAGACTCCAACAATTGGAGAAATGGACTGCCCATAGCTCTCGAGAACTGCAGATGATTCAAAGGGAACATTACAAGTACAGGCTCTTCTGAATAGTTACATCCAAGATTGCAATGGAAGTGTTCTTTCTCCCCTAAGAATGGAGGTAATCGTTAACCTGTCTCACAAAGGTTATAGTGTGAATTAATCAGTGTTGATAAAGGGCATTGAAATGAAAATGCCATCCAAGATGTAAGTGTTAGTAGTATCTTACATAGGTAGCAAGTCTGGGAAGAGAGCCAACATGTAGCCTAAGTATAAAATATTTCTGTACTGCTAAACCACTCAAGACAATATTCTTTTCTGAAGTTGTTGTTGTTTGCCCCTGTGGCTTCGTTTTATTTCTGTTGTTACAAAATTATGTAGCCACTGTCCCTAACTCAGCATTTTTGGCTTTGTTATAAAGCACCCGCCATCTGATCAACTGACCTCTGGCAGGGAAAATAAATGGGAAATCAGCACTCTTTGATTTTTTTTAAAAAAAGGAAATTATAGTTCAAACTTCACTGCTTTTGATGCAGTTTAAAAATACTGATTCACCCCTTTATTGGTTTTTCTTGTATTTAAGAGAATTCATAAATTCTTGAAGTAACATTATTCAGGTTGCTTGCCCATACACGGTTCACACATTTTTCCTCCCAAAGGGATTTATTTAGGCTTATGGGGTTAGGATCATTTGGGTGTAATGTGCTCCTCTGCTTGTTCATCCATAAGTCCTACTATGTTCCTTGGGAATTCCTTTCTCGGAAAGAGCCACAGGGATGGCCATTCCTCAAACTCTGCTCTGAACTCAGAATATTGTTAGTGCTTTGCCCTTGCTTTTAGACAAAGAAGTGAGTTTCTAAATCATTATTTTCAATACTGCAAGAGTAGATTATATTCTGCTCAGGCAATTTTCTGGTGTATTTTGTTGACAATTGAACCACTGTCCTGTACCAATAATTTCCTGAATTTGGATGAGTGTGAAACAGGAATATTTTACCAAGGCTTCTTGAGACCATAATTAAGCACATGCTTAGTTAAAACAACTCTTGTTTTATTTCAACACTGTGAATTATTTTCATTCCCAGCTGGTAATGAATCCCAAACAATCCCTTCGAGATAAACACCCACCTTCTGTCCTTTGAATTGCTGCCAACAGCTAGAGTGCCAAATGAAATATACAAAACCAACTGAAGTACAAAGTCCACACAGAGCTTCAAGGATTAATCCGAACACAACAAATGACTTTGCTTCCTGCAAAGGTTTCATCACCTTTGCCTGTCCTTTATACCTTATGGGAGGGCAATCACCTCCCAGCCTTACTCCCAAGTCGCCTCTTTTGTTTCAGCTGTTCTTGCCTTCTAGCAGCTCTGCGCACACACTCACAGGCTCCCCTGGTTCCTCTGCCTCGCTGCTGCCAGACTCCGGAGGCTCCGGAAGCAGCACCCCACTCCCAGATGGTCCTGGCCCCTTCTCTGCATCGGATGCAGGACTCTCGTCCAAGTCCTCTCCAGACTCCCGTACTGGTCCCCGTTCTTCTCCACTGTCTGATTCCGCTGCCACCTGCAAAGGCTGCTGATGAACCACAGCAGTACTAATCTATTAGTTCAAATGCTCATTAAGATTTTTCTGGGTGTCATCTGGCAAATTTAGTGCCATACATAAGTGAAAACATCATTGGTAAGTATTTTTGTGTGTGTGATGTGTTACTGGAACATGTATGTTCTCTGTTTTTTGTTTACTCTGCTTCTCAGAGTGATGGGAAGCTAGAGAGAAAACATTTATTGGGAAGTTTTCAGGGGAACTATTTATTGTTTCATTTAGAAAGAAGAGAAACTCTAGTTTCATATTTGTTATCCCAAATCTATTGTTTGCCCTTTCCAAAAATTAAAGTGTAGATAGAGTGATATCAACATCAGTAAATTGAAAGAACTATTTCTTACCTCTATCCATGTAGAAAGGCTTGATCCAGATGTTGGCCTCATGTCTGTAAGGAATACTCATATATCTCTACTTATTGCAACATATTTTTTTTAAAAAAGCATTTGATGAGCACTTCATGTTCAGAGACAAATCGTTTAGCATAAGGATGCAACTATGCAAATTTGCTTCCCCATATGCATATGAATTACACCTGTAATATGCAGTGGGTTGACAGAAATGCACAATCTTTCACAATAATACACAGTGCTATGCATGCAATCTGTCAAGAATAGCTCTAGAGCACATTTTATTCATTCAATAGCTTTGCTTAGGAGGAGGTTTGCACACTGTGGTTTGGCTTCTAATTAGTAATTTGAGGGTGAATCTGATGTATAGCAAGGTTGCACCTGGAGGCTGATGTCCTTCATTTGTCTCTGCTAATCATTACTCAGAGATTCAAGTGAGGTTAAAGCAATTTCTACACAATGTGATATTGGCATTTTTAGAGGAAACCTTTTGCAGCACAGGCTTCAGTTGCTTGTTACTGCTTCCAAATCAAAATATTAAATAATTCAAGACTAATTATTTTCACTTTACTCCTTTTTTTCATTTTGCAGTTTTGCATGCCCAGTGTAATAGATCATTTGTGAATTATAACATTTGTTGTAGACAATGTACTCATAATTACTATGAGCACAGATCTTTCAAGGGTTATTTATTAAATTGTATTTCTCAAACCATGATTACAATAGAGTTGAAAATTTGGGTAATAAGCTGTCTCTGCTCTGAATGTGAGATGATTCTGGCATTGTATAACATGTATTAACACATACCTCCCTCTTCGAAACCTAGGCAAGCAGACAGGATAAAGTAGTAGAAAAAGAATAGTGTGGAAAACAGATGAATGTCAGAAATGACCAACTCATCTTGTTTTGAGAAGTCAGTAGGGTGACCCTGAAATGTTCAACATTAGCATAGGACAAGTCATATTATCAGAGAAACAAGCATTGGCTTAATACATCTGTCCTTTTATTTGATTGAGTTTTTACTGTATGGTAAGTGTAAGACTGTATGGATTATTAAAAATTTGGTCTGTGTTACTGCTTGATATAGAAAGATAGTATTTAAATTTAATATGTTGTTGTTGTTGTTTGTAAGTTAGCCAGATACATAGATTGGATTTGGGTTTATCTATCTATTGAGTCCTTCCCAAAGGTCTGGGATAGCCAGATATTTAGTGGTGCTAAAAGTATCATCATAGGATATAAGCTGTATCAAGTAAAGTTGCTGGTGTTGGCCTCCATCTACACTGACTTCTTTTCAAGAACCTAGGATGTTGTATTTGACAGGTGGGGAGGGGCTTTATATAGAGTTTAATTTGGCATTTGAAACAGTGGAGCAGGATTTGGTAAGTCCCTGTTGGGAGGAAATTGCATAACTGGAGTGTTCTTACAGAAAAGAACCTGTTCCCAGATGTCATCTGTGGTACTATTGTGGTGGGATCACCCTTTGAAGAATTTCTGAAGCATAATTTAACAATGGATAGAAATGTAGTGACTGGTTTTAATTTGCAGCAATGGACGATATTGAAGAGAAGAAGGTCTACTTTTACTATAAAATAGCACTTACTAGAACACTTGACAATCCAAATATGCTAAGAAACAAAATCCTACGAGGTAAACTAGCTGTGCAAGGACACAAATTGAAAAAATATTTGCTGATGGTATTTTACCACTGTAACAATAGTTCAACCTAAATTCTCTTTAATAGCAGTGATGGAACATGTATCACTGCTATGTCACTTTATCAGAGAAAACTCAAAAACCGATACACAATTTGACTGAAGATGAAATCAATTTTAGTATTGCCCCAGCTTTAACATTTTTGCTTAAAATGTTAAATATTTAGAAATGGTTTTGATTTATTCAAGATTAATTATTTATCAACTTGGAAACATAATGACATAATGGAAGAAAAGGCTACTTAGAAAAATTGCAGGCACCTCTGCTGCCTTCTGCCTCTCCCAACATTTGACAGACAGAGCTGCCTATAAATTTGCACCTTTAAACAGGCGTGGGAAGAGACAGGAGATGTGCATAGAATGAGCCAGTTTGGTCTAGTGGCTAAGACATCAGCCTAGAAACCAGGAGACTGTGAGTTCTAGTACCACATTAGGCATGAAAGCCAGGTGGGTGACTTTAGGCCAGTTAATGTCTCTCCATCCAAACCACCACACAAGGTTGTTTTTGTGGGGAAAATAGAAAGGAGTACTAAGTATGTTCACTGCCCTGAGTTATTTATAAAAATAATAAAGATGGGACACAAATTAATTAAATAAAAATAAATGTATATCTTTTAAAACATCTTTTCAACCCTTATAGGGAAATATAAAAACTACTTGTCCAGATTCCAGTGTTTCTATGATTCTTTAGAATTTGAGTCAATTTGATTGGGTACAGTTTTAAAAAAGCAGTGTCTTTCTTGATTGGGAACAGTCAACCTGGGAGTTTCACCAAAACTATTCTGTTTTCTGTTTCAAATGATTCCAGTTCCTATTGAGAACAAGGTACTTAAAAAACCGGCATAAACTGTTAAGTTTGCATGAAGAGTCAGACGCGAGGAGTTCCAGCAAAGAAGTTTATTAGTGACTACAGCTCGAATAGACCCGTCCAGGCTTGGCTACGGCTGCTTCTTATAGCCTGCAGCCGTAGCTGCCAGCCAATGGGAGTGCAGGGTTTCTTCCCGCACTATTTAAACCAATACCATTCAACATTTTACAAGAACAGTTCAAATAAACCAATAACATTCAAACCTACATACATAACATAAACAAATAGTGGACCATATATAGTATAACAAAAGGTCAAAGATTAAATTCAAGAACTGGCAAGAATTCAAAAGAACAAGGTGGCCAGAATTTCAGATGAGACTATTATGGCAGTTGCCTATCCATGGATTTCAGAGTGGATTATACTGCTGAATATCTATTGTCCTAATGAAGAGGAGAAATCTCCCATAGGGTCTCTTTATATACAAATAAATATTTTTCAAGAGACTGCTTATTATTAAGCACTTTATTGAATGTTTTGGATAATTGTAAGAAAAAAAATAAGTCCAGACTTCTTCCCTTTTGCTTTCTTACTAATGTCTACTTTTATGAACAATATATATGATTCCCCCTCCCACAAAAAAGATGGATAGAGAGTGATCAGAGAACAAGTGGGGAGGTTGAGTCTGTCGTCAATCCAGCAGCCATTTCCAGCATGCATCTCCCCTATTTGCATCCAGGCCAAATGGGGAATGTTGGACACGGCAATTCATCAGGTAGCCTGGGCCTATGCCATTAAGGGCTTTAAAGGTCATATAAAATATCAGCTGTACTTTATGTCAATCTGATATTAAAGGTACAAAAGTACAACAATTATGCAGTAGTAAACCCAACTTTGGCTCAATTGTTAAGATCTAAAAGCAAATCTTCCTAAATTCTGATGTCTTTTGCCATACATTTTTATACAAGAATTTATGTTGAAATACTGGAGTATATGCATCTTAGTACTATATAGTAACCAGTGTATTCACTGGGACTCAAAGAGAGTACTTGGGTACATATAGGGCAGGACTGTCAAACTCATGTCAGCACAGAAGCATCACATGATGTATTGCAACTTTTTTCCCCTTTGCTAAACCAGGCGTGGGTGTGGCCTGTGTGTGACGCATCCGGTCCGTGGGCCGCAAGTTTGACAGCTCTGATATAAGGCTTCAAGGAATTCTTGCTGGATATACTTCTATTCAAACCAATGAACTTAGAAGTACATAACAATTACAGTACTTCACATTAGCCTTGGCTCATTCTTGTTCTTGTTGAAATAATCCTCTCTTCCATTTTCCCATTATTTTGTCTTTTTCTTTATACTTTGGAAAATTGATTCTCCACATAGCAAGCTTTTTCCAGCTTGTCAGTTCTCCGAATCACATCCAGCATTACTTTAATGTTTACTAGAGCTTGTGAAGTTAATGCATTTGTGTGTTTCCTATTTTATTTTTATTTCTAGTGACAAAAAAGTGATTGCCTAACCAGTTGATACTCCTTCTCACATCTTGATGTGAGCCATGTGATAAAAACAGCTGTTTCTCTCAATTATAAGTTGATTGCTAATTAGCATCTACCTGTCACTACCAGTCAGTATTCTCCAAAATCATCCATTAGCTATTTGCTTCACCTGGTTTCCATGAGAACTGTCTCCGGATATCTTTATTCAGTCAAAGCTGCCATCAGTTGGGTTGTCATTAGTGATGGAATTAGATCTATTATTCATATAACCTTCATTGAGGGATTCAATGTTCTCTCATATTCTGACTGCTGAAATGCCTCTCTTTTGACTTATATAACAACCTCACTGTTTCAAACAATCTCAGAGACCTTCTGTAGGTATCTTCCTTCATACGGTAGCTTCCCACGCTCCTTATTTTAATCATGCCATTACTTTGCCTCTGAAAAAGCACCAGATCACCTTTAAAATTATTTTGGAATACCCTACTAATGAAACTAAGTGGAAGTTCAATTTGGGAGAAACAAAAATAATGAGGAATTCACACAATATACACCATTTGAAAATGTAATAATGGGAATATAATATATAAAACATTATCTTCACATATTTAATAGGAGTGCCTTAATCAATATCCTTCTTGTGTATTATGCTATTATTGCCCTCGCTTCTCCCATAGTCATCATTGTGAATATGGTTATATAATTTTCAAAAGTCAGCCAAAATGTAAATAACACAAAAAGGTGATTGGAAAACCTCTGAATGTTCAATTTATTTATATATACCTGTCAGTCTTAAATATTATCTTCATTTCTCTCAATCACCATTGCCAGATTTATTTCTGAATCATTTCACCTATTGCTTGGTTGACCTTAAGTCAACCAAGCAATAGGTGAATACTGATGATGGTATATCCTCTTTTAGGATACACCATCATCAGTAAAGGATCCAGAAGTCAAGAAATATGCTACAGACTAGCACTTCTTGGAAAGGATATTCAGATGCCATGAATGCATCACTGAGGAAGGTAAAAGGCCAACTTGTAGACATCATGGTAAGAATCTGTGACAGCTAAAAGTTGACACTGACTTGATGGCTCTAAATCAGATACCATTTTGCCATGGTTGAGATCTCATCTAGAAAATAGTTATTTTCTATAAAATTTGAAGACAACTAGAAAGAATGTATGTCCAAAAAGCCAGGGAATTTCTAGAACCTAGCACTCTGACAAATCAGCCATCAATAGACACATAGTCATTAACAACATCTATAGAGTATACAAAAGAGATAATCAACCAGCCGAAAAGAGAAAAAAGCTTCAGCACCTCTCCCCCAGTAATCTGCACTCAGATCAGCATATATTAACTCCAAGGTTAACTTCAGACCAATAATCAAGTAAGCAATACCCCAATCAAGAAAGTGCTAAAGAGCCTTCAGTAAACAGCCCAACCAAAGCATAAGACCGTACCCACCCACCCAGACCAGGAAGACACCAGAATATAAACTGACAGCAAACAGCACTCCTTACTAGCACTGATGATGTTACCTAGTTAGGGTAATGAAACATCTGTAAGAAAACAAGCAAGCTCAGAAAATACCAAGGGCCCCTCAAGAATATACGTCTATGGAGATTCTCAGTCATCCAGGTCATGGTTGTCCCAAAGGTGCTTTTTCAAGAGGCAACTGGACTTCCTTCTTTTTTCTTCAGGTCTGAAGAACCTTTTTTGGATAAGAAACAGTGCGCTGCACTGGTTACGGGTTGCCCTCCGGGTGAGATTCAAGGTGCTGGTTTTGACCTATAAAGCCCTTCATGGCTTAGGACCAGGATATTTACGGGAGACCCTGCTGCCAGCGACTGTTTCCCATCGTCCTGCGTGCTCTCATAGACAGGGCCTCCTCGGGGTTCCGTCAGCCAGACAATGTCAGCTGGCGACCCCTAGGGGTAGGGCCTTCTCTGTGGGAGCACCCACCTTTTGGAACCAGCTGCCCCTGGAGCTCCAGGTGGCCCCTGACCTCCGCTCCTTCCGCCGGGGCCTAAAAACATGGTTATTCCAACTCGCTGACCTGGACTGAGGGTAGGCTATACGGGAAGTTTTTAGGATTGTTTTTAGTGTTTTAATCATATTTTGGGTTTCTACTAGATTTAATTTCTTTTTAATTGTATATTTGTATCATTTTTACTGTACACCGCCCCGAGTCCTTAGGGAGATGGGGCAGCTTAGAAATCCAATTAATAAATAATAAAATGTCTCCAAAGAAAAAACAAGAAAGTCCAGTTGCCTCTTGAAAAAGCACCTTTAGAAAGAATCTATAAAGTAAAACAAAGTACTTTAGCTATATCTATTGAGATGTATAGGCCGAATTCCAGATCTATATGTAGGCTCAGCAAGCTCTGAGGCAGGGGTGTCAAACTCATGGCCTGCAGGCTGGATGCATCACATGCTGGCCACCCCCATTTTAGCGAAGGGGAAAATTTGCGATTTGTCCCGTGACAGCAACGTGATGACGCATGATTGACACCCCTGCTCTAAGGACAGCACAGAGACTCTCCAAGAATAGCTAAATAGTTTTAATTGTTAACCTTACATCATCATCATCATAACAACAGGGACTTTGGAGGTCTTCTAGTCCACCCCCCTGCTCAGGCAGGAAACCCTATGCTATTTCGGACAAATGGTTCTCCAATCTCTTCTTTAAAACTTCCAGTGTTGGAGCACCCACAAAAGGAGACAGGTTGTTCCACTGGTTACTTGTTCTAACTGTTAGGAAATTTCTCCTTAGTTCTAGAGAACGTGATTGGACAGGAGAAAATAATTGAATAAGGATAAGGGGAAATGATTGAATTAATGCTATTTAAATTAAATGGAAATGAAATCCAATTTACCATTTGCCCTGTCCTTATATAATAGGCCCTAGGAATGGGAGGACTGCATATGAGCATTGTCTACTATGGATTCTCTGCAAAAAGAGTCCTGTGGGCAATTACCCTTCTCTACTGCCCATTACACCTTAGCTATTTCTGTGGCTTTGGTACACTATTCACAGGACAGCTGCGGATGTAGTCCATTAAAAGCAATGCCCCAGTAGCCTTAAAACAAAGACCCAGTCATGTCTTTTTCTGTTGCTCAACTGAAAAAAAAATATTTTGATCATTACAAATGGTGTGTGTTAAGTTTGCATGAAGAGACAGACGCGGAGTGCTTCAAGCTCTTTTGTTTATTAGTGACTACAGCTCAGAACGGACCCGCTTTGGCTGGGCTGCGGCTTCTACTTATAGCCAGCAGCCGCAGTTGACAGCCAATCAGAGTGCAGGGTTTTCTCGCACTTTTTAAACCAATCATTTCTAACATTTTACAAGAACAGTTCAAACTAAACCAATGACTTCAAACCTGCATACACAACAGTGTGGGTTTTAACTTCACTTCAGCTAAGGTTACAGTGTCATTTTCAAATCACATTGAGGTGCACTTTCTAGCAAATTTAATGTTGGGGCAGTCTCTAATCTTGCATTTTCCTACAGACATCAGATAAAATACGGATCTTTCCAAAACAGCTCCACATTGCATTATTAAAACATACTAAAGTGCATCACAAATTGAAAGTAAGATGGTATATGAATACTGTTATTGATATTAGACAGTAAATTGTTTTCAAAATTATATTTTTCACAGTTCAAATTGGAATCACATGGAATTTTTTAAGGAACACATATTAGACAATATTTTCTAATACCTCCAGTAAGATCACATAATCTGTTAATCCTACACTGAGATTTATAATCATTTAAAGTTAAATTGATGGATGACAGGGTTTGGAGGTGCCTCGAGTTCCTCGATGGGAGAAGACAGGTGGGATATAAATCTAATAAATGAAATGTTCTAGTGAAACCCAGCATATTCCTTGGCACATAGTAAAAATCTGAACTCTTAAAGTTTGGAGTATAACTATTTCTAACTACTGGATTGTTGTGATCAGTTAATTGTTAAATGTTTTAACAGTGTTAGATATATGTAAACCCTCATGGGTTAGTTTCTTCCAAAATGTAGTACATAAATAATATTAAATTGAGATGGTATCTGGAGTCCACTGCCAATACTCCAAATGTATCAAAACAAAGTTTAAAAACAATGGGCCTTCTTCTGAATTCAGAGCTTTATTCTAAATAGATATTCATAACTTTTCTATAATATTCTTTCCTCCTCCCAACATTTTAGAATGTAACTGCTGGAAAGACACGGATTAAATGTTAGGACACCCCTCCCCCCCAGCACAAGTGAGGGAGAACCTGCTGAGTACCTCATTAAAAATCATAAAATACAATCATGTTTATGAAGCTACCGTCAGGCCCAGTTAATCAAAAAGAGTTAGAAACTTCCATTTTTATTCATTTGCTCATGTGTGCTATTAAACTAGTTTTCACTTTGATCTGTGAAATGCTCAAGCAGTACTGACAAACCAAGCATGGTTTAATCAGATCTGACTCTACTGATCTGGCAAATAACTCATGAAGATGGTGACTCTTGGAAATACACCGAACAATTGTAAATTCCATGAAAATGATATCTGACAACTGTTTTAGCTTTCTGTATTTAGAATGATTCCATTGCCAAGTAGTCTGCTCGATGGGATAAGGCAATGTGCTAGAGTTACAGAAATTATGCTGTTTTTATACCTAGCTAGTTCTGACTGATCCCGTTAGTTTCTAGCTATGGAATTGGAGATTTTGTTTTTAGCTTCAAACAGCAAAATCTCTTTGGTCGTCCCTGATACCTTCATCTCAGCAATGGAACCAAGACAAGCAATTAGGATCTATCAAGTCCCTGATTTGTAAGAGAATTTCCATTTTGTGTGTAATCTACTACTGACTATCAGGAGAAGAGGAAATACATATATGTCAAAAGACAGAAAATGTTTTGGGATTTTCCACTGAAAACCCTGCACTTCAATAAACACTTGGACACACACACAAAAAGAAAATGGAAGCTTTTTGTCCAGGATTCTACCCATGTGGCAATAGTATTTGTGAAGATTAGAATCATGGGTGAATCTACTCATGAGAACCCAATATCTAACATTCCATGTAGAAGTAGAAGTTCTGATAATGTTTGATGACTCTACCTATATGATTAAGAGCTGAGGTGGTGCAGTGGTTAGAATGCAGTATTGCAGGCTAATTCTGCCCACAGCCAGAAGTTCGATCCTGACCCACTCAAGGTTGACTCTGCCTTCCCAGGTCAGTAAAATGAGGACCCAGATTGTTGGGGGCAATATGCTGACTCTGTAAACTGCTTAGAGAGGGCTGTAAAGCACTGTGAAGCAGTATATAAGTCTAAGTACTATTGCTACTAAGAAAATAAAACCCATAGAATTTAATTTAGATCATTGTACATACTGTGGAAATGTCATGTGATAAGAGAATAGGAAATATCACATTTGTTAAGAATGAGAGAAATAGAAGTGGATGGCAGTCGATAAGGCTATAGGTGTCCAGCCAAGAGGACAAAGAAAAAACTGTCAAGTTGTCATGATGCAAACATTCTTATGCATTTCTTTGCCACATTATGACACAGGTACAAAAGGGCAGAGATTACATCACAATACCTTTCCTCATTTTAGGATCATTCTGACTAGCTGCATTCTGCTATCATTGGGGCAGGGGGTGGGAGTTGGGGGATGATTTTTTATTTTTTAACTTCTGGATATGGGAGAAAGGCTCACAAAAATCAATGGAATGCCCTTAAAAAAGGAGGGAGTTGGCCAGGGTGGACATGGCCAGCTCAACTTCACTCATGTCAGAGGCACCTGTGCTGGCCCAAGTGCTCTGCCAGCAAAAACGGAGCTCAGGAGGGCTGTATGCTGGCAGAGGCATCTCAGGCTGGTCCTTCGCTGTTTCCAGGATGGCCCCATGGGCCACATCTAAGCACCCCGTGGGCCAGATCTCACCCACAGGCCTTGAGTTTAACGCCCCTGCCTTAAAAGAACTAAGGATTATCATCAGAGATCAGATGGCCGATATTTGTTCATACAATCAACAGAGTTCCAATCCAACATAATGGCACCTAATAACAGGGTCTGTCATAGTTCTATTGTATTCAGATGGTATGAAAGTTCCATATCTCACACACATGCACACACACACACACACACACACAAACACCTTTTTGTGTGTGCACAAAATGGAATCTGTAACAGCAGAATAACTTTTTCCAATCTGGTGCCAACCAGGTATAGTAAGACTGGCATGTCCAGAATTCCCAGTCTTGCTGGAAACCCTGGAAATTGCAGTCTCAGTATAATTGGAGGGCAGAAAGTTGGAGAAGTTTGGTTTTGAAGAGTTTTTCTTTTTTTCTTATTCTACCTGACAATCAAGCAGCATTGGGGAAAAATACCCCACTGCTTATCTATTCTGTGTATTTTTTAAAGAAAATAATAAAAACAATTCAAGGCTTCTAAATGAATAACACAGTGAATTTTATATTGCTATCTTAAGAATTATCTTGCTGCTAGTTCAATGCAATAATAAAACCTAACAAAATGAAATGAAAATCTTTTTTAAACAAAAGCAGAGATTTTTGTTTTTGTTTCTACATTTGCTGAAAATCAGGCGTGAAAATTCATTCTGTATGTTAAAGGTGAAATGCCAACCGATTAATGATGAGCTGCTAAAATCGATTTTAATTAAAGTGGTTTGCAGTTTTAATGCAAATAAATACATTTTATGAAGCTTTTCCCCTTTGACAGTGGCATTCCTTTCCTTAGCACAATCTGAAGCCTGCTAAAGCAGAAGTAATTTTCACTGAGCTAGCTGCAGCTTGCTCCATCGTAAATGAGTTTATTGCAGTATAAGTAAAGAACCATTTTTATTTTTTCGTGATGCCATTTAGTTCTGATTTACATTAATTGAAAAAATTTCTATAAGCAGAGAATGGGCTCACATATTACCATATATGTTTAACCATAGTTTATTGAACAAATCAGAGTAATACTTAGCACAAAATGAGAACTGGCCCATAGTCTTTACCAGGGCTGAATGTATATTTGAGTTCTTTTGCAGTGTGGAATTTCATCTATTCATATCCATTCCTGAGTCTAAGCAATTTCTCCTTTGCCTGCAAGGGAGCCAGTTTGATGTAGTGTTTAAGGCAGAGGTCTCCAACACTGGCAACTTTAAGCCTGGTGGACTTCAACTCTCAATTCCCCAGCCAGCTTTGTTGAAGTCTGCCAGGCTTAAACTTGCCAATGTTGGAGACTGTTAAGTTTGCGTGAAGAGTCAGACGCGGAGTGCTTCAGTGAAGAGTTTATTAGTGACTACAGCTCATAACAGACCCGATTTGGCTGGGCTGCGGCTGCTACTTATAGCCAGCAGCCGCAGTTGCCAGCCAATCAGAGTGCAGGATTTTCCCGCACTTTTTAAACCAATCATTTCTGACATTTTACAAGAACAGTTCAAACTAAACCAATGACATTCAAACCTGCATACATAACACCCCTCCCACTAGGTTCAGTCCATACTCAAACCCCAACCTATCTAATGTATTCTTTTAAATAGGTGGGGCTCTTACGTGTACATTGAGACCTTCGTGGTTCAGAAGTTTTAATGTTCTCACCCAGTGAGAGAGGAAATGTGTCTGTTGACATTTCCCTACTCGGCCTTCCAGTGAAAGAAGACCCTGTTTGATTGTTACAATCTGGTCTCTCCTCCCAACCCATCTCCAGCCCAATGTCAGCACCCGTCAGGTAGTGATGTGCAATCTTCCACTTGTAAGGATGGATTTTGGCATTGTGACAGGTTTTGGGATGGTTCCTGTCATGATAGCTCGTTACACATGGGGTTGATTCTTGCTTGCTGATTATCCTCATGCTCCTCCCCTCCCCTAAAAAGGCATTAGGTATGGGAACTAGAGAGGAACAATTGCAATGTTCCTGAGGTAATCTGGATCTAAGCTGATCAATGTGCCTGCTCCAGAGGACTCCATCCTCTGTTTGTACCCTGTAAGCATACAAGTTCATACAAGTTCAAATATAAGTTCAAATATACAAGTTCAAATATACAAGTTCAAATATAAATAAATAAATAAATAAGAACGAGGGCCTGTGATCTGAGTTATTTCAGCAGGAATCCATGAAGGTTCACCCATAAGGTTCTTAGCATAAACAGAATCACCCACACTGAACGTGCGAACTTTGCTAGTGGAATCTAGTGGTGCGTTGGGTGCGTAAGTGGGATGAAGGCGGTCAAGGGGAGACCTAAGTTTCCTACCCATCAACAACTCTGCTGGGGATAAGTTAGTTGATGGGTTAGAGTGATGTGCTGAACACTAAGAAGTTTTCAACTTTCTCAGTGATGTCCCCAGGACCCAATTGCTGAAGCTTTTCCTTGGTAAAACGTACCATTCGTTCAGCCCAGCCATTACCGAAGGGTGCCCAGGGCAGTGGGCATGTCTGATACCCTGTTGTGCTAGATAGGATTCAAAAGGTTGATGTAAATTGAGGGCCATTGTCAGAGACAAGAACATCAGGTAACCCGTGGGTTACAAAAAGCTTTTTAAGCTGCTTGATAACAGCATCAGTTGTGGTGGATGCCATAGGGATGACCTCTAGCCATTTGGAATATGCATCTACTATAATAAGAAAGGTGTGCCCTCTGGTAGGACCTGCGAAATCAATGTGAATCCTAGACCATGGGCCCCTAGGACATTCCCATTCCTGTTTGGGGGCAAGAGGTGGGGCAGGCCTGACTACCTGACAGTTGGGACAAGATGCAACCCAGTTTTCAACCATTTTGTCAATACCTGGCCACCATACATAACTCCTGGCCAAACCCTTCATCCTTACAATACCTGGATGACCCTCATGCAACATTTCCAAAACCTCTCTTTGCAGTTTTGCAGGAATAACCACCCTGTTACCCCACAAAATACATCCTCTTAATTCAGTTTGCCTGGATTTGAAAGGTTGGGTGAGTTGAGGTAGATCTTGAAGTGGCCAACCCTTCTTAATCCAGCCTATAACAGGAGCCAACACAGTGTCTTTGGCAGTCTCTCTGGCAAGTTCAGCAGCGTGTACTGGAAGCTTGGCAACAGTTTCTAGGAAAAAGGTGTGCGCCTCAAGTTCAACGTCCTCAGTGTGAAACGGAAGTGGGCAGCGACTCAAGGCATCAGCATGGCCAATGTCTTTGCCAGGCTTGTGGATGAGCTTGTATGAATAAGCAGCAAGAAATTCAGTCCACCTCAGCATTCTTGGTGACAGGATAGTAGGTGTAGGTTTGTCTCCTGCCACAATGCCTAACAAAGGTTTGTGATCTGTGACAATGGTAAATGTTCTCCCATATAATACTCATGGAATTTCTTGATAGCTGCAACAATTGCCAATGCTTCCTTGTCCAATTGGCTGTAATTCCTCTCTGCTTTGGTCAAAGTGAGAGTAAAATGCAATAGGGGCTTCCTCCCACTGGGAAGCCTGTGGCTCAAACCCCCACTCCAAAGGGGATGCATCACAAGTCAGTACAACAGGCAAATTCTCAGAGAACTGTATCAGTACAGCATCAGACGTGATTAGTCTTTTAATATTGTTAAATGCTGATTGTTCCTTCCTGCCCCAGACCCAAACAGATTTTTGTCCAGTAGTCTGTGTAATGGTTCTGCAATGGTTGCCTTCTGAGGTAGGAACATGTGATAAAAGTTAATAAGTCCAAGGAAGGCTTGCAAATCTGTTTTGCATTTTGGTCTAGGGGCTTCTTTGATTGCTTGAACCTTGGCATCTGTAGGGTGGATGCCATGCTTGTCAATCATGTAGCCCAAGAACTCAACCTTGTCAGTTCTAAGAGTGCATTTTCTTCCTTGACTTTTAACCCCGCTTTCTTGAATCTGGTAAGGACTTCTCTGAGTCTTTCTTGTAATTGAGTGTCATTTTCAGCAGAGATTAACACATCATCAAAGTAAGGCACTACCCCTGGCAGTCCTTGGAGCATCCTTTCCATAAGGCTTTGGAAGATGCCTGGTGCCACGCTTACTCCAAACTGTAACCTTTTACATTTGAAGGCACCTCTATGAGTCACAATGGTTTGGGCCTCTGCAGTGGCATCATCAACTGTTAGTTGTTGATATGCCTGGGCCAGATCCAATTTGGCAAAGACTGTACCCCTGCCAAGTGAATGTAATAAATGATGCACCAGTGGAACTGGATATGCGCTCTGCTGCAGCTCATGGTTCAGTGTCCCCTTATAGTCTCCACAGATTCTTACTGACCCATCAGTTTTGACTGGTGTGACTATGGGTGTCTCCCATCTGGAGTGGTCAGTGGGCTCTAAAACCCCTTGAGCTATTAATTTGTCTAATTGTGCATCAATTTTTTCCTCTAAAGCAAATGGGACCCTTCTGGGCTTTAAACGAATTGGGGTCACCCTGGGATCTAGGTTGAAAGTGATAGGGGTCCCCATATACTTGCACAATCCATCGCTGAAGACCTCTGGAAACTCAGACTTCAAGGCCTCCTCCCATTCAGTGTTGCTCACGTGATTGATGCCAGTCACCTCGATGCCTAGTGGATTGAACCACTCAAGTCCCAGCAAGCTTGGGCGATCCTTGTCCACGATGGTCAGGAGCAAACGTTTGGTGTGGCCTTTGAACTTCACGTTGAATTCTCTTGTTCCAACTACTGGAATCTTGTTCCCTTGGTAGTCTTTAAGAGTCAGTGCTTGCTTCTGGAAATGCTTCTTCTGAATGTTTGGGAGTAGTCTGTGAATAGTGTCCCATGACACCATAGATAAATAGGAGCCTGAGTCCACTTCCATTTGGCAAGGCCTTCCTTCAATTAGTACCTTCACATGTACTTTTCTGCTTTTAAGGGTGAAGAATGACCAATGGTGACTGTTTGATGAGTTTCATTCTTCCCATTTGCTTCTGTGTTGCCCCCATTTTCTCACTGAAGTTGTTAGGCTTGAATTCTTTGTCAGGAAACTTTCTTCTGTGGGGTGGAGTTCTGGATGATTTGCAGACTCTTGCTAGATGACCTCTTTTTTCACAACGGAGGCAGATGGTATCAAGAAACTTGCATTCAGTGCGGGGTGCCCCCACAACCTCTGCAGTAAAAATCTTGCCTCTTTCTTCCCAGGTCTTTCTTTTTCCTCTCCATTCTGAGTCTATAAATTCCTTCCTCCACCTCACTACAGTCTGACTCAGAATCTATTTGCTCGCAATGAGTTGTTGTGGACTTTTCCACATCAGGATGGCTTGAGGCCTTGTTAATTTTCTTCATGGCTGCTGCTGAGGACTTGGTGGCTTCTGCTGAGGAGGCCTCTTCTATGGCTTCCTTCAACGTGATCTTAGGTTTTAATAATAATTTGCTCTGAAGCACCTTGTCTTTGAGGCCTAGAACAAATCGATCGCGCATGGCCTCTTCCAAGTTGTTAAACTCGCATGCACCCCAATGTCTCTTAAACTCACCAAGTCGTTAACGTGCTTTCCCCTTGATCCCGACGGTAAAACTCGTGTCTCTTAATGAGGCACGATAGTTGTGGGGCGTAATGGGCTCTTAAAAGCTTTTCTAAATCAGGCCATTCCATTACCTTCACGTCTGCAGCTCCCGCCAATGCCTTCGCCATCTTGAAAACTGCTGGACCGCAGTGCGTGAGAAAGACCCCCTCTTCCGCTTCGGAAATGTCGGAGATCGTTTCCTCCAAATACATTTGGAAACGATCTGCATACGAGTCCCAGTCTTCTGCCGTCGGATCGAATGGGGCTGGGGTGGTGGTCAGCGCAGCCATCTCTCTCAGCTTGTTTTCTGCGTCATCTTCTCTTCAGGAAGGATCCCACCTTCGTCGCCAGTGTTAAGTTTGCATGAAGAGTCAGACGCAGAGTGCTTCAGTGAAGAGTTTATTAGTGACTACAGCTCATAACAGACCCGATTTGGCTGGTCTGTGGCTGCTACTTATAGCCAGCAGCCGCTGTTGCCAGCCAATCAGAGTGCAGGATTTTCCCACACTTTTTAAACCAATCATTTCTGACATTTTACAAGAACAGTTCAAACTAAACCAATGACATTCAAACCTGCATACATAACAGAGACCTCTGGTTTAAGGCACCATGGTAGAAATTGGAAGACTGTGAGTTTTAGTTCCACCTTAGGCCTGAAGCCAGCTAGATGAGCTTGGACCAGTCACTCTCTCTTTAGCCACAGGAAGCAAACAATGGCAATCCACTTCTGAAACACCTTTCCAAGAAAACTGCAGAAGCTAGTCTATGCAGTTACCAGGAGTGCACAAAAACTGACTTGAAAGGGGGGGAGGGGAGAAAAAGTTTCAGCTTGCACTCAATTTGCTTTCTCTTTAATTAAAATGTCTACTTCCATAGTGCTAACTGGGGTTCTGCAGGCCATTGTTTAGTATGATTAAAACTCGATTGTAGGAAATACAACTTCAGCAACAGAATGCTCAATGCTGGAATACTCTACCTGTGGTTTCTTCCACTAACCCCAAACACTTTAACCTCAGACTGTCTACTGCTGATCTCACCCCATTCTTAAGAGGTCTGTAAGGGGCGTGCATAATAGAATAGAATAGAATTCTTTATTGGCCAAGTGTGATTGGACACACAATTGAATTTGTCTTGGTGCAAATGCTTTCAGTATACATCAAAGAAAAGATACATTCATCAAGAGTCAAGAATCATCAGGTACAACACTTAATAATAGTCATAGGGTACAATAAACAATCAAATCATAATAGGAAACAGTCAATATAAATTGTAAGGATACCAGCGACAAAGTTACAATCATACAGTCACAAGTGGGAGGGGAGGGGCGATAAGGAGTGATGAGAAGATTAATAGTAAGAGTAATGCAGATTTTGTAAATAGTTGGACAGTGTTGAGGGAATTATTTGTTTAGGAGAGTGATGGCGTTCGGGGAAAAACTGTCCTTGTGTCTAGTTGTTCTGGTGTGCAGTGCTCTATGCGTCATTTTGAGGGTAGGAGTTGAAACAGTTTATATCTGGGGTGTGAGGGGTCTGTAAATATTTTCACAGCCCTCTTTTTGACTCATGCAGTATACAGGTCCTTGATTGAAGGCAGGTTGGTAGTAATTGTTTTTTCTGCAGGCCTAATTACTCTCTGTATCTGTCCTGTTGGGTTGCAGAACCAAACGAGACAGTTATAGAGGTGCAGGTGACAGACTCAATATTTCCTCTGTAGAACTGTATCAGCAGCACCTTGGGCAGTTTGAGCTTTCTGAGTTGGTGCACCAATGTGCCTACCGTCCCTATCTTAATGTTCCCTTTTATTCGTATCTATTTCATATATTAATAATCATGTTTATAGTTATATATTTTATCAAATGCATGCTTGACTAAATAAATAAATAAATAAATAAATAAATAAAATAAAATAAAAATTAACATTTTAGTGGTCTCCTTTCTGAAAAGTTAAATATATGAATAGAAAGGGTAATAAGAAAGCTATTTCAAAATGATTTTATTTAAAAAAATATTACTTTTCCTCATTCATGTAGTATTAAATATTGTCCTCAAAATGACACTTCCTATCTTTCCTGAATTATTTCCTTTGAAACAGGGCTATTTTTCAATTTATACCAAAGCTGTAATGAACAAATACCAATTTATACAGAAGCTGTAAAAACATGTTTATTTCCCTTTCATCTGTTCCTTCTCTAAACAATCCTTTTGTTAAAAAAATTCATTTATCATTTAATGAATGTGAAAATGATTTTAATAACCACTGATTAGGCTGATTTTCTTGCACCATTTTATTATTATCATTTCATTATAAATCCAGCAAAGACTGCTGTCAAGTACAGAACTGGATCTGGAATGGCTTCAGTGAGGGAAAAAATGAAGAAAACATAAATTTAACATTATTCCAGTGAGTCCCATGTCATTTGATGAGGCTTACTATCTAGCAGACACATCCTTCTGAGAGAAAGTCTTACTAAAACTCTGCAGGGCTCATTACTAAACTGGATTTAAGTGCACAAACGTGGCAGCTTAAATGCCAATACTTTTCTTACTGCTATCAAATGTGAGTTGCAAAAATCTGAACCTCCACTGCACAACAGCAAAGGGACAGCCAGGGATACTGAGGGGGTTCAAAAAACAAGATTTTTTAAAATTATCCATGCAATCACGTGTGACATGTCCATCTTAATTATTTAGACATCTTACCCACCCTACTCAGGAAACCAAAACGTTCATTTTCTGTTGGTTGTTTGGCTTTTTGCAGTATATATTTCATAGTCTTAGATGTATTTGGCATATTCATTCATGGGAATATGAACATTTTATGAAGCAGTTGGGGTTTTTTTTGTGCAAAGAATAACCTATTTATGCAATACAACCCCAAAGTTGTCATGGAAGTAGGGGAGTCGAGTAAAAAAAAAAGCATTCTGATCTTCAGAATGTTTCAAATTGCTGTCATTGTGAATTGTATCTCTACAAACTATTATTTAATTTGGGTATGATTATCTGTTACATTTTTTTTGTTTTTAATGTACTACAATTTGGGCAGATCTTTCAGTTGCTCAGCATTAAGCCTGACTGGAACAATAAATAAATCTGATTAACCAAATAAATAATAAATAAAGAGCAAAATCACTATATGATATAACACAGTAGAGACATAGGCAATTTCATTATACGATTTATACGAGTTGGTCCCACTAGCACTATACTATTTACGTAGATTAACAAAAGCTCTTCAGACTGTCTGAAATAACAGAAGGCATCAAGGTTTGAAATTGAGATCTCTTGTGTATAAAACACGTGTTTGGCCAAAGATATGGCCCATGAGCTAATTTTTTTATCCTTCCTTCTTACTCACTACCCCATTACTTCTTATTTTCACCCATTACTGTAAATATTCTGCCAACTGAAGTGACATTGTCAAACTTCAAAAGTGCTATAACTGCATAATAAAGAAGAGAAAATTTATCACAGTTGGGGCTGAATTCAGTTCCTCATCAAACCCAGCTGAGCAGATTTACAGATTAACAGAGTTGGAAGGAACTTTGTAGGCCATCTAGTCCAACAGCCCCCCCCCCAAGCAGGCCCTACACCATTTCTGACAGATGGCCATCCTGTCTCTTCTTGAAAGCCTCCAGTGATGGGGCTCCCACAACTTCTGAAGGCAAGCTGTTCCATTGGTTGATTATTCTCACTGTAAGAAAATTTATCTTTATTTCTAGGTTGAATCTTTCCTTGATCAGTTCCAATCCATTATGCCTTGTCTGGCCTTCAGGTGCCTTGGAAAATACCTTGACCCCTTCCTTTCTGTGGCAGTCCCTCAAATATTGGAATACTCCTATCATGTCTCCTTTGGTCCTTCTCTTCACTAGACTAGCCATGCCAAGTTCCTCATATGTTTCAGTCTCCAGTCACCTAATCATACTGGTTGCTTTTCTCTGCAATTTTTTCACTCAGTCTATATGTGTATTTTTGGTTTTTTGTGTCTAAGTGTAAGACTTTACTTTTCTCTACACTGAATTTCATTTTGTTAGATGGGGCCCGGTGTTCAAGTCTGTCGAGATCCGTCTGGATCTTGAGCCTATCTTCTAGGGTGTTAGCTATTCCTGCCAGCTTAGTATCATCTGCAAAATTGGTAAGTTCCAGTGCCGGTATTCTACTGGTTTGGCCTGGTTCAGGTGAACTGATAGTAAAAAAAAGCTACCAGTTCAGCTGAACCGGTATTTCTTTTCTTTTTTCCTCCCAAAGATCAGCTGTTCTGATGATCAGCTGTGCCAGGATCCCCCTCGCTGTCTTACTGCTTTGTCCAGGAGGCTTCCCTGAGGCTCAGGAGGTGAAAAAATGGAGCATGGGGGTGTGTGCTCTGCGGCCCCCTCGTGCTCTGTTTTTTTGCCTCTTGGGCCTCAGGGAAGCCTCCTGGGAGCAAAAATGGCCTCCCAGAAGGCTTCCCTGAGACCCAGGAGGCAAAAACAACAACAATGGAGTGCTGGGGGGTGCTGAAAAAAAACCCAAAAAAGCCATGCCCACCTAGTCACATGGCCACTCCCACCTAGCCACTCCCACCTAGCCATGCCCACAGAACCAGTAGTAAAAATATTTGCATCCCACCCCTGGTAAGTTCCCCTTCTATCCCCTCATCTAAGTCATTTATGAAGATATTGAAGAGTACTGGGCCTAAGATGGAACCTTGTGGTACTCCACTGCTTACTTCCCTCCATGTAGATGTAGATCCATTAAGGACTACTTGTTGAGTGTGATTTGTCAGCCAGAAGAGCAGATACAATGCTTGTGGATATGCCTAGTGAAGAGCCTTGGTCACCTCCCACATGAATTACAGCCACATGGCTGACCACTCAGAAGCTGCAGCTGGTCCAGAATATGGTGATGCACACAGTTAAAGATGCACTTCTGTATGTCCATGCTACATCTCTAATCTGTAAATTGCATTGGCTCCCAGTAGGTTTCTAGGTTCAATTAAAGGGGCTGGTTACCACCTATAGAATTCTTCATGATATAGGACTTGGTTATGCATGACCATTTTTCTTCAGTTTTTTTGGCCAACCCCAGTAGATCCAAGAAGGTGGGGATACTCTAGACCATATATTAAACAGTACCAGTTTGTGCAACCCAGGAACCAAGCCTTTTCTGTCATATTGCCTTCTTTTTGAAACATCATAACACAGTGCTGGCCTCAAATGTGCTAGCATTTAAAATACTAGAAGACCTGGACATTCTCTTGGGGATGAGACCTTATAGGATGGGTGAAACCTATATGTTTGCTCTGACTGGGATTATGTGGGCTGAGTTAGATTGAGTGTCATTGTGCTATTATTTCTAATTGTTGTTTATTGTTTTATTCTGTTGTTTTTAATCATGTTTAGTGTCCATAGCCACAATTGTGAAATAGGAAATAATTTAAATGAACAAGCATGAGGGTTGTTGCTTCTTTTAGTCACCAGATGTAGAACGCAGAGGAAAAAACATTGAGAGACAGAAGAAAGAGCTAGTACCAAGGTAATGGTTAGATAAAAGATCCCTGAGTCCAGAGCAAGAAAGTAGTATGAATCTACATCTCAGAAAGGTTGCCCCCCACCGGAGGATGGAAGGAGGGAGAGAGGGAGAGGGGAAAGTGCATTCAGACTTGCAAGAATCCATTTCTATAGTTTTACAAAGTATTAAACTACATGACATGGATTTTTTAGTTTGCTTTACCTTGAAGAGCTGACATTATGTATAGGGTTTTTCAGGAGAGTCTCTTGATTAAGACTCCATGGGCCAGCCTAGTGGGCTGTATTATTTTTTATTTATTTATTTATTTATTTATTTATTTATTTATTTATTTGGATTTATGCAGCCCCATCTCGGGGACTCAGGGCTTACACAGAAACATAGATACAATATATAAACAATTTACCCAATCCAAATAATTATAAAATATTAAAACATCCTGAATTTAAAATCTTCAACACCGCTCAATCCAGGCCGGCCTGTAAAAACAGCCAGGTCTTGAGATCATGATGGAAGGAGTGGAGGTCAGGGGCCAGATGTAGCTCCAGGGGTAGTTGGTTCCAAGGGTGCCCCACAGTAGGCCCTCCCCTGGGGGACCGCCAACCGACACTGTCTGGCCGACGGCACCCCCAGGAGGGCCTGCCTGTGGGAGCGTACTGGGCGATTGCACCTCGATGCTGTAGGAGGCACTACTGCAAGTACCCTGGACCCAAGCCATGCAGGGCTTTATAGGTTAACACCAGCACCTTGAATCTTACACAGAGGGGAACTGGCAACCAATGCAGACCGCGCAGGAGATGTGTCACATGGGAGAATCGGGCCGCTCCCATCACCGCCTGTGCAGCTGCATTCTGCACCAGCTGAAGCCTCCGCATAGTCCGCAAGTGCAGCCCCAGGTAGAGAGCATTGTAGTAGTTGAGACGGGAGGCCACGAGCGCATGAGTGACCGTGCGTAGGGAATCTCGGTCCAAGTAGGGGTGCAACTGGCGCACCAGGCGAACCTGGGCAAAGGCCCCCCTGGCGACGGCTCCCACCTGCCCCTCCATATTGAGCCATACGTCCAGGAGGACACCCAAGTTGCGCGCCCTATCCACGGGGGGCAACACCTCTCCCCCCATGACCAAAGATGGGATTTCTTGGATCTGAGATGCTGGTATGCACAGCATAGGACCATGATCAGCATTCTCAATCATGTCAAGGTGAGACCTGACCCAACAAACATTATTTTAATACAGTAATAGCAGTAGCAATAGCTTTAAGACTTATATACCACTTTACAATGCTTTACAACCCTCTCTAAGCAGTTTACAGAGTCAGCTGATTGCCCCCAACAATTTGGGTCCTCATTTTACCCACCTAGGAAGGATGGAAGGATGAATCAACCTTGAGTCTGGTGGGATTTGAACTGCCACATTGCAGGCAGCCAACAGTCAGCAGAAGTAGCCTGTAGTATTTCACTCTACGATTTAAAGTTATTGTCTTCTGTAATGTATACAATCAGAAATGAGAACTGTCCCAACCTTGTGACTTATAGCAGAGGATATCAGCAATAAAGGTCAAAAAGATCAAAATGGTGGCCATGGCTTGTGATCAAAACCTTTGTTCTTTAGACTTCTCTACACCAACTGAAAGCCACAATAGGACTGGCCAACTAGTACTAGAATATCATTCCTGGCAAATCACAGTTGGCTCCCAAACTAGAAAGAATGAATTAGTAACAGGGCAGATAAAGTGGTACCAAAGGAGCAGCTGAGATGGGAAGGAGACAATGGTAGCAAAAAGTTTTCTTGTACAATTAACTTTCAGTTATTAATGCAACTGAATATTCCAACAAATAATTTTAGGGAAATGCTTCCTTTCTCCATAATCAGGAATCAAGATAGAAGGATAATCCAAACAGGTCTGTCCTCCCTATTTATAGAAATTAAATGTGTATAAATTATTCAATATTGTTAAGTACTGTTTAGAGCAAGGATATCCAACCTTGGCAACTTTATGACTTGTAGACTTCAACTCCCAGAATTCCCAGCCAGCATGGCTAGCTGGAGAATTCTGGAAGTTGAAGTAAACAAATCATACAGTTGCCAAGGTTAGACATCCCTGGTTTGGAGTCATTGATCGAAGAGGCATGTTCAAATACCCAATTTACTGTGGAGCTCTTTGGATGCGTTACTGTTTTTGTCAGCCAAACTTAACCTGCTTTGAGGATAAAATGAAGAAAAATCCCATGTGAACTGTCTTGGACTCCCAGGATTAAGTTCGACTATAAAGGTAATTGTTATGTATGTAGGTTTCAATGTTATTGGTTTATTTGAACTGTTCTTGTAAAATGTTAAATGGTATTGGTTTAAATAGTGCGGGAAGAAACCCTGCACTCCCATTGGCTGGCAACTACGGCTGCAGGCTATAAGAGGCAGCCGTAGCCCAGCCAACTCGGGTCCATTCGAGCTGTAGTCACTGAATAAACTCTTTGCTGGAACTCTTCGCGTCTGACTCTTCATGCAAACTTAACACTGGTGACGAAGGTGGGATTTCCCTGAAGAGAAGACAACGCGAAGAACAAGCAACGGAGCGAGATGTCTGCGCTGAACACCCCCAGCCCGTTCGATCCGGCAGCGGAAGACTGGGAATCGTATGCGGATCGCTTCCAGATGTATCTGGAAGGGAACGACCTCGCCGGCATCCCTGAGAGATGGAAGAGGGCGGTCTTTCTCACGCACTGCGGTCCGGCAGTCTTCAAAATGGCGAAGGCATTAGCAGGAGCTGCAGAACTGAAGGTAATGGAATGGCCCGATTTAGAGAAACTTTTAAGAGCCCATTACGCCACAAGTATCGTGCCTCATTAAGAGACACGAATTTTACCGTCGGGATCAAGGGGATAGCGAGAATGTTAATGACTTCGTGGCAAGTTTGAGGGACATTGGGGGTGCTTGTGACTTTACCAACTTAGAAGAGGCCATGCGTGATCGGTTTGTTTTAGGCCTTAAAGATAAGGTCTTACAAAGCAAACTATTAATGAAACCTAAGATCACGTTTAAAGAGGCCATTGAAGAAGCTGTTTCAGCGGAAGCCACCAAGTCCTCAGCAGCGGCCATGAAAAAGATTAACAAGGCCTCAAGCCAGGCCTCAAGCCATTCTGATGGGGAAAAATCCACAACAGCCCATTGCGAACAAATAGACTCTGATTCAGATGGCAGTGAGGCAGAGGAGGGATTTTTAGACTCAGAATGGAGAAGAAGAGAAAAGACTCTGGAAAAACAGGCAAGGATTCTATTGCAGAGGCTGTGGGGGCCACCCCGCACTGAATGCAAGTTCTTTGACTCCATCTGCCTACGTTGTGAGAACGGGTCACATAGCCAGAGTCTGCAAATCATCCAGAACTCCACCAGTAGGAAAAAATTCCTGATAAAGACTTTAAGCCCAACAATTTCCTTGAAAAGATGGGGCGAAATTTAGAAGCAAATGGCAAGAATGAAACTCACCAAACAATCACCATTGGTCAGTCTTCACCCTTAAAAGCAGAAAAGTACACGTGAAGGTGTTTATTGAAGGAAGGCCTTGCCAAATGGAAGTGGACTCAGGCTCTTATTTATCTATGGTGTCATGGGACACTATCCACAGACTCTTTCCCAACATTCAGAAGAAGCATTTCCAGAAGCAAGCACTGACTCTTAAAGACTACCAAGGGAACAAGATTCCAGTAGTTGGAGCAAGAGATTTCAACGTGCAGTTTAAAGGCCACACCAAACGTTTGCCCCTGACCATCGTGGACAAGGATCGCCCAAGTTTGCTGGGACTTGAGTGGTTCAAGCCACTAGGCATCGAGGTGACTGGCATCAATCACGTGAGCAGCTCTGAATGGGAGGAGTCCTTGAAGTCTGAGTTTCCAGAGGTCTTCAGCGAAGGACTGGGCAAGTATATGGGGACCCTATTGCTTTCAGCCTAGACCCCAAGGTGCCCCCAATTCGTTTAAAGCCCAGGAGGGTTCCATTTGCTTTAAAGGAAAAAATTGATGCACAATTAGATAAATCATTGCTCAAGGGGTTTTAGAGCCTACTGACCACTCCAGATGGGAAACACCCATAGTCACACCAGTCAAGGCTGATGGGTCAGTGAGAATCTGTGGTGACTATAAGGGGACACTTAACCATGCGCTGCAGCAGAGCGCATATCCAGTACCAGTTGTGCATCATCTGCTCCATTCCCTTGGCAGGGGTACAGTATTTGCCAAACTGACTTGGCTCAGGCATATCAACAATTAACAGTTGATGATGCCACTGCAGAGGCCCAAACCATTGTGACTCACAGAGGTGCCTTCAAATGTAAAAGACTACAATTTGGAGTAAGCGTGGCACCTGGCATTTTCAAAGCCTGCCAGGGGTAGTGCCTTATTTTGATGATGTGTTAATCTCTGCTGAAAATGACACTCAGCTTCAAGAGACTCAGAGAAGTCCTTACCAGATTCAGAAAAGCGGGTTTAAAAGTCAAGGAAGACAAATGTACACTCAAAACAGACAGAGTTGAGTTCCTGGGGTACATGATTGACAAGCATGGCATCCACCCTACTGATGCCAAGGTTAAAGCAATCAAGGAAGCCCCTAAACCTAGATGCAAGACAGATTTGCAAGCCTTCCTTGGACTCATTAACTTTTATCACATGTTTCTACCTCACAAAGCATCTATTGCTGAGCCTTTACATCGCCTGCTTGATAAGAAGGCTGTTTGGATCTGGGGGTGGAAGGAACAGTCAGCATTTAACAGTATTAAGAGACTAATCACGTCTGATGCTGTGTTGATACAGTTCTCTGAGAATTTGCCTGTTGTTTTGACTTGTGATGCATCCCCTTTGGAGTGGGGGGGGTTTGAGTCACAGGCTTCCCAGTGGAAGGGAAGCCCCAATTGCATTTTACTCTCGCACTTTGTCCAAAGCAGAGAGGAATTATAGCCAACTGGACAAGGAGGCATTAGCAGTTGTTGCAGCTGTTAAGAAATTTCATGAATATCTGTATGGTAGGTCATTCACCATTGTTACAGATCACAAACCTTTATTAGGCATTGTGGCAGGAGACAAACCTACACCTAATATCCTGTCACCAAGAATGCTGAGATGGACTGAATTTCTTGCAGCCTATTCATACAAACTGATTCACAGGCCTGGCAAGGACATTGGACATGCTGATGCACTGAGTCGTTGCCCACTACCTTGCCACAAGGAGGACTTTGAACTTGAAACTCACACCTTTTTCCTAGAGACTGTTGCTAAGCTTCCAGTCCATGCTGCTGAGATTGCCAGAGAGACTGCCAAAGATGCTGTGTTGGCTCCTGTTATAGGCTGGATTAAGAAAGGTTGGCCTCTTCAAGATCTACCTCACCTTGCCCAACCTTTTAAGTCCAGGCAAACTGAATTATCTGTATTAAGAGGATGTATTTTGTGGGGTAACAGGGTGGTTATTCCTGCAAAACTGCAAAGGGAGGTTTTGGAAATGTTACATGAGGGTCATCCTGGGATTGTAAGGATGAAAGGTTGGCCAGGAGTTATGTATGGTGGCCAGGTATTGACAAAATGGTTGAAAACTGGGTAGCATCTTGTCCCAATTGCCAGGTAGTCAGGCCTGCTCCACCTCACGCCCCCACACAGGAATGGGAATGTCCTAGGGGCCCATGATCTAGAATCCACATTGATTTCAGGCCCTACAAGAGGGCACACTTTTCTAGTTATAGTAGATGCATATTCCAAATGGCTAGAGGTAATTCCCATGACATCCACTACAACTGAGGCTGTCATCAAGCAGCTCAGAAAATTGTTTGTAACCCATGGGTTACCAGATGTCCTTGTGTCTGACAATGGCCCTCAATTCACATCTAACATTTTTGAATCCTTTCTAGCTCAACAGGGTATCAGACATGCCCTCACTGCCCTTGGGCACCCTTCGGGTAATGGCTGGGCTGAACGTATGGTACGCTTTACCAAAGAGAAGCTTCAGCAGCTGGGTCCTGGGGACATCACTGAGAAGCTTGAAAAACTTCTTAGTGTTCAGCACATCACTCCTAGCCCATCTACTAACTTATCCCCAGCAGAGTTGTTGATGGGTAGGAAATTTAGGTCTTCCCTTGACCGCCTTCATCCCACTTACGCACCCAATGCACCACTGGATTCCACTTCCAAAGTTCGTTCTTTTAGTGTGGGAGATTCTGCATATGCTAGGAACCTTATAGGTGAACCTTTGTGGATTCCTGCTGAAATAACTCACATCACTGGCCCTCGTTCTTACAGGGTACAAACAGAGGATGGCCTCCTCTGGAGCAGGCACATTGACCAACTTAGATCCAGGTTCCCTCAGGAACATCGCCCCTGTCTCTCTTTGGTCCCTCACCTGATGTCTCTTCTAGGGGAAGGGGGAACAGGAGGAAAATCAGCAAACAAGAATCAACCCCATGTGTAACGAGCCATTGACAGGAACCATCCCGAACCCTGTCACAATGCCAAGATCCATCCTTAGAAGTGGAAGATTGCACATCACTACCTGACTTGGGTGCTGACATTGGAATGGAGATGGGTTGGGAGGAGAGACCAGATTCTAACAGTCTAACAGGGTCTCCTTTCACAGGAAGTCCCAACAGGAAATGTCAGCAGACACATTTCCCTCTCACTGGGTGAGAACGTTAAAACTTCTGAACCACGAAGGTCTCAACACGTAAGAGCCCCACCTATTTAAAGGAATACATTAGATAGGTTGGGGTTTGGTATGGACTGAACCTAGTGGGGAGGGGTGTTATGTATGTAGGTTTTAATGTTATTGGTTTATTTGAACTGTTCTTGTAAAATGTCAAATGGTATTGGTTTAAATAGTGCGGGAAGAAACCCTGCACTCCCATTGGCTGGCAACTACGGCTGAAGGCTATAAGAGGCAGCCATAGCCAAGCCAGGACGGGTCCATTCGAGCTGTAGTCACTTAATAAACTCTTTGCTGGAACTCCTCGCGTCTGACTCTTCATGCAAACTTAACAGTAATAATAAGTTTAATGAATCTATCATGTTAAAGCAGAGATTCAATTAGGAAAAATGGCAGAATTGCTACAAGGCTTGATTGCTGTTTTCTTTTACCAAATGAAGCTACTGCAGAATCCTGCTTTACTGCAGAATTGTTGATAGCAAGGCATGTATATTTTAAGTGTGCTGGGTCAATGACAGGTGAAGGCTGAACAGGTTTTAATGCAATCCATTTGACAGGAGCCCTTGGTAAATCAATGTATTCCTTTTCTTCTTCTCCCAATGTTTTGCCTAATGTGCATTTTCAATCCAATTCTCATGCATACGCTCTAATTGCTGACTTCAGTGAATGCTATTTAATTGGCTACACAGCTGCTTCACATTACACCCTGTAAAGTATAAAACACTTTTTTTAATACAGAAATCAGCTTGCTTTGTAATTTTTCATAGTCAGAGAGTATGTAGAGTTTGTTATATTATTATTTTTAATGAGTGCCAACACATTCACTGCACTCAAGTTAATTTATTTTCTAAACCCTGTGAATGGGGGGGGGGACTATGGCTGGTGCACAACATGGTTGTCTATGCAATGAAGCCACCTCAAGCTGGGTGAATGCTTGGCAATGTGTTAGGGCCAGGAGTCAATCATCATTTTCCAGCAACTGAATCTCATACAATCAATGCTTGGAGGACAGACTAGCCATAACCTGCACTCATTCCCTGAGTGTGTGCATTATTTAGGCAAAAAATAAAAATAAAACATTGAACTAAATGAAGCCCACTTGACTTACCTTTCCTTATGAAACTAATGATATGAGTAATGAATATGAACGAGTACAGACTGATTTCTGATTACTCTCACTCTTAACTTTTATCTGGGGCATTCCAGTTTGTCCTTCTAATTTATAAGAGCCGTGGTGATGCAGTGGTTAGAATGCAGTTAGTTATAGGCTGACTCTGCTCACTGCCAGGAGTTCAATCCTGACAGATCAAGGTTGACTCAGAATGAGGACCCAGATTATTGAGGGCAATATGCTGACTCTATAGACCACTTAGAGAATGCTGTAAAGCACTATGAAGTGGCATACAAGTCTAAGTGCCATTACTATTATTGTTTTATTTAGCATCACCTTCTCCAGTTGGCTGCATTTCAGATATGTTGACTTTAAATTCTCTGAATGCCAAATCAGGTTATGTTTAGTTTTAGTGGACAAATTAAAATTGCTGGAGATCCTAAGGAACAGCAAGTCAAAAATTTTTAACATTGTTCAACTATACTATTTTAATATGTATCACTGTGTCTTCCAGATTGTTTTACTGTCAGTTGTTTTATTTTATTTTTTTAAAGATTTTTTGGGGGGTTCCTTTTTCTGTGAACTGTTTTGGACTCTTCTAGAAAGAACTATATAAAAAGCAAATAGCCACAAAAAAAAGAGATCAGGAGAAAGGTATGAGAAAAAGGGCTGATTAAGGATTCTTTTTAAATCTTAAATCTCACTTTCTGATTTCCAAAACTATGACTGAGGCTCAGAAATCAAAACCACAGAAACCCTGTTTCACTCATTTCCCAAAAGCAAAATGGCAGGTTAGCCCCAAGTGCATCAGCAGAGGAGGCTATGATATCTCCTCCTCCACTCATTCCAGATGGGATTGTAACACATTTCCAGCCAAGTAATCACTATTCCTCCACTGACACATAATTGGAATCTAAAATGGTGCTGGCTGCAGTCAGCTCTTTGCTAGCACTGTGGTTATTGCAGATGGCTACAATAATAACAACAGTAATGAATAGAAAAATAGATTTGAAAATCGCACACAACTTTAGAATTCATGGGGTTGTAAATATGATTCCTACAAACCTATATCTTGGATGCATCTAAGAATTTTCTGCATCGTGGAAAATTAAAATAAAATTATTAATATAAACAAGATGGCATGGTTATTTGTTTCTGTAGCTTTTTGTCTTCATTGTTTAAAACAGAGTAGATTCTCCAGATGTTTGCTAAACCGTAATTCCCATTAGCCTCCCCATTGCGGTTAGGGGTGAGGGATGCTGGAAGCTGTGATTCAGAAGCATCTCAGAAACCATAAATCCCCCATCACTGATTTAGACTGTTAGGACAGAGATGACTTGTGTATATAAACAAGGAGCAAATTCATTAGCACTGATGGTGCTACCTAGTTAGGTAATGAAATATCTGCAAGCAAACCACCAAGTTCAGTGATTGCCTAGGATTTTGCAGATAGCTATTGTTATGTATGTAGGTTTGAATGTTATTGGTTTATTTGAACTGTTCTTGTAAAATGTCAAATGGTATTGGTTTAAATAGTGCAGGAAGAAACCCTGCACTCCCATTGGCTGGCAACCACGGCTGCAGGCTATAAGAGGCAGCCGTAGCCAAGCCAACTCGGGTCCATTTGAGCTGTAGTCACTGAATAAACTCTTTGCTGGAACTCTTCGCGTCTGACTCTTCATGCAGACTTAACAGCTATAACCCAGGATACTAAGATATTGTATTCTACTGTTTAGGTAAAGGACACTAGAGATAGGAATAGGCTTTTTAGGTGCTTTAGTGAAATTTCTAGAAGAGCTAGCTCCAGTGAAGTAGGCAGGAATCTTAACATACTACATGCAGAAGATGGCTAGAAATCACCCTTAGAATTATTTATTTATTTATTTATTTACTTATTTTATTATTTGGTCTTATATGCCGCCCTCTCTCCCGAGGGACTCAGGGCGTCTCACATAAAAACAACCATACAAATTACAAAAGTTAAAAAGGAATTAAACCAAATTCAACCAAATAATCATTAAAAGCCACTAACAAACATTTAAAATATTAAAACAACCCCCCTCAGTCCAGGCCGCCCTGTTCAAATAACCAAGTCTTTAGGCCGCAGCAAAAGGAGCGAAGGTCGGGGGCCAGTCGCAGCTCCAGGGGAAGCTGGTTCCACAAAGTGGGCACCCCCACAGAGAAGGCCCTCCCCCTAGGGACTACCAGCCAACATTGTCTAGCCGACGGTACCCCAGGGAGGCCCTGCCTGTGGGCACGCACCGGGCGCCCACAGACAAATTCCTTACAGACAAATCTAAGCTTCCATATTCATGGTATCAGGAGCTCTATTATGCATAAATGGGAAGAGCAGCACCTTCAGTCTTGATTCTCTGCCTCTTTGTTCATTTTTTGTAAAATCTTTAGTGTCTTGGAGATGGTCCAATTAGTTTTCATTCTGAAATGAAATGGAGAGAGCCTGGAGATTCGACTGGGTCAAATATTTTCTTCCTATTTGTTTTGCTAATTATATTTATACCATTAATGACTCAACTATAATATAGTCGCCCCACTTAAATCTGATTGAAGGATGTAGTGTTAACAGCTGAAGTTGATAGTGATCATTGTTACATCTTTGCAATAAACTTCACTCACTGCAAATGTTTGTAGGGCATTTATTTACATAAAATAATATGCCAATGTAATCTACATATCCACTGTCTTCATTGATGCAAACCAGTGAAATCAGAAAAGCTTTTTCCTGGTGACTGGTTGAAATTCACTACCGTGTTAGGAATTTAACAGTTATGAACTAACCTTTAAATGCAACGTCATTCCCTGAATTTGTCAGTGCACTGCATATGAGCTGGAATGTTTCTCTCTGTGTGGATGTATACACACACACACACACACACACATACACACACACACACACACAAGTGTGCATTTTTCTGTGCTTGTATTGAAGCCTCCTTACTGAAACTTGGGAAAGCAAAATAATTGGTGAAATCACTGAAATCCTGTTGTCGTACTAATGAATTCCCAACAGACAAAAAAAGAATAGATAGAAGAAGCAAATTTCATCCCTCAGAGATCCGGAAGGCTTGTGGAGGGTTATACCCATTTTTCTGGTTTAGAGCGAGTTCATTAATTCATACATTGTTTGCCAATAACCCATAGTACCAAAGTGAGAAAATATTATTTGCTGCCAATTGCAATATTTAACAGTTTCTATAAACACACTTCGTATTTGCAAAAGAAGTCTTTAAGAAGTTCCTGCTTGTCACCAGGGAGATGTAACTATGACCACCAGCAACTTCAGCTGTTAATACTATATCCTTCAATCAAGCGAAATGTAGGGCAACATCCTCTTGTCTACTATCCTCCAGAGATGTTGGGACTCTAAGTTCAAGAAACAGGTAAATGTGTATCCCCAATATATCTACAGAGTACCAAGCTGGAGAAGTTTGACATATAATAATACCATCGAATACCTCTTTATAATCCCAGGGATAGATACCCTTTTGGTGAGCAAGAGTTATACCTAATAGTTTGGAGGAGGCTAAAAGCTATAGCAGGCAAACAATGATGCAAAGTGGGCAGGGATTTGTGGCACACAGGCAAGTCAAGGATTTTTAGTGCTTTGAAAAGGGATTGAAGTGTTTTCCAATTAGAGACCATATATTTCACAATAGGACTTGTGCCATTTGTAGACAAGACTCGAGGGGTGAAAAATGGTTTTGAGAGTGACTGTGGGACTGTGCTTCAAGTTATCAAATCCAAGACTACTCCTAGATACTTAGAATGCTTTTTCAACTGGGAAGGCAAAAACAGACTGTTAAGTTTGCATGAAGAGTCAGACGCGAAGAGCTTCAGTGAAGAGTTTATTAAGTGACTACAGCTCGAATGGACCCGACTTGGCTGGGCTACGGCTGCTTCTTATAGCCAGCAGCCGTAGTTGCCAGCCAATGGGAGTGCAGGGTTTTTCCCGCACTATTTAAACCAATCCCATTTGACATTTTACAAGAACAGTTCAAAATAAACCAATAACATTCAAACCTACATACATAACACCCCTCCCCACTAGGTTCAGTCCATACAAAACCCCAACCTATCTAATGTATTCTTTTAAATAGGTGGGGCTCTTGTGAATGCTTGAGACCTTCGTGGTTCAGAAGTTTTACATTCTCACCCAGTGAGAGAGGAAATGTGTCTGCTGACATTTCCCCATTGGGACTCTCTGTGAAAGAAGACCCTGTTTGACTGTTAGAATCTGGTCTCTCCTCCCAACCCATCTCATCCCAATGTCAGCACCCAAGTCAGGTAGTGATGTGCAATCTTCCACTTCTAAGGATGGATTTTGGCATTGCGACAGGTTTTGGAATGGTTCCTGTCGTAATGGCTCGTTACACATGGGGTTGATTCTTGCTTGCTGATTTTCCTCCTGTTCCTCCCCTTCCCCTAGAATTGACATCAGGTGAGGGAACTAGAGAGACAAGGGCGATGTTCCTGAGAGAACCTGGATCTAAGTTGATCAATGTGCCTGCTCCAGAGGACTCCACCCTCTGTTTGTACCCTGTAAGAATGAGGGCCTGTGATCTGAGTTATCTCAGCAGGAATCCACAAAGGTTCACCTATGAGGTTCTTAGCATAAACAGAATCACCCACACTGAATGTACGAACTTTGGAAGTGGAATCTAGTGGTGCGTTGGGTGCGTAAGTGGGATGCAGGCGGTCAAGGGAAGACCTAAATTTCCTACCCATCAACAACTCTGCTGGGGATAAGTTATTAGATGGGCTAGGAGTGATGTGCTGAACACTAAGAAGTTTTTCAAGCTTCTCAGTGATGTCCCCAGGACCCAGTTGCTGAAGCTTCTCTTTGGTAAAATGTACCATGCGTTCAGCCGGCGTTAGCAAGGGTGCCCAAGGGCAGTAAGGGCATGTCTGATACCCTGTTGTGCTAGATAGGATTCAAAGAGGTTGGATGTAAATTGAGGGCCATTGTCAGAGACAAGAACATCAGGTAACCCGTGGGTTACAAACAATTTTCTGAGCTGCTTGATGACAGCATCAGTTGTGGTGGATGTCATGGGAAACACCTCTAGCCATTTGGAATATGCATCTACTATAATAAGAAAGGTGTGCCCTCTGATAGGACCTGCGAAATCAATGTAAATCCTAGACCACGGGCCCCTAGGACATTCCCATTCCTGTGTGGGGCGAGATGGGGCAGGCCTGACTACCTGGCAGTTGGGACAAGATGCAACCCAGTTTTCAACCATTTTGTCAATACCTGGCCACCATACATAACTCCTGGCCAATCCCTTCATCCTTACAATACCAGAATGACCCTCATGTAACATTTCCAAAACCTCTCTTTGCAGTTTTGCAGGAATAACCACCCTGTTACCCCACAAAATACATCCTCTTAATACAGATAATTCAGTTTGCCTGGACTTAAAAGGTTGGGCAAGGTGAGGTAGATCTTGAAGAGGCCAACCTTTCTTAATCCAGCCTATAACAGGAGCCAACACAGTGTCTTTGGCAGTCTCTCTGGCAATTTCAGCAGCATGCACTGGAAGCTTGGCAACAGTTTCTAGGAAAAAGGTGTGTGTTTCAGGTTCAAAGTCTACCTTGTGGCAAGGAAGTAGGCAACGACTTAGTGCATCAGCATGTCCAATATCCTTGCCAGGCTTGTGAATCAATTTGTATGAATAAGCTGCAAGAAATTCAGTCCACCTCAGCATTCTTGGTGACAGGATAGTAGGTGTAGGCTTGTCTCCTGCCACAATGCCTAACAAAGGTTTGTGATCTGTAACAATGATAAATGTTCTCCCATACAGATATTCATGAAATTTCTTAACAGCTGCAACAACTGCCAATGCCTCTTTGTCCAATTGGCTGTAATTCCTCTCTGCTTTGGTCAAAGTGCAAGAGTAAAATGCAATAGGGGCTTCTCTCCCACTGGGAAGCCTGTGGCTCAAACCCCCACTCCAAAGGGGATGCATCACAAGTCAGTACAACAGGCAAATTCTCAGAGAACTGTATCAGTACAGCATCAGACGTGATTAGTCTTTCAATACTGTTAAATGCTGATTGTTCCTTCCTCCCCCAGACCCAAACAGACTTTTTATCAAGTAATCTGTGCAATGGTTCTGCAATGGTTGCCTTCTGAGGTAGAAACATGTGATAAAAGTTAATGAGTCCAAGGAAGGCTTGCAAATCTGTTTTGCATTTAGGTCTAGTGGCTTCTTTGATTGCTTGAACCTTGGCATCTGTAGGGTGGATGCCATGCTTGTCAATCATGTAGCCCAGGAACTCAACCTTGTCAATTTTAAGAATGCATTTTTCTTCCTTGACTTTTAACCCCGCTTTCCTGAATCTGGTGAGGACTTCTCTGAGTCTTTCTTGTAACTGAGTGTCATTTTCAGCAGAGATTAACACATCATCAAAGTAAGGCACTACCCCTGGCAGTCCTTGGAGCATTCTTTCCATAAGGCTTTGAAAGATGCCTGGTGCCACGCTTACTCCAAATTGTAACCTTTTACATTTGAAGGCACCTCTATGAGTCACAATGGTTTGGGCCTCTGCAGTGGCATCATCAACTGTTAGTTGTTGATATGCCTGGGCCAAGTCCAATTTGGCAAAGACTGTACCCCTGCCAAGTGAATGTAACAGATGATGCACAACTGGAACTGGATATGCGCTCTGCTGCAGCGCATGGTTCAGTGTCCCCTTATAGTCTCCACAGATTCTTACTGACCCATCAGCCTTGACTGGTGTGACTATGGGTGTTTCCCATCTGGAGTGATCAGTGGGCTCTAAAACCCCTTGAGCAATTAATTTGTCTAATTGTGCATCAATTTTTTCCTTTAAAGCAAATGGAACCCTCCTGGGCTTTAAACGAATTGGGGGCACCTTGGGATCTAGGTTGAAAGTGATAGGGGTCCCCATATACTTGCCCAGTCCTTCGCTGAAGACCTCTGGAAACTCAGACTTCAAGGACTCCTCCCATTCAGAGCTGCTCACGTGATTGATGCCAGTCACCTCGATGCCTAGTGGCTTGAACCACTCAAGTCCCAGCAAACTTGGGCGATCCTTGTCCACGATGGTCAGGGGCAAACGTTTGGTGTGGCCTTTAAACTGCACGTTGAAATCTCTTGCTCCAACTACTGGAATCTTGTTCCCTTGGTAGTCTTTAAGAGTCAGTGCTTGCTTCTGGAAATGTTTCTTCTGAATGTTGGGAAGTAGCCTGTGAATAGTGTCCCATGACACCATAGATAAATAGGAGCCTGAGTCCACTTCCATTTGGCAAGGCCTTCCTTCAATGAGTACCTTCACATGTACTTTTCTGCTTCTCAAGGGTGAAGAATGACCAATGGTGACTGTTTGATGAGTTTCATTCTTCCCATTTGCTTCTGAGTTGTGCCCCATTTTCTCACTGAAGTTGTTGGGCTTGAAATCTTTGTCAGGAAACTTTCTTCTGTGTGGAGTAGTTCTGGATGATTTGCAGACTCTTGCTCTTTTTTTCACAACAGGTATCAGAAACTGGTATGCAAGCAAACTTGCCTTTTCTTCCCAGGTCTTTCTTTTTCCTCTCCATTCTGAGTCTATAAATTCCTTCCTCCACCTCACTACAGTCTGATTCAGAATCTATCTGCAAATGAGTTGTTGTGGACTTTTCCACATCAGGATGGCTTGAGGCCTTGTTAATTTTCTTCATGGCTGCCGCTGAGGACTTAGTGGCTTCTGCTGAGGAGGCCTCTTCTATGGCTTCCTTCAACGTGATCTTAGGTTTTAATAATAATTTGCTCTGAAGTACCTTGTCTTTGAGGCCTAGAACAAACCGATTGCGCATGGCCTCCTCCAAGCTGTTAAACTCGCATGCACCCCCAATGTCTCTTAAGCTTGCCATGAAGTCATTAAAGTTTTCACTTTCCCTTGATCCGACGGTAAAACTCATGTCTCTTAATGAGGCACGATACTTGTGGGCGTAATGGGCTCTTAAAAGCTTTTCTAAATCAGGCCATTCCATTACCTTCAAGTCTGCAGCTCCCACCAAGCCGCCACCTTGAAGCCTGCCGGACCGCAGTGCGTAAGGAAGACCGCCCTCTTCCGCTTCTCGGAGATGTCGGCGAGGTTGTTTCCTTCCAAATACATTTGCGATCCGATCGTCTTCTGCTGCTGGATCGAGGGGCTGGGGGGTGTTCAGTGCAGCCATCTCACTCTTCTGCTTGTCTTCGCGTCGTCTTCTCTTCAGGGGAATCCCACCTTCGTCACCAGTGTTAAGTTTGCATGAAGAGTCAGACGCGAAGAGCTTCAGTGAAGAGTTTATTTAGTGACTACAGCTCGAATGGACCCAACTTGGCTGGGCTATGGCTGCTACTTATAGCCAGCAGCCGTAGTTGCCAGCCAATCAGAGTGCAGGGTTTTCCCGCACTTTTAAAACCAATCCTATTTGACATTTTACAACAATTCAAACTAAACCAATGACATTCAAACCTACATACATAACACATATCAGGCCCACCTCCGCTCCATCTTCATCCAATTCAACTTATCTGCTGCTCTCAAAAATGGCTGAGATCTGTTTCTCACACAATACCATATGGCTAGATAAGAATCTGTATTGGAAACTAAACCTGAACAATTGATTGCCCACTAACCACCTGAAGATGCAGTATGCCTTTTGTACTTCCAATACTTTGAATTATTGCTTCTTCTTTCAACTTTTTCAGGATTTTAAAAAATTCGGTGTCCTGTGCTTTATGATCTTCCAGTGATTGCTGGCTGTTAATGCAACTGACATCCATGTCCTGAACATCACTTGTCTTATCACTCAAAACCACAGGGGTCATGAGAATCACCTGGAAGACTATTAGTGCCAGAAATGATATACAGCAGGTTCTGACCAGTTCCAGAGAACCGGTAGCAGAAATTTTGAGTAGTTTGGAGAACGGCAAATACCACCTCTGACTGGCCCCACCACCATATATTCTCTGCCTCCCAAGTCCCAACTGATAGGCTGGGTCTTCTTTTGTTACCCTGCACAAGAGAACGGAGCTGGAACGCAGGTTAGTGGGATGGAAAGGGAATGGGGTTTTGTAGTAACCTCTCCCCAGGAGTGGAGAGGGAATGGAGATTTTGCAGTATCCTTCCCCTGCCACACCACCAAGCCATGCCCACCAAGCCATTCCATGCCCACCAAGCCATGCCCACAGAACCAGTAGTAAAAAAAATTGAATCCCACCACTGGTGCCACCAGAGTTTCCCCACATTTGCCATCTGAGGTGGTTCCTCCATTCCTTAATAGTAAGGCTGCTCTAAATCTTACTTATTTTGAAACAAGGTTTAGGAAAATAAATAGAATTCAGTATGCTTAGAATCCAAATATCAAGTCAAATGTTGTAAATGAGTTTTATGAAATTGATTTTTTCTTCTTGAGAATGTATAATGATCAATGCAAACTTTTTGAGAGAAGTCTCAAAGGTGCTTTTTCAAAAGGCAACTGGACTTTGTTTTTCCTTGAAGACATTTCACTTCTTATCCAAGACGCTTCTTCAGAGGAAGCATCTTGGATGAGAAGTGACATATCTTCAAGGAAAAACAAAGTCCAGTTGCCTTTTGAAAAAGCACCTTTGGGACAACCATGACTGGATGACTGAAATATTCTGAAATTTATTCCTGTTCTTGATATAGAGTCCATAGACTTTCTGAGAGAAAGTTCTGCAGTAAATTATTTTAAAAGAGAATTTTAGAATCTGATATGGTGGGCAAATTTCCTTGTTCTTTAATTGGGACTACTGCACTTTCAGTAAAATAATCAGTACAGTTCCATTTGGAAGATAACAGCAATGAACATCAAAAAACCAATATTAATGCTGTATTGGCAAATATTCTGAAATCTATTCCACTTCTGATATACATAGTAGATACTTTCAGATTCTATCCTTGCAATTGTTCCCCACTGCCCAGTATTGTTGTAATTAAATGTTGCCCCCCATGCTCCCTATGCATATGCACGCGACTCTCCCAGCATGCACCATGCATCTCTGCACATGCGTGAGATCCCCCTGCACATACCACACGTCTCTGCACATGCATGCACATCTCTGGCATACCCTTGCCCCCCACGCATGCACACCAGATACCCAACAATCAGCAGTGGGGCTCTTCCAGGCAACCTCTCGTGTGCCGGCAGAAGTGGCTCTGCGTGCCACTTCTGGCACGCGTGCCATAGGTTTACCATCACAGGACTTGTGATGACCCAGAGCATAACACAAATGCAACAAAACACAAAATGTAAATAAATGTCCTTTAATGCCTCCAACTTGGCCCCACTGTTCAATAATACTCAGTTGGAGATAAAATGTACTCAAAAATAGTCTTCAAAAGAAAGCAATACAGTCCGAACTTAATGAGCAGATAGAGGTGAAATAAAAAACCAAACAAACTACAATGACAAAATTTCCACAATGGAACAGGAGAAGTATTTACCAAATTCAAGAAGATAACAAGGTCTGTTGGAAGGACGCCAACCAAGATAACTTCAGACCAAAATAAAACACACTTTGTTTCCAGCGTTTGTCAGTACACAGGTCCAAACTCTTATTCAGTTCTCACACCTGCAGCCCATGAAGAGGATCAAGGCCCTCTCCTCCCGAGGAGACCACGTCTCTCCCTTATCCTCTCCTCCTTGTGTGCCCTAGGATGGATAGGGGATGGGCCTGGGTCCTCCTCTGACTGCTCAGCCAGCCTCTGCCCTTCCCCAGCCTCCTCCACAACCTCCAGAGCCACACTTCCACTCCCTGTTGGCTGTTCCTTCTCTCCCTCAGAGTCAGTCTCCACCAGGAGCATGACAGGACTATGCAGTACTTTCCATTGATTATGCTAACTTTTATTAAGCAAGTTCAAAAATGTGATTTGTAATATGTAACTATCTAGAATCCACAGAGAATAGAATGGATGTCAATATTTTTTTATCAATTCATAAATTTTGGAAACCATTTTAGCATGTATGAGTGTAAAAGGACACAAAGGAAAGACTCAAGTGGATATAATAGAACAGTAGCTCAAGAAATAATTTCACCCATTTTTGTTTCAGAAAGTGTCAGTTGACCTTACCTCTAACACTACGTTAAAACAAGTTCTACCCCTAGACTATTTTTGCAATGATCTAATAGTTTTGAACAAGTATAATTTGGACATATTAGAAACATCTATTATTTTCACCAGTTGATAGCTCCAAATACTATTTAATGAAGCATTTAAGTCTTTACAGAGCAATGCTACTTTCCCCAACTAAATTCCTGATTAACCAACAAATCTAGCATTAGTATTAAACCCATGTTTCTAAGGATCCCAGAGAAGACAGAGTAATCATTATAGAAAGTATCAGTATACAGGCAGATATCTTCACAGAAGCTAGATATTTGGTTCCCCTACAACTTAAGCCAGAAGGGAGAGGAGGGAGTCCCCATCTTCAAGAAGGAAGGACACAACCTAAAGAAACAACCTAGACAGGTCTAATTGCTTAATCTATCAGCGACTGATAGTGATCCAATGGCAGGATTCAGAAATTTAAAAAGACGTGCAGTGATTCTTTGAAGCAGAATTCTTTATTGTTTTTATTTATTTTATTTATTAAATTTTAAAACTGCCCATCTCCCTCACAGAGCCAGTCTTGTTCTGTATCCATAGACAAAATCTCGCCAAACTGAAGCAGACTACTTCCTACATAAAGCAGATAGTCTGGGAACTAATAAGAAGGGGATGTCTTCACCCTCTTTCTCTCACACCAACGATTTGAACTGAGCTGCCTCTTATTTCTCTGGAATGTACCCACTCCCTCTTGGTAATCCAAACTACATTCCATTACAGCCAGGTTGCTATGGCAAAAGGTATGTTGTGGTAAAACAAAATACTTTTTAAAAAGTAGAATAGCTAAAGATGAGATACAGGAAGCCTCCTGAAGTCCTGGTAGGAAAAGACCTTGGGGTATCTTTGTGCCAGGATTAGGGGCAAGTGAGGAAGCTCCCTTTCAGTAGCTTCCGTAAGAGGATTCCTCTCTTCTAAGCTTAATTACCCTTTCTCTGATCTTCAAAAGAGCAATGTTGGGCATTTTATGCTCTCACCAGGATCATAAGCTTGTAGTCTTAATTAACTAAAGGCTTGTTTTATTGTTTGTATTTTTGCTTTTGCTTCTTATTTTCAATAGATTTGTAGGGCTGGATGGTCAATGAAGGCGACTCTAGAGATAATTGCAACTAAAAATTACTTTCCTTCAACTTTATAATGATGGGAAAACTGCAAATACTTTTTTTTACAATCACTTAGATTATCTTCAGTCTTTATACTAATATGCAGTAAAAAAAATCAGAATCACTTTGGCCATTCATATAGGAACTAATGGAACCTTCACTGATATGGTTTTTCCATCCTTTCAGAATGTCTTTAAACAATGGCTAGGAAAGATGACAATAATTCAGTTGATGTGATAGCTTGTTTAGCTGGTGTGCAAGACTCAGCCGTAGATTTGTATGCAAGTACTGCATTTTCTCTCCTTTGTTTTTCAAATGGCATGGCCATGCCCGAGGGGGGTTCTGACTAATGCAATTTGAATTTTCACACACTTCTGCCCAGGTTGCATGCCAATCAGTCATTCTGGAAACCTTTGGAGATAATCTGCTTTTGCGTAGACCAAGTAGAGAAACCTCTCACCCTTATGAACCAGTTTTATGTATACTGGGAATTAAATGCTTCCACAATGTGTACCTAGTTGGGGAAGAGGGCTTTCAGATGTTCAGATAAATGTAAATATTGGCATTAATATACAGTGCTGGGATATAAGAACAAGAGTGACATATTCATGATATTGAGATGAGCATTGCTAAGAACCGGAAAAAAGGAGCAGTAGCTAGTAACTTATAGATAAAAGCAGATTGTAGAGAAAAGTGTTAGCATTAGGGACAGGGACAAAAGGAGAGATCTTGGAAGCATTTTTAATAAAAAAAATGGACTATAATCAGCATGTTACTCAAAAAAGATCGTTTCTATAATGAGTAGATGATTTTTTTTTTGCAGCTGTAAAGACAATCAGATATTTGTACCAAAAATTCAACCTAGGAGCCACTTCAGTTTTAGTAGAGGTAAAGAAGAAAGATAATAGAAATAATCTGATAATATGCAAATCATTTACATGCAGGCAAGGAAGATGATCTAATGAGTCACCTCACAAAGGTCAAATCTGAGAACCACAATAATTCTGCACTGCGTAGAAAGGAGGGAAACAGCTTCTACTCCCAACGCCAGGAACAAGGCTGCAGTTATACTGTCTATTCTATGTGCTAAATTCACAACATCTCAGCATACAAAGCAGGAGGGTCAGACTAGCATTGCATCTGGGACACTACATTTTCTCCTATTTATGGTTTTCAGATAAATCAGACTGAACAATGGCACCTTTTAATTTTCCTATAACGCAGGTTCTGTGCACTAATTCTTCTCGGGTCAAGTCGTGATTAATATTGCCTGCTGGCCAAGGAAGAAAAATTTTCTTCACAGGAAGGTTTGCCAGCTAAGGAAAACGTTTGAACGGCTTGTGGTTTGTTTGCATTTTCCAAGGACACTTGAGAAAACAAAACTATATCAGTGCATGTTTGGTTTAATATGCAGCAGAAGCAGCAGCAAAACTGCCTTCCTGCAGCTGCTATACAAAGCATGCCCTATTTTTGTCTCTCTCTCTAATCAAAATTGCAGAAGAAAAATGTATTGGATTAGCCAGTCCTAATTTTAACTGACAAGCTTTATGCATTCATCATAGATTCTGCCTGCAATAAGCTTTCTTTTGTGATCATATCAGGTTTTGATGGAGTTTCTCACTCTTATTAACCTCTTTGGTGCTATAAGAGCTGTAGAGAAAGAGCAGAAGGTTTCTGGACCAACAGCATTTTTGCACACTGACAGTGTCCTATGTTGCTCAATTACTTCAGTGCGAATAATACTGATCCCTTTTACAGATCTCAAGACTTGGACTCCTGGGAGCTGATTACAGAAAGAGATTTAAAAGGCTGTCTTTCATACTCACGTTCAGAAGTGATGGATGACATCTGCAAGGCTCTGCCAGCACATATCGAGGAGAAAAATATCCCCAATTAGGCTGTTTTTTTTTGCCAACTGTGTCTCAGTTATCAATTTTAAAAGTTTATCTTATGTTTTGCACTATGCTACACATGCAATAACAGGATTTAAATGCATTATTTGGATAAGAATTGGCAAGTATAAAGCAGATGAATCAGTTCCGCCTCTTCCTAGTTCACTTTTGGCAAGCCCAAGATTTTAAGACCAGAGGTTGCTGTCTGGACCACTTCTTATATATCTATTTGTTTTTATATGTTCATTGTGTATAGCGCAGGGTTCCCCAACCTGTTGCCCTAGCCCACGGCTGGGTCATGGGTTAATCACTGCTGGGCCATGTCAGTGGCTGGCTGGTGCATACGCCGTGCATGCACATATCCCTACTCACATGAGTGACGTCATGGGGCTTGCAGCCCCACTTGCATGAGCTTTATCATGGGTGCTCATTGCCCCACTCATGCAAGCCTCATCATGGGCGCTCACAGTCGCACTTGTGCATGCCTCAACATGGGCTCTCATGGCCCCACTTGTGCAAACCTCATGGCAGGTGCTCACGGCCCCACTCATGTTAACCTCATTACGGGAGCTTGTGGCCCCACTCATGCGAACCTCATTACAGGCATTCAAGGCCCTACTCATGTAAGTCTTCTTGTGGGCACTTGAGGTCCCACTTGCCCCTTCCCACAAAATCATCCCCTCTTTCCGCCCTCCCACCGCTCCGGGTTGTCAACCCGAAAAGTTTGGGGAACTTTGGTATAGAGAATAAAAGTGATAGAATCTGTCAACCAATCCCTCCAGGACTATAGAGATAATCCTCAATTTATGACCATAATTGGGAACAGAATTTCCTTTACTAAGCAAGGTGGTTGTTAAACAAGCCATGCCCAATTTTTTAACCTTTTTGCCATGGATGTTAAGTGAATCATTGCAGTTTTTAAGTGAATTGCAGAGTTGTTAAGTGAATTGGGTTTCCCCCATGGCTTGTTGGAAGCTGACTGGAATGATTGCAAATGGCGATACAAATCACATGACTATGAATATGATGTGACTTTCATAGGCATGAGGGCCAATTATAAGTCACTTTTTCCAATGCTGCTGTAACTTTGAACTGTTGCTAAATGAGTGGCCGTAAATTGAGGACTACCTATAGTTTCTGAATGGTCTGAAAGCAGTACACATATTTGAGAGGCACGGGGGGAGCACTTCCTCCCAACAGGTGGAATCATGTAAGAAGTGATTAAAGTAAAATGGTCAGAACCATTAAAACTCAATTTTGACCAATAATTAAATAGACACACAAACCCTCAAACACAAATTCCCAGAACATGCACTTATCATGCCTGTTAAGTTTGCATGAAGAGTCAGACGCGAAGAGCTTCAGTGAAGAGTTTATTCAGTGACTACAGCTCGAATGGACCCGAGTTGGCTGGGCTACGGCTGCCTCTTATAGCCTGCAGCCGTAGTTGCCAGCCAATGGGAGTGCAGGGTTTCTTCCCGCACTATTTAAACCAATACCATTTGACATTTTACAAGAACAGTTCAAACTAAACCAATAACATTCAAACCTACATACATAACACCCCTCCCCACTAGGTTCAGTCCATACCAAACCCCAACCTCTCTAATGTATTCTTTTAAATAGGTGGGGCTCTTACGTGTATGTTGAGACCTTCATGGTTCAGAAGTTTTAACATTCTCACCCAGTGAGAGAGGAAATGTGTCTGCTGACATTTCCCCACTGGGACTTCCTGTGAAAGAAGACCCTGTTTGATTGTTAGAATCTGGTCTCTCCTCCCAACCCATCTCCAGCCCAATGTCAGCACCCAAGTCAGGTAGTGATGTACAATCTTCCACTTCTAAGGATGGATTTTGGCATTGTGACAGGTTTTGGAATGGTTCCTGTCGTAATGGCTCGTTACACATGGGGTTGATTCTTGCTTGCTGATTTTCCTCCTGTTCCTCCCCTTCCCCTAGAATGACATCAGGTGAGGAACCCAGAGAGAGACAGGGGCAATGTTCCTGAGGGAAACTGGATCTAAGTTGGTCAATGTGCCTGCTCCAGAGGAGTCCATCCTCTGTTTGTACCCTGTAAGAACGAGGGCCAGTGATGTGAGTTATTTCAGCAGGAATCCACAGAGGTTCACCTATAAGGTTCTTAGCATATACAGAATCACCCACACTGAATGTGCGAACTTTGGAAGTGGAATCTAGTGGTGTGTTGGGTGCGTAAAGGGGATGAAGGCGGTCAAGGGAAGACCTAAGTTTCCTACCCATCAACAACTCTGCTGGGGATAAGTTAGTAGATGGGTAGAGTGATGTGCTGAACACTAAGAAGTTTTTCAAGCTTCTCAGTGATGTCCCCAGGACCGAGTTGCTGGAGCTTTTCTTTGGTAAAGTGTACCATGCGTTCAGCCTGGCCATTAGCCAAGGGTGCCCAGGGGCAGTGAGGGCATGTCTGATACCCTGTTGTGCTAGAAAGGATTCAAAAATGTTAGATGTGAATTGAGGGCCATTGTCAGAGACAAGGACATCTGGTAACCCATGGGTTACAAACAGTTTTCTGAGCTGCTTGATGACAGCATCAGTTGTGGTGGATGTCATGAGAAATACCTCGAGCCATTTGGAATATGCATCTACTATAATTAGAAAAGTGTGCCCTCTAGTAGGGCCTGTGAAATCAATGTGGATCCTAGACCACGGCCCCTAGGACATTCCCATTCCTGTGTGGGGCGTGAGGTGGGGCAGGCCTGACTACCTGGCAATTGGGACAAGATGCAACCCAGTTTTCAACCATTTTGTCAATACCTGGCCACCATACATAACTCCTGGCCAATCCCTTCATCCTTACAATCCCAGGATGACATGTAACATTTCCAAAACCTCTCTTTGCAGTTTTGCAGGAATAACCACCCTGTTACCCCACAAAATACATCCTCTTAATACAGATAATTCAGTTTGCCTGGACTTAAAAGGTTGGGCAAGGTGAGGTAGATCTTGAAGAGGCCAACCTTTCTTAATCCAGCCTATAACAGGAGCCAACACAGTGTCTTTGGCAGTCTCTCTGGCAATCTCAGCAGCATGAACTGGAAGCTTCGCAACAGTCTCTAGGAAAAAGGTGTGTGTTTCAGGTTCAAAGTCCACCTTGTGGCAAGGCAGTGGGCAACGACTCAGTGCATCAGCATGTGCAATGTCCTTGCCAGGCCTGTGAATCAGTTTGTATGAATAGGCTGCAAGAAATTCAGTCCACCTCAGCATTCTTGGTGACAGGATAGTAGGTGTAGGTTTGTTTCCTGCCACAATGCCTAATAAGGGTTTGTGATCTGTAACAATGGTAAATGTCCTGCCATACAGATATTCATGAAATTTCTTGACAGCTGCAACAACTGCCAATGCCTCTTTGTCCAGTTGGCTATAATTCCTCTCTGCTTTGGTCAAAGTGTGAGAGTAAAATGCAATAGGGGCTTCCCTTCCACTGGGAAGCCTGTGGCTCAAACCCCCCCCCACTCCAAAAGTCAGTACAACAGGCAAAGTCTCAGAGAATTGTATCAATACAGCATCAGATGTGATTAGTCTCTTAATACTGTTAAATGCTGATTGTTCCTTCCTCCCCCAGACCCAAACAGACTTTTTATCAAGTAATCTGTGCAATGGTTCTGCAATGGTTGCCTTCTGAGGTAGGAACATGTGATAAAAGTTAATGAGTCCAAGGAAGGCTTGCAAATCTGTTTTGCATTTAGGCTTAGGGGCTTCTTTGATTGCTTTAACCTTGGCATCAGTAGGGTGGATGCCATGCTTGTCAATCATGTAGCCCAGGAACTCAACCTTGTCAATTTTAAGAATGCATTTTTCTTCCTTGACTTTTAACCCCGCTTTCCTGAATCTGGTGAGGACTTCTCTGAGTCTTTCTTGTAACTGAGTGTCATTTTCAGCAGAGATTAACACATCATCAAAGTAAGGCACTACCCCTGGCAGTCCTTGGAGCATTCTTTCCATAAGGCTTTGAAAGATGCCTGGTGCCACGCTTACTCCAAATTGTAACCTTTTACATTTGAAGGCACCTCTATGAGTCACAATGGTTTGGGCCTCTGCAGTGGCATCATCAACTGTTAGTTGTTGATATGCCTGGGCCAAGTCCAATTTGGCAAAGACTGTACCCCTGCCAAGTGAATGTAACAGATGATGCACAACTGGAACTGGATATGCGCTCTGCTGCAGCGCATGGTTCAGTGTCCCCTTATAGTCTCCACAGATTCTTACTGACCCATCAGCCTTGACTGGTGTGACTATGGGTGTTTCCCATCTGGAGTGATCAGTGGGCTCTAAAACCCCTTGAGCAATTAATTTGTCTAATTGTGCATCAATTTTTTCCTTTAAAGCAAATGGAACCCTCCTGGGCTTTAAACGAATTGGGGGCACCTTGGGATCTAGGTTGAAAGTGATAGGGGTCCCCATATACTTGCCCAGTCCTTCGCTGAAGACCTCTGGAAACTCAGACTTCAAGGCCTCCTCCCATTCAGAGTTGCTCACGTGATTGATGCCAGTCACCTCGATGCTTGAACCACTCAAGTCCCAGCAAGCTTGGGCGATCCTTGTCCACGATGGTCAGAGGCAAACGTTTGGTGTGGCCTTTAAACTGCACGTTGAAATCTCTTGCTCCAACTACTGGAATCTTGTTCCCTTGGTAGTCTTTAAGAGTCAGTGCTTGCTTCTGGAAATGTTTCTTCTGAATGTTGGGAAGTAGCCTGTGAATAGTGTCCCATGACACCATAGATAAATAAGAGCCTGAGTCCACTTCCATTTGGCAAGGCCTTCCTTCAATGAACACCTTCACGTGTACTTTTCTGCTTCTCAAGGGTGAAGAATGACCAATAGTGATTGTTTGGTGAGTTTCATTCTTCCCATTTGCTTCTGAATTGTGCCCCATCTTTTCAAGAAGTTGTTGGGCTTAAAATCCTTTTCAGGAAATTTCTTCCTACTAGGTGGAGTTCTGGATGATTTGCAGACTCTGGCTAGGTGACCCCTTTTCTCACAACGTAGGCAGATGGTGTCTAAGAACTTGCATTCAGTGCGGGGATGCCCCCACAGCCTCTGCAATAATATTCTGCCTTTTCTCCCAGGGTCTTTCCTTTTCTTCTCCATTCTGAGTCTAAAATCCCTTCCTCCACTTCACTGCAATCTGAATCAGAGTCTATTTGTTCGCAATGGGCTGTTGTGGATTTTTCCACATCAGAATGGCTTGAGGCCTGGCTTGAGGCCTTGTTAATCTTTTCATGGCGCTGCTGAGGACTTGGTGGCTTCCGCTGAAACAGCTTCTTCAATGGCCTCTTTAAACGTGATCTTAGGTTTCATTAACAGTTTGCTTTGTAAGACCTTATCTTTGAGGCCTAAAACAAACCGATCACACATTATTTCTATTATTACAAGCTATTATTATTATTTATTACGAGACATGACTTGTCTCAAATAAACAACAGCAGCAATAAATAATTTAAAAGCTTAAACTAAAATAAGCCCCATTACAATTACAGTCACCCATAAATCCCTTAAACTATCCCATAAAACCATCCCGTCCCGTCCCCATGGCCTCTTCTAAGTTGGTAAAGTCACAAGCACCCCAATGTCCCTTAAACTTGCCACGAAGTCATTAACATTCTCGCTATCCCCTTGACCCTGACGGTAAAACTCGTGTCTCTTAATGAGGCACGATACTTGTGGGGCGTAATGGGCTCTTAAAAACTTCTCCAAATCAGGCCATTCCATTACCTTCAGTTCTGCAGCTCCCGCTAATGCCTTCGCCATCTTGAAGACTGCCGGACCGCAGTGCGTGAGAAATACCGCCCTCTTCCATCTCTCGGGAATGTCGGCGAAGTCGTTTCCTTCCAGGTACATCTGGAAGCGATCCGCATACGATTCCCAGTCTTCCGCCGCCGGATCGAACAGGGCTGGGGGTGTGTTCAGCGCAGCCATCTCGCTCTTCTGTTTGTCTTTCGCGTCGTCTTCTCTTCAGGGCAATCCCACCTTCGTCGCCAGTGTTAAGTTTGCATGAAGAGTCAGACGCGAAGAGCTTCAGTGAAGAGTTTATTCAGTGACTACAGCTCGAATGGACCCGAGTTGGCTGGGCTACGGCTGCCTCTTATAGCCTGCAGTTGTAGTTGCCAGCCAATGGGAGTGCAGGGTTTCTTCCCGCACTATTTAAACCAATACCATTTAACATTTTACAAGAACAGTTCAAATAAACCAATAACATTCAAACCTACATACATAACAATGCCCATATATCTAAAGCCCCAAGGATTACATGCAACTATCAGCCCTAAGCCATGATGCTTGAAGGAAGCCACAGGAAGCATCATTTTCATTGCCAAATAGCATCCTATGTCAAATAAAGTCCTATGTACTTTATTTGTGTACTTTTTATTCAGATCATATGGTTGCTCATAATATAGAATGCCAGTAGTAGAAGTACTTGTTGAAGCCATTGAGTTCAACCCCTTTCTCTATACACAAATCTAAATGATGACCCTGTTTGTACTATCCATAGAAGGAGACTCTGGATTACTCAACTATTCTTACTCTCAAACCAGAATCTGCCTTCATGTAACTTAAACCCTTATTCTATTCTGAATTTTAGAATAATAAAGAACAATTTTCAACCTTTGTCCGCATCTCTTCAGTTACCTAAAAAGTCCTCAGTCCTTGTCTTTTCCCAAGACCAAACATAGTAATTTCAGCTTGGAATCAACTTGCAATTTCACAATGTTTCAGATGCATCCATGTCTGGATCACACACAAGCAAATTTATATGTCCTTTAGAAACAAAAATCATCATTTAAAAATGAAATGACCAAAAATATTAAAATGATATGGAGTATTTTTGTGATGGTGTGTAAGCCACATTTAAAACAAAAAAACAAAAAAACCAGAACCCAATCTGCAATTCCAAAAAGACTGTATATGCCACAAGTAATTACATGTAGCCTGAGGGCCAAATATTATGCAATCTGATTTTAGTTGCATGAGCAACTAAAGCAACTAATCTAAATATTATTCCTATACTCATTTGATCCATGCTTCTGTTCTAGGCTGAAAAAAATAGGATTCAATTTTCCCACCAGTTTATTAAAAAAAATTTTTTTTTACCAGTGCTGTATTTGAAACTGAGCAGCAAATAATTTTTATGAATGGTGATATGTGTGAGTACTTAGAATGGCATACAGCATAAATGAAAAGAAAAAAATATTATATTAAATTGGCAAATCAGAACAGTATCAAAAACAAACCCAAAAAATTGCAAAAAAGCAAGGGTTCAGCCAAATGAAGACCAAGAGCATAAGTCACAGTAAGCCACCTGAGCCAAGAAGCACATTGAAATAAAGTAGGATCAACCTGTTTCCAGAATCCCAGAAAACTGGAGGCTTTATGTGAGACATTAGTGTATGGAACTCCAACCAATAGAGCTGGGCAAAGCATTTGAAGGTTGTTGCATCCTTCTGAATTGTTCTTTTCCTTTGGAGAGGTTGGATGATGAGAAATAATTCTAGGTGATTGCAAAGTTAAAACAGAATTAGGGGACAAAAATTAATATACAGTATATTCTTAGAAGACTGGGCAGGTGCCTACAGTAACTACAAGGCTGGGTTGGATGGGTTTAGAAAAATGAAATATATAAAAGTTCTGTGATTAAAGGCATTATCCTTTAGTATTTGTTATGTATGCAGGTTTAAAGTCATTGGTTTAGTTTGAACTGTTCTTGTAAAATGTAAGAAATGATTGGTTTAAAAAGTGCGGGAAAACCCTGCACTCTGATTGGCTGGCCACTGCGGCTGCTGGCTATAAGTAGCAGCCGCAGCCCAGCCAAAGTGGGTTCGTTCTGAGCTGTAGTCACTAATAAACAATGAGCTTGAAGCACTCCGCGTCTGTCTCTTCATGCAAACTTAACAGTATTAAACATTAGGGATAAACTGGGAGACAGAATCTTATAGATCTTAGGAATTTAGAATAAAGACACCTGGTCTTTAGAAAATATGTAAGACTAGATTACTCTGGACATATTGAGGTGGATGGTAAGTGTCCTCCAAAACAGTCATTTACCTTTGGAATTATGAAGAATTTCACTGTCTTTTTCATTGTAGGAAACTCCAGCTTGGCAATATAAGCAATCATTTCTCTAATATCCAATCTCATTTCCACTCTATTTTGTATGCTTAGCAGCCAACCTACTTCATAGGATAGGGACGCATCAGTTATAGCCATGCTTAACAAATCTGAAAGGAAAGGCTGAAGAACGTATGTGAAGCATACCACAATAATTGACATCACTATTCTGCATACCTTTTACCCATTTGTGTCCTGTTTTCTAAATAGCACATGATATGGCTATATCTGCAACTATTTTTTGTACAAAATGTTTTGTTAGTGCAATAGCAAGTCCTTCCTGGCTTTCTTCTTGTGTATAAATATTCTTGCAAACTCTGTTGGCTTGAAGTTGTCTGAGAAGTCAGTAATGTATTACATTACTATAGAGCCCTGTAAAAGTTCCCGACAAGCATTTAAACTTAGCTGGTTTGCCAGCTGTGTCATCACAACATCAAGAGAGGAACGTCAAAGGCCTGTGCGAGTTTGGGGCTCACAAAGAAATAATTCAATAACGGCGATATTGGCAGCGCATGCCAAATGGTAAAATCTAATGTAGCATACAGTTTCATTACGGTACAACAAAATTAATCTGCCCCTTCCCACCAGGAGGTTTTAGCAGAAGCAATCAGGAAGGAGATGCAAGCAAAAAGCAGCAAGTCATTAATGAAATGAAGACATGCAAAAATAATTAGGCTTATAACAATAGATTAGAGGACAATATTAACCCTTTTACAGTACTTCCTTTCCATTACATGCAGCTGAAGCTTTGGGAAGTCTCTTAGGCTGTGATGGAACTTGGCATGATTTTTTTACACCATACATTATCTTCCCCACCAAAGCAACTGCTATCATTATTGTTTTCCTTTTGTGGTAAATTAATGAAGTTACCACAGGAAGTGCAAATGAAAGAGTTAATTCAAAAAGAACAAGGAAAAATAGACTGCTGCTCTAAACTGTAAGCAGTAGTTTGTGCAATTAATAATATTGGAAGTAAGGGACTCATCTAATTCAAAGAAAAATTAGACTTTCTTCTGTCTAAAGCTATAGACAAAAGGAGCAATTTCCTTTTAAAATATAAGCTGTGTCTTGTATATAAATCTCCTGCTCCCTGTTGCAGCGGCTAATTTAGGCTGTAAAATGAAATTTCAGGAAGACTGTTGGGAGTTACAGACCCTCTAAACTAAAGATGCATTAACATTTATTCTATTCGTTTTTTAAATAAAGTCATAAAAATACTCAAATCTCCCCCTCAGTGGGCTGAAAAGAATTTGAGATTATAAAAATCTGAACACAGGAGGAAGCAAAAGCTTTCCAAAGTAGGGCTTGAGTTCTGAACTTCTGAAAATCTGGGTTAGTATTTGCATTCAACTAGGTTTGTAGTGCTGAATTCAGATTTTCTTCTCTTTTGATGATCTTTTTCAGCTTTAACTGCTATTGGTAGGTTAGTAAAACTGTCCTCTCCATACTAAGAAAATCTGAACCAGCTAGATATTGTCCTGTGCCATGAGTGAGAATTTTATTTAGCTTGGTTAGGAACATTTGCAAAGTCCATAAATAATATGAAAGCCATTTAATTCAAAAACAAACCAAGGTGGGAAATACAAGTGACAGGTTCTGCCATCATTTTTGTATGCCTGCCCAGGACTGTTGTCGCAAGTGAGCAGGGCAGCCCTCAATAAGAAGGCAACTGGCTGTTAATCCAGGGACATAGTCAGGTCCAGGCCAAAACCCAGTTTAAAGGGGGAACCCAGATCAAGATCCAAAGAAATGTTTCTAAGGCTAAGTCTATGAATTCCATAGTTTCATAGTGGCATGCCTCAGAAATATCCTTAGATGATCAGGAGGTGGCTAGCAAGAGTCTGCAAATCATCCAGAACTCCTCCACACAGAAGGAAGTTTCCTGACAAAGATTTCAAGCCCAACAACTTCAGTGAGAAAATGGGGCGCAACTCAGAAGCAAATGGGAAGAATGAAACTCATCAAACAGTCACCATTGGTCATCTTTCACCCTTGAGAAGCAGAAAAGTACATGTGAAGGTACTCATTGAAGGAAGGCCTTGCCAAATGGAAGTGGACTCAGGCTCCTATTTATCTATGGTGTCATGGGACACTATTCACAGGCTACTTCCCAACATTCAGAAGAAACATTTCCAGAAGCAAGCACTGACTCTTAAAGACTACCAAGGGAACAAGATTCCAGTAGTTGGAACAAGAGAATTCAACGTGAAGTTTAAAGGCCACACCAAACGTTTGCCCCTGACCATTGGGGACAAGGATCGCCCAAGCTTGCTGGGACTTGAAGTCAATCCAGAGGTCTTCAGCGAAGGATTGGGCAAGTATATGGGGACCCCTATCACTTTCAACCTAGATCCCAAGGTGCCCCAATTCGTTTAAAGCCCAGAAGGGTCCCATTTGCTTTAAAGGAAAAAATTGATGCACAATTAGACAAATTAATAGCTCAAGGGTTTTAGAGCCCACTGACCACTCCAGATGGGAGACACCCATAGTCACACCAGTCAAGACTGATGGGTCAGTAAGAATCTGTGGAGACTATAAGGGGACACTGAACCATGCGCTGCAGCAGAGCGCATATCCAGTTCCAGTGGTGCATCATCTGTTACATTCACTTGGCAGGGGTACAGTCTTTGCCAAATTGGATCTGGCCCAGGCATATCAACAACTAACAGTTGATGATGCCACTGCAGAGGCCCAAACCATTGTGACTCATAGAGGTGCCTTCAAATGTAAAAGGTTACAATTTGGAGTAAGCGTGGCACCAGGCATCTTTCAAAGCCTTATGGAAAGGATGCTCCAAGGACTGCCAGGGTAGTGCCTTACTTTGATGATGTGTTAATCTCTGCTGAAAATGACACTCAGTTACAAGAAAGACTCAGAGAAGTCCTTACCAGATTCAGGAAAGCGGGTTAAAAGTCAAGGAAGAAAAATGCACTCTTAAAACTGACAAGGTTGAGTTCCTGGGCTATATGATTGACAAGCATGGCATCCACCCTACAGATGCCAAGGTTCAAGCAATCAAAGAAGCCCCTAGACCTAAATGCAAAACAGATTTGCAAGCCTTCCTTGGACTCATTAACTTTTATCACATGTTCCTACCTCAAAGGCAACCATTGCAGAACCATTGCACAGATTACTTGATAAAAAGTCTGTTTGGGTCTGGGGAGGAAGGAACAATCAGCATTTAACAGTATTAAAAGACTAATCACGTCTGATGCTGTACTGATACAGTTCTCTGAGAATTTGCCTGTTGTACTGACTTGTGATGCATCCCCTTTGGAGTGGGGGGTTGAGCCACAGGCTTCCCAGGGGAGAAGCCCCTATTGCATTTTACTCTCACTTTGACCAAAGCAGAGAGGAATTACAGCCAATTGGACAAGGAAGCATTGGCAATTGTTGCAGCTGTTAAGAAATTTCATGAATATCTGTATGGGAGAACATTTACCATTGTTACAGATCACAAACCTTTGTTAGGCATTGTGGCAGGAGACAAACCTACACCTACTATCCTGTCACCAAGAATGCTGAGGTGGACTGAATTTCTTGCTGCTTATTCATACAAACTTATCCACAAGCCTGGCAAGGACATTGGACATGCTGATGCACTGAGTCGTTGCCCACTTCCTTGCCACAAGGAGGACTTTGAACCTGAAACACACACCTTTTCCTAGAAACTGTTGCCAAGCTTCCAGTCATGCTGCTGAAATTGCCAGAGAGACTGCCAAAGACACTTTATTGGCTCCTGTTATAGGCTGGATTAAAAAGGTTGGCCTCTTCAAGATCTACCTCACCTTGCCCAACCTTTTAAGTCCAGGCAAACTGAATTATCTGTATTAAGAGGATGTATTTTGTGGGGTAACAGGGTGGTTATTCCTGCAAAACTGCAAAGAGAGGTTTTGGAAATGTTACATGAGGGTCATCCTGGTATTGTAAGGATGAAGGGATTGGCCAGGAGTTATGTATGGTGGCCAGGTATTGACAAAATGGTTGAAAACTGGGTTGCATCTTGTCCCAACTGTCAGGTAGTCAGGCCTGCCCCACCTCTCGCCCCCAAACAGGAATGGGAATGTCCTAGGGGCCCATGGTCTAGGATTCACATTGATTTCAGGCCCTACCAGAGGGCACACCTTTCTTATTATAGTAGATGCATATTCCAAATGGCTAGAGGTAATCCCTATGGCATCCACCACAACTGATGCTGTCATCAAGCAGCTTAAAACTTTTGTAACCCACGGGTTACCTGATGTTCTTGTCTCTGACAATGGCCCTCAATTTACATCCAACCTTTTGAATCCTATTTAGCACAACAGGGTATCAGACATGCCCTTACTGCCCCTGGGCACCCTTCGCTAACGGCCGGGCTGAACGCATGGTACGCTTTTACCAAGGAGAAGCTTCAGCAACTGGGTCCTGGGGACATCACTGAGAAAGTTGAAAAACTTCTTAGTGTTCAGCACATCACTCCTAACCCATCTAATAACTTATCCCCAGCAGAGTTGTTGATGGGTAGGAAACTTAGGTCTTCCCTTGACTGCCTTCATCCCACTTACGCACCCAACACACCACTAGATTCCACTTCCAAAGTTCGCACATTCAGTGTGGGTGATTCTGTTTATGCTAAGAACCTTATGGGTGAACCTTTGTGGATTCCTGCTGAGATAACTCAAATCACAGGCCCTCGTTCTTACAGGGTACAAACAGAGGATGGAGCCTCTGGAGCAGGCACATTGATCAACTTAGATCCAGGTTTTCTCAGGAACATCGCACTTGTTCCTCTCTAGTTCCCTCACCTGATGTCAATTCTAGGGGAAGGGGAGGAGCAGGAGGATAATCAGCAAGCAAGAATCCATCCCATGTGTAACGAGCCATTACGACAGGAACCATTCCAAAACCTGTCACAATGCCAAAATCCATCCTTAGAAGTGGAAGATTGTACATCACTACCTGACTTGGGTGCTGACATTGGGCTGGAGATGGGTTGGGAGGAGAGACCAGATTCTAACAATCAAACAGGGTCTTCTTTCACAGGAAGTCCCAGTGGGGAAATGTCAGCAGACACATTTCCTCTCTCACTGGGTGAGAATGTTAAAACTTCTGAACCATGAAGGTCTCAACATACACGTAAGAGCCCCACCTATTTAAAAGAATACATTAGAGAGGTTGGGGTTTGGTATGGACTGAACCTAGTGGGGAGGGGTGTTATGTATGTAGGTTTGAATGTTATTGGTTTAGTTTGAACTGTTCTTGTAAAATGTCAAATGGTATTGGTTTAAATAGTGCGGGAAGAAACCCTGCACTCCCATTGGCTGACAAATGCGGCTGCTGGCTATAAGTAGCAGCCGTAGCCCAGCCAAGACAGGTCCATTTGAGCTGTAGTCACTAATAAACTCTTCACTGAAGCTCTTCACGTCTGACTCTTCATGCAAACTTAAAAAAGACAATTTAGCACGTTGATATCTGAAACATAAACTATCGTGAATTCAAATTATAATAATCTTCATCCCCCTCTTGTTAACTGCCATTAATATTTTAATGTTTTTATACTACCCTACAGTACACTTTTTTTCCAGAGTACAGTATGCAAAGGCTTGAGATTGCTGCCCTGTGGAATTTATGGTGTCAATTTAGGATCTTTTCATAGGCAGCATTTGTAACAATACAGGATCCACACTATATTTGTGGAGTATCTTGCGATGCTGGGACTCTGTATCAGCTTTTCTGCAACTGAGCTGATTAATTTCCAGCTCAACTGAAGTTCAGGAGGAAAAGCCAAGCAGATAGTTGTGCAGTTTTCATTGGCAAGAATTCTTGCTCTGTCTTTGTTTCTGAGCCCTTCTCTTCTGCTAAAGTGAAAGCACTATGGTGCCTTTTTAAATTGAGTGACAACAAAGCAATGATCAGCAGGGGTGGGATTCTACCAGTTCGCACCTATTCTCTAGAACTGGTTGTTAACATTCTAAGCAGTTCGGGGAACCGGTTGCTAGAAGAAATTACTGGCCTAATCCTGTAAGGAAGGCAGGAAGGAAACATTCTGGTGTTGCTTACAGAAACTGCCTCTCCGTTAACCCTTATTACATTCTTGGCAGGACTAGACTTCCTGTCTCTGGAACTTCTCTGGAGTTTTTTTCCCCTCCTTTGCTGGTACTTTTCTTGTGTGGAGTGACCATTGAAAAAAGTGACTTATGACCATTTTTCACACTTACGACTGTTGCAGCATCCCCACAGTCATGAGAGGCCAGGCGAGGAGATGCATGCCTTGATGTGAGTGATATTGAGTTGGCCACATCCAGCCAATAACATGACCACCAAGCCACGTCCACCCAGTCACATGATCACCTAGCCACGCCACCAACTAAGACACGCCCACTGAACCGGTTGTTAAAAAATTTGAATCCCACCCCTGATGATAAGAAGTGGGGTAGGACACCAGCTGCATCAGTCACCTGGAGGAATCACTGCTTGATTTGTGAGAAACGCAGAGAAGTCTGAATATGGTAACAGTGTGGACAGTTGCAGGAAATGCAAAAAAAAAATGTATATCAAGAGTTTGGAAAGTGCTGGCTGTGTGGAAGTGCCTTTTCATAGATGTTGGAGAAAATAAATGGGAGAAAAACCATAGAACAAAGGTAGACAAGAGCAAATGCAATGACATAAATTGATCTCAATTTCTATCTAAAACAACGCAGTCTGCCTTGACCATGGGCAACAGTTCTCAAGTCTTTTTTTCCTGTCGTTGATTCTGTCTGGATGAATCAACTATTGAAACTGAATTTTTTTTCCTGCAATGAGAAGAGCAGGAATATGCTCTAATATTTGCCCACAAATGGAGGAATGTTTATGAAGATGATGGAATTTGCACAGCTAACTAAATTAACTTATTTAATTAGAGGAAAGAAATAGGGTGTGTAAGGTTGGTTGGAAACCCTTTGTAGACTATTTACATTAAAATGGAAGAAAATATCTTTATGATTTGTGATTTTGATGATTAGAAAAAACTGTAAATACCTTTTACGCTATTGTAGTAGGCAATAACTTAGTAATTGTACTTAACAGTATATTTGCTGCAAAGGAACTCAGAAGTTTTCTTTCTTTCTTTCTTTCTTTCTTTCTTTCTTTCTTTCTTTCTTTCTTTCTTTCTTTCCCTTCTCCCTTATTCTTTACTCTTTTACTCTAATAATTTGTGTTCGTAGATTTTTAATAAAACAATTACTAAAATCAGTCCCTGATATCTTTTCCATAAAAGGCATATGGATTATCACTCAGCTATATCTCTGTCTCTCCTTTGGCAGAAATGACAGAAAATAGCTATATAGAAAACAGTTCACTTTTTTAACCAAATAGCAGAAAGTAACAGGACAGAAAGGGGATATCCCATGAGCAAGACTTATAGAGGACACTGCATGACCAGCTCAGGCTTTGCTAGCTGACAGGAGGCAAAATGCCACAGGGCAGGCCTGAAATTGATGAAAAGACAGGAAGAAGCTCTTCTAGAAATATGATCCTGAGGAGTCACTATGCATCACAGAGAAGCTCTATGGCTGTTTCTTTGAATTGTATCCCTTGGTCCTGAGGCTAACTTGTACAAGAAACTGTGCATCACTCAGTGGGAAATGCAATATTGAACAAACTGGCTTGACTTCTTGTTGACCCTGAGTTGGCTGGTTGGTTGGTTTCAAGAAGATCTGCTTGAAATCTAAATCTTGTTTAAGTGCTTAAGTTGCATTTTGCTGAACAAAGAGATAATTATTGTGGTTAAGTGACTGTAACAAGGACAAAGGTTTATTAGGAACACTGATTATAATCAGTGGAAGGTCCTTGAAGAGTAACAGAAGTAGAATGAGGAAGGAGAAAGTCAACAGTTACTGTGTGCAGTCCAAATGGAAGATGTTGAAGAAACTTAAGACCATTCATTAATCTTCCAGGAAGCTACAGATATGAGAACATATAGATTCCAGAGCCATAGAATTTCAGGTTATTTCAGACACAGGTCTCTTCTAAAGCTCTTTATAGCATTTTAAGTAAATGTTTCAGTTTATGTTATTCAAGATGCTATTGAATTCTTAGGGGTCATTGCCAAAGCCATGAAGGACAGAGAGCACCCTTAACTAAAGATGACTTTCAGGTTGGAAATTTGCTTCCATGGGATTTATGAGAAGAGTATGTTAGTCCCACAATGCATACATACACTTTAGAGCACTTAGAGCCAATGGTTAGACATCTTAAGTTTATTACCTTAAAGTCAGAGGAGAGAAGATGCTCTCATATCAGAGGTCCATATGTTAGACTCATGGTAGGAGATGACCTTCTACTGTAATCTAAAAAACTCTGGAATTCTGCTCAACCACTATGTTTGTACTTTTAAAAAAGCAATCTAGGCTTCTTTTTTTCAGCCAAACCTTTTCACCTAGAATTAATTGAGTTAGTACTTATGATTGCTTTCCTCCAATTATAGTGGGATAGAAAAATAAGAACATGGAGGGGGCAAGACAAAGAAACTGACAAGGCTGTAACTAACTATTCCCATGTTAAAATATGATATTTTTTCTAAAAGATTAGGGATTGCCTAGGGATGCAGCATCCAAATAGGGCAGTGAAAACATTAAGGTATTTACAATATACCCTTGATAGGTTTAATTATTTAGTTTACTTGTAAAAATTATCTAATTGCCTGTAATTAGCTGGACTTTAAGCAGCTTACACAAATTAAATTTTGTTTAAAGGGAAAATTGAAAAGGAAATCATATTTAAAATACAAGGCTAAAAATTAGAAAATTAAGAAGTGGTGTCTTGATACATTAATTTCCCAAATACCCTCATAACAGCAATGTTTTCACCAGCTTCTGGAAAGCCATGAGAATAGGGGCTATACAAGGTTTAGGGCAAGGGTCTTCAAACTTGGCAGGTTTAAGATTTGTGGACTTCAACTCCCAGAATTCCTGAGCTGACATGACTGGAGGAGGAATTCTGGGAACTGAAGTCCACAAGTCTTAAAGCTGTCAAGTTTGAAGAGGCCTGGTTTATGGGGAAGCTGTTCCCTAAGAGGGTGGCTGCTACAGAGAACACTTGCTATTGGATCCCCTCACATTGTACCTCTTTGTAGATAGGCACTACCTAGTTATTTGGTTAAGATGGATGGGGAAGGGATATCACTAACAGCAATAGCACTTAGACTTATATACCACTTCACAGTGCTTTATAGCTCTCTCTAAGCAGTTTACAGAGTTAGCATATTGCCTCCAACAATCTGGGTCCTCATTTTACCAACCTCAAAAGGATGAAAGGCTGAGGCAACCTTGAGCGTGGTCAGATTCAAACTGCTACATTGCAGGCAGCCATCAGTCAGCAGAAGTAGCCTGCAGCATTGCGTTCTAACCACTACACCACCACAGCTAAGATCCTCAGTTAATGGAAATGAGTTCTCTAAGGTACCTGAACCAGGTAAGGCTTAGTTAGGTAGCAACCATCACCCTGAGCTGTACTTGGAAACATGCTGGTAGTGACTATAACTAATGGAGAAAAGGTGCATCAGGGCAATATAGAGAGTGATAAAAACTTGCACTGCTACATTCTGGGCCAGCTGAAGTTTATGGGTGGTCTTCAAGGACAGTCTCCTGACTGAAATAAAAGGCAACCATTCTAACTGGGATCTAGGACTTGACAATAAGAACAGTCCACAGAGATGATGACAGGATAATGTCCGTTCTGTGGGATAGTGAAAATCATTAGTGAGATATGATTTTTATCTCAAAACAAACCAAAACTGAATCTGGCTCATTGAAACCCAGGTAAATGGCAATTCTACTTAGTGACCAAGAGAAATGGGAGTCTTTTGAAATCTTGCCTAATTGATGTTTAAGTCAGTGGAATATACAATGGAAGCAGTTAGGTCGTGAAAAATCACTAAAACAATGTTATATAATCCCTGGGAAGAGCCTAAAGCGCTTGGCAGCAATCCATTGTTTTGGGTAACAGCAAGAAGTACAAAATTCCTATCCAGAAACAACAATCTGCCTGCCTTTGTTCTCAAGACATACAGAGCTGTCGGATGACAGCCAAGGAAATGTTGTTGTTGATAAATGTGAACAAAGAAGAATCAACAAAGCAGCAATTCTTCCCGAACGATGGCAAGGGAGGGACAGAGCATTAAATAGAGGGGCCCTTTTAGCAGTCTGCCCCCCTCCTCCCTCTCTCTCTCTCACTCCTGGCATAGCCGTAACCAAGAATAAGCACTTGCTCACTCAGCATAGGAGGGAGGTGAAATGTAAAGCTACAAAAGCATAATTTCATACTGAGCAAATTCAATTCTCCAAGTGCCCCCTTAATAGCACGTTTTATGGAAATGAATGTTGGAGCCTTTCCCCATAGTCAAGTTAAGGGGCTATCCACTAGTCCTTGAGCTGGCAGAAAACTATACCAGTGTAAATCTCTCTCTTCCATCAGTGATCCCTATCCTGCCGTAGACATGACAGGGCAAATGGAACTGTCCTCGTGTACTCTGGACAAAGAAAGTTAAGGAAAGGAATTGGTGGCTTGTCCAACTTTGTTTCAACTGTCAACAGCTGTTGAAAAAGGATTTGGGTGTCCTTCATGTGGAATGAGCTTGGGGAGAAGGCAGGTTTTGACAGATGTCTAATCTGGCAGATTCAGCCATCTTCAACACTTCACTCTGACTTTTCCAATCCCTTTGCATAAGAGCCTTCAAAGGGAGCCTGACTATCAACTGATGGCCATGCTTCTTTTGGATTTAAAAAAATGGGATTCTTCCAGGTCAGGTATAGTGAATGACATCAGCATAAGTTAGATTTCTTTTGTTCCTTTTTTTATTTCATGTATTTAATTTCTTTTGTTTAAAATTTACTACTCCTTTCCAATACTTTGCATAACATTGCTTACCTTAAAAAAGGAGTAGTATGATGGGTGTCTTGCATATTGGTAGACTTCACTAACAGATGTAAACTTAGAGGAGGATTGTTACCATTGGAATAACAGCTTTGCTCCCACTGAGATAAATAGGGACAGAATTGTGCCCTTACTGAGGGTTGTTAAAATCAGCAAGTGTGGGGTTGCTGTCCAGCTGTGAAATGTATGATACACCCCTTTATTTGTCTTGACTAATAAATATTTATTTTGCTGCATAAACTGTTGCAAATCACTGCTGTCATCCTCTAAACACAGCAAGGAACTCATGAAGGAAGGAATGGAGCTAAGAGAGGAGACAAGGATCCAATCCAAACACCCTGATAAACACTTGAACTGAACTAAATGGATTCAAGCTTTCAGTGGTCAGAAGTACTGCCTAAGTGACTTGCAGATAGCTCTTTTTTGGCAGCCGCTAAACAGTAGCACAACTAGGTGGTTTAAAAGCAGAGGACCATAAGCTAAAGCTCCCAAAACATGTCTCCAAATTCTACTTACAAAGAGACAGGAAAAAAGAGAAAATAAGTAAATATGCAAAGTATTCATTCTATTACATTGATTTAATTTTAATTCAATGTACATTTAAATAGAATCAAATTGAGTTGACAGTTAGGAGAAGTGTGATTTGCAGCATGCAGTTCAAAAGTCAAGGGCCTGAAGAAATATGGGCATCCATGGGGCTGATCTTGGACTTAACGGTCTTTCAAGGAGTTCCTTTGGATGGCACTGTGAAGCATGAAACTTATATTTCTCATGTGCCTTTCCTTCTTCTGATATCTTCATGCTTTATTTCCATAAGAGCCACAGGATAGCAAAATATAAAATGGAGATTGAGCCTCCTGCCTTGATGAAAAAAGGTGTGTGTGTGTGCCTTCCATCCTTCTAAGGTAAGTAAAATGAGGAGCTAGTTTGTTGGGGGCAATATACTAACTCTGTAAACTACTTAGAGAGGGCTGTAAACACTGTGAAGTAGTATATAAGCCTAAGTGCTATTGTTGTTGCTATTAAAGAGAGAAACACACACACACACACCACTCCACCTGTGGTTTGGTGGGCTTGGGCAGATTATGGGTAGGTGCTTAGGATGGAGATTTAGTCACATTCCAAATTGTCCATGTTATATGTTAACAATGAGGATTGTTTCCCTCCAATTTTCACACAAAGCCTTATTTTATTCCTTTAACCTATTAGCTGAGAATTTTGGGACAGAGATTTAGTGGTCTTCTAGAACAGTGGTTCTTAACCTGGTGATATTTCAGGGGCAATTTTGTTTTTCAGGGGGGCAATGGAACAAAAAGGGGCGATTTGGGGGGGAAGGGATGGAAGGGGGGTGATATGGGGGCAATGGAGCGAGATATATTGGGAGAGAGAGAGAGAGATCTTTATTGGTAGATAGGTAGGTAGGTAGGTAGACAAAAAGACAGACAGGTAGGTAGATAGGCAGGAAGGCAGGCAGGCAAACAGACAGACCTTTCGGATGGATTGATGGACGGATGGACATACAGAAAGAATGTGAGAGCGGCAGCACTTTGGGAAAGCGGTGGCGGCGGCTTTTCCCAACGTGCTGCCGCATTCGAGGTGCTGGTTCAGGTGTGGTACAACAGTCAATGGGGTGAGCCTGCAGGGCCAGCACCTCGAACAACCCCCTGCCGCCTCTTAGCACCCCTCTGCTAGCCCCCTTGGGGACGCTAAGAGGTGGCAGGGGGGGTTATATTGGGAGAGGGGGGCAATGACAACTTCCTCAATGGCTCAAGGGGGCAATTCTTTCAAAAAGGTTAAGAACCACTGTTCTAGAAGACTGTGAGACCTATGTTCAGAAATAGGAGGGTTTATGAAGAACAACAGGCAATCTCTGTAGCTTCGTTCCATACTCATCTGCTGGTCCTGTGAAGTGTCAACTTGGACTAAAATGGGAAAATAGAACTCAGTATCTGTCAATTTCACACCAATTCCCATATATCCAAAATCAATCCATATTCAAGGGGAATATCAATCCTGGCAGTGACACCAGCAGCATCCAGTAGTATTGAAAATGGCATTAGGGTAGAAAAAATTGTGTTCTCACCCCAAAGTAATAATAGTAGTACGAAATAACAGCACAAGGAACTTATTATCAGAAGGTATGGAAAACCTATAATCTACTTATTGATGAGAGTACTACCAACATAGTCTACTTACTTAGTTAAAATCAACTAGAGAACCATTTCCCTTCCCCCCTCTCTTTTAAAGTCAGATCAGGATGTTTTTCAAAAGACTATTAAGTATGTATTTTAAAACAGGTCAAGTTTTCCTCCAATGTATATAAGGAGTCCAAAAAGTACATTTCATAGGCAGATGTGATCTGTGGAAGTTCGGTCTCTTTGGCAATCCAAGCCAAAATGGCCAATTGCTCTCTCTCTCTTAGCAATTAAGGTCACGCCAGATATAAAAGTGGAGCCATGGTTGGTCCTACAATTAGGCAAAATGAAATATCCATTTGGGTGGTAGACTAAGACAAGGCACAAACTGAGAGCAAGATCTTATCCATTAACCTCCCAAACTAGCTCATTTCATAGTGCTTAAGATACAAATCACACTGGAACTGTCCCAACTAGTCTCTAGTAGGCCTCACTCAGAGGAGGTCCTCAAAGCAACAGATCGTGAGACGGCTGATGAATTAAAAGTAACTATCCATCCAAAGCAAATGGAATGCACTGAAGGGGGCATGCTAAGTGGAATAGTTGGCAGTATTCATGTACTGAATTTTTCACTTTGCCTTCAATGAACTTTTAGAATCTCCATTTATTGGATGCTTGTCTCGCTGGGATCTTTCCTTAGTAGAAACATTCAAAGACTAGAAGCTGAATAATCATCTTTATTATTACTCTGGAATTATGAATAAATGAGGAACTGTTCTATCCAATGAATGTGTCAATAATGAAAATGCCTGCTGCTTTATCAGATTGTTCAGTCTCATATAGAAATGAAAGCAGTAGGTATTTCCACATGTCATCATTAATTCAAACTCTCTTGTACTCAAAAGATGTAACTGGTGAAGGATTTCAGCAAAAGAATAATGATTTACTTTCCATGACATTTTCTTGTAGTTTTTTTCCTGCAACTTTTTTAACCCCCTGGGAATTCTTGTTGATGTCTACTAGAAAATATAGTTGTGATTTGAAGACAGATGGAAAGAAAACTGAAAGAGTCTTTGTGACTCCAAAATGTCTTTGTAATAAGTGTTTTACACAGTAGGCATACAAACTTATCTGACAGTGTGAAAGAGTTAAATTAGGACAACAGTATTTTGTACTGTAATGTAGTCATCGCAAGTTGTTATACAAATCTGGGAAAATGCCTCTTTTTGGAAAGGATTATGTGCCATCGTCACATAAAAGATGGTCAACAATGATGTTCTGTGTTAAGTTTGCATGAAGAGGCAGATGCGGAGTGCTTCAGCTCTTAAGTTTATTAGTGACTTCAGCTCAGAACGGACCTGATTTGGCTTAGCCGAGGCAGCTATATATAGCTGGCTGCCTCGGCTGACAGCCAATCAGAGTGCAGGGTTTTCCCGCACTTTTTAACCAATGATTTCAAACACTTTACAAGAACAACCAATCAATTCAAACTCTGCATACATAACACCCCTCCCCACTAGGTTTAGTCCATACTCAAACCCCATCTATCTAATGTATTCTTTTAAATAGGTGGGGCTCTTACGTACATTGAGACCCACGTGGTTCAGATGTTTTAAGGTTCTCACCTTGTGAGGAAGGAAATGTGTCTGTTGACATTTCCTTACTTGGACTTCTAGTAATGGTAGAACCTGTTTGGTTACTACAACCTGGTCTCTCCTCCCAATCCATCTCCAACCCAATGTCAGCACCTAAGTCAGGTAGTGATGTGCAATCTTCCATTTGTAAAATGGTTGTTGGCACTGTGACAGGTTTTGGGATGGTTCCTGTCGTGTTAGCTCTTACACATGGGGTTGATTCTTGCTTGCTGATTATCCTCATAATCCTCCCTTCCCCTAGAAGAGGCAGTAGGTATGGGAACCAGAGAGGAGCAATGGCGATGCTCCTGAGGTAGTCTGGATCTTAACTGATCAATGTGCCTGCTCCAGAGGACACCATCCTCCGTTTGTACCCTGTAAGACCTGGGGCCTGTGATTTGGGTTATCTCAGCAGGAATCCATAATGGTTCACCCAGAAGGTTTTTGCATAAACAGAATCACCCACAGTGAATGTGCAAATTTTGCTAGTGGAATCTAGTGGTGCTGGGTGCGTAAGTGGGATGAAGGCGGTCAAGGGAGATCTGAGTTTCCTAAACATCAACAACTCAGCTGGGGTTAAGTTAGTTGAGGGGTTGGGAGTGATATGCTGGACACTGAGTAGTTTTTCAACTTTCTCAGTGATGTCCCCTGGACCCAATTGCTGAAGTTTTTCCTTGGTAAATCACCATGCATTCAGCCCGCCATTAGCCAAAGGATGCCCAGGGCTGTCAGGGCATGTCTGATACCCTGCTGTGCTAAATATGATTCAAAAAGGTTGGATGTAAATTGAGGACCATTGTCAGAAACAAGCACATCAGGTAACCCATGAGTTACAAAAGTTTTAAGCTGTTTGATGACAGCTTCAGCTGTGGTGGATGCCATAGGGATAACCTCTAGCCATTTGGAATATGCATCTACTATAATAAGGAAAGTGTGCCCTCTGGTAGGGCCAGCAAAATCAATGTGAATCCTGGACCATGGGCCCCTAGGACATTCCCATTCCTGTTTGGGGGAGAGGTGGGCAGGCCTGACTACCTGACAGTTGGGACAGGATGCAACCCAGTTTTCAACCATTTTGTCAATACCTGGCCACCATACATAACTCCTGGCCAATCCCTTCATTCTGACAATTCCCGGATGACCCTCATGTAACATTTCCAAAACCTCTTTCTGTAGTTTTGCAGGAATAACCACCCTGTTACCCCACAAAATACATCCTCTTAATACAGATAATTCAGTTTGTCTGGATTTAAAAGGTTGGGCAAGTTGAGGTAGATCTTGAGTGGCCAACCTTTTTAATCCAGCCTACAACAGGAGCCAATAAAGTGTCTTTGGCAGTTTCTCTGGCAATTTCAGCAGCATGGACTGGAAGCTTGGCAACAGTTTCTAGAAAAAGGTGTGAGTCTCAGGAGCAGGGTCCTCAATGTGTGAAGGAAGTGGGCAGCGACTCAAAGCATCTGCGCCCAATGTCTTTTCCAGGTCTGTGGATCAGTTTGTATGAATAAGCAGCAAGAAATTCAGTCCATCTCAGCATTCTTGGTGACAGGATCGTTGGTTTGTCCCCTGCCACAATGCCTAAAAGAGGTTTGTGATCTGTGACAATGGTGAATCTTCTCCCATAAACGATATTCATGGAATTTCTTGACAGCTGCCACAATTGCCAAAGCTTCCTTGTCCAGTTGGCTGTAGTTTCTCTGCTTTAGTCAAAGTGCAGAGTAAATGCAATAGGAGCTTCCTCCCACTGGGAAGCATGTGGCTCAACACCCCCCACTCCAAAAGGGGATGCATCACAAGTCAGTACAACAGGCAAATTCTCAGAGAACTGTATCAGTACAGAATCAGACGTGATTTGTCTCTTAATATTGTTAAATGCAGCTTGTTCTTTCTGCCCCAGACCCATGCAGATTTTTGTCCAGTAATCTATGTAGGGTTCTGCAATGGTTGCCTTCTGAGGTAGAAACATATGATAGAAGTTAATGAGTCCCAAGAATGCTTGCAAATCTGTTTTGCATTTTGGCCTGGGGGCTTTTGATTGCCTGAACTTTGGCCTCTGTGGGTGGATGCCATGTTTATCAATCATGTAACCCAAGAATTCCACTTTATCTGTTCTAAGTGTGCATTTTTCTTTGACTTTTAACCCCCTTTTTGAATCTGGTTAGACTTCTCTGAGTCTCTCGTGTAACTGAGTGTCATTTTCAGCAGAAATTAAAACATCATCAAAATAGGGCACCACCCCTGGCAACCCTTGTAGCATCCTTTCCATAAGGCTTTGAAGATGCCTGGTGCCACGCTTACTCCAAATTGCAACCTTTTGCATTTGAAAGCACCTCTATGGGTTACAATGGTTTGGGCTTCTGCAGTTGCATCATCAACTGTTAACTGTTGATATGCCTGGGCCAGGTCCAATTTGGCAAAACTGTGCCCCTCCAAGAGAATGTAATAAATGATGCACTACTGGAACTGGATATGCTCTGTTGTAGCGCATGGTTCAATGTCCCCTTGTAGTCTCCGAGATTCTCACAGACCCATCAGCCTTGACTGGTGTGACTATGGGTGTCTCCCACCTGGAGTGGTCAGTGGGCTCTAAAACCCTTGAGCTATTAGTTTATCTAATTGTGCATCAATTTTTTCCTTTAAGGCAAATGGAACCCTTCTGGGTTTTAAACGGATTGGTTGTACCTTGGGATCTAGGTTAAAGTGATAGGGGTCCCCAAGTACTTGCCTAATCCGTCGCTGAAGACCTCTGGAAACTCAGACTTCAAGGCCTCTTCCCACTCAGTGTTGCTCACGTGATTGATGCCAGTCACCTCGATGCCCAGCTGGTTGAACCATTCAAGTCCCAGCAGACTTGGGCGATCCTTGTCCACGATGGTCAGGGTAGACGCTTGGTGTGGCCCTTGAACTTCACGTTGAATTCTCTTGTTCCAACTACTGGAATCTTGTTCCCTTGGTAGTCTTTAAGAGTCAATGCCTGCTTCTTGAAGTGAGTCTTCTGAATATTTGGTAACAGTCTTTGAATAGTGTCCCATGACACCATAGATAGGTATGAGCCTGAGTCCACTTCCATTTGGCAAGGCCTTCCTTCAATAAGTACCTTGACATGCACTTTTCTGTTTTTAAAGGAGATGAATGACCAATAGTTACTGTCTGATGAGTTTCATTCTTCCCATTTGCTTCTGTGCTGCCCATTTTCTCACTGAGGTTGTTAGGCTTGAATTCTTTGTCTTTGTTTGCAGCAAACTTCCTTCTGTTGGGTGGAGTTCTGGATGATTTGCAGACTCTTGCTAGGTGCCCTCTTTTTCACAACGGAGGCAAATGGTGTCTAGAAACTTGCATTCAGTGCGGGGTGGCTTCCCCACAACCTCTGCAGTAGAAATCTTGCCTCTTTCTTCCCAGGTCTTTCTTTTTCCGCTCCATTCTGAGTCTGTAAATTCCTTCCTCCACCTCACTGCAATCTGACTCAGAATCTTGTTCCTCACAATGATTTGTGGTGGACTTTTCCCCATCAGAATGGCTCGTGGCCCTGTTCATCTTCCTCATGGCTGCTGCTGAGGATTTGTAGCTTCTGCTGAAGAGGCTTCTTCTATTGCGTGATCTTAGGTTTCATTAATAACTTGCTCTGTAACACCTTGTCTTTAAGGCCCAAAAAACATCGCATGGCCTCCTCTAAACTGTTGAATTCATGCACCCCCAATGTCTTTAAACTTGCCACAAAGTCATTACGCTTGCTTTTCCCCTGATCACGACGGTAAAACTCGTGTCTCTTAATGAGGCACGATACTTGTGCTGTAATGGGCTCTTAACAGCCTTTCCAGATCAGGCCAAGCCATTACCTTCACGCCTGCTCGCTGCCTTCATCTTGAAAACTGCCGACCGCAGTACATAAGAAAGACCGCCTCTTCCGCTGCTCGAAATGGCGGCAAGATCGTTTCCCTCCAGATACATTTGGAAACGATCTGCATTGACTCCCAGTCTTCTGCCGCGGATCAACGGGCTGGGGGTGTTCAGCACAGCCATCTCGCTCTTCTTCTGTTCCGTGATTGCCTTCTTCAGGGGAATCCCACCTTGCCGCCAGTGTTAAGTTTGCATGAAGAGGCAGACGCGGAGTGCTTCAGCTCTTAAGTTTATTAGTGACTTCAGCTCAGAACGGACCAGATTTGGCTTAGCCGAGGCAGCTATATATAGCCGGCTGCCTCGGCTGACAGCCAATCAGAGTGCAGGGTTTTCCTGCACTTTTTAACCAATGATTTCAAACACTTTACAAGAACAACCAATCAATTCAAACTCTGCATACATAACATTCTGTATCTAACCTGGCCTTTCTGCTCATCCAACAGTGCACCCTTGCCACTGTAATTGAGTCAATCTATCTTGCTGCTGGTCATCCTCTTCTCTTTTCTTCCACCATTTCCAAAAATAGAACTTTTTTCTTGAGAAAAAGAAATACTACATCTTATTTAAGGCAGTCTGATCCTGTGGAGTGCATATACTGATCAAGCAATATATGTAGTGCAGTGAAGGTGTTGATTTAATTATGAATGAAAATATTAAAAGGTATTGTTATCATCTATGGGAATACAATAAACTTGGAATTCATAGGAATGGATTCCAGTGAATTGTGATAAAAGAAGAACCAAAAACAAATTGGGGGGAAACTGGGCAGAATGTTGAAATTAGCAGGACTGTAGGCAGCTTGCACAAAATATATTTCAGAGGAAAAAGTTATTCTGCTAAGTGACATTAATGGATGGGTGCAAGAAACATGAGCAAGTAAGGAGATTGGGCAATTCAGAGAACAAATAATGAATGAGAATAGTGACCTATAAAAAGGTCTATCAATTCTGAGCATGTGTTTTAAATGACTTCAATATAAGTCAGCACAGACAAGTACATGGCGAAGGAATTAACAAGCAATTGAATCTGAGTATGGAACAAACAATTTTTTGGGTAATAGAGTATTGCCTGTTCCACTCCTAAAGGGAATAGAATATTGGAAAATAGATATGCAAGAAGAGGAAGAAAGTGAAGGTTTCATGAGTAGAAGTAGAATGCAGAATGTTAGCCCTACAGTATATGAAAAACATATTAAACTATCAAAAGAATGAGGCATTCATAAAGAAGGAGGAAGCAGAAACTGATTGCAACCAAGCTGAAGGAATTATGTTTCAGGCTGCCATAGAAGTAAATGGAGCTATGCTGATAGGATTTCTAAAAATGGAAGCCTGGTGGAATAATGCAGTGAAACAGGCTATGGATGATAAAAAGGCATGTAAGAGAATTATTGTTGTAGAAATGAGAGTGAGGAAAAGTTACTATCGTATAATGCTTGCATATTGTATCGAAAGAAGATGACAGTTCAAAGAATGGAATCAAAAGGCAGGAAGGAAAGTTAAAATCAAAAGAGTGAAAGAAAATACTTTTCATTTCATTACTTTGGAAATGGGGGGACTGAGCTCAGCAAGGAGCCTCCAGAAGAGTGAATGGAGTTAAAAATAAAAGTAACAAAATGGTTTGGCATGGAAATGAAGTGAAGGCATACTATAAACAGTCTTTTGGAGACCATTTTGTATTGGAATGATTGGGATAAGAACCAGTTTGGTCTAGTGGTTAGGACCCCCAGCTACAAAGCAGGAGACTTTAGAGTCTTCTGAGTTCTAGACCTGCCTTAGGCATAAAAGTTGGTTGGGTGACTTTGGGTCAGTCAGTCACCCTCAGCTCAACTCTTCTCACAGATTCGTTGTGTGGAAAATAGGAGGAGGAAAGAATATTAGGTATGTTCACTGCCTTGAGTTATTTATAAAAAATAATATAGGCAGGATTAAAAAATTCTAAAATAAAAAATAAAAATGTGAAGGAGAAGAAATGAATGTTTCAGACGTGTTCAAGAAAAAAATGAATGACAATAAAATAATAAATAATATGAAAATCATGAAAAATGTAAGGCTGCAGGCATATATAACGTAATTGGATAAATGGTAAAATATGGAGTTTGTTTAGTTATGGAGTGTCTGTGTCAATGAGTAATATATGAACATGAGAAAGAAAGTTTGTTGTATATCTGTTGACTTAGAGAAAGTATGTGATATGATAAAGTGATCATCTAGAATCGTGATGGCAAATCTGTGGCACTCCCGCCATCGCCAGCTGCTCTTCCAGGTTCTGTCATGCACACATGCGCTGGACAGCTGGTCTTGATGTGAAGACCAACTGTGTGGCGCACATGCATGCGACCGAATCCAGAAGTGCCACTGGCCACCACGCACATGTGCACTGGCCAGCTGCCCTCTTCTGTGTTCTGGCGCTGCAGCATGCATGCACAGGCGAATTCCAGTTTCAGCACTCGGTGCTGAAAAGCTTAACCATCACTGACCTAGAAATTACAATTGGTTCAGTATGCAGTGGCCTGCTTATTAGTTTCAAAGAACCAGCACAGTCATGTAACACCTCAGGCCCGTTTGGTATGGTAGCTAAGATGCTGGGCCAGAAATCAGGAGACTGTCAGTTCTAGTCCTCATTTAGATATGAAAACTAGTTAGGTGATTTTGCTCTCTCATCCCAACTTACTTCACGGGGTGCTGGTTGTGGGGAAAATAGGAGGTAGGGGCATTAGGCATGTCTGATATTTAGAGCTTACCAAAAATAAAAGCAAGATAAAATTCTAAAATAAATAAATAAGTATTGCACTAGCTACCACCAGGATTTTGAATGCAATTAAAAGTGTTGGTTTTAATTTACAAAATGTTATATGGCTAACTCCTATGGAGAAGTTTTTCTTTGAGGAGGCAAGACTGTTAAGAATCTTTCTTAGGTTTGGCTCCCATTTTATGAACAAAGTCAGCATCATTAAGTTTATTGTAGCAGTTACTGTGCTGGAATTTACTTACTTTCTTTTTTTATTAACTGCCAGGTATCTTTGCTGATATGAATATGAGCATATGAAATAACAGTGGAGATAAAATGGCAGCCATGTGGACTAATGACAAATGACTAGTTTCCAGAATAGTGTCCATCCTGGAGAAAATCATATGAAAATAATCCCTTTTAGTTTCTATACATTGGTAGATAAAGGTATTTTTGAATGGGCACCAATGACTTTGAGATGCTTGCTGATGATCTTTAATGGTTGCTGTTAAGTTTGCATGAAGAGTCAGACGCGAAGAGCTTCAGTGAAGAGTTTATTAAGTGACTACAGCTCGAATGGACCCAACTTGGCTGGGCTACGGCTGCTTCTTATAGCCAGCAGCCGTAGCTGCCAGCCAATGGGAGTGCAGGGTTTTTCCCGCACTATTTAAACCAATCCCATTTGACATTTTACAAGAACAGTTCAAATAAACCAATAACATTTAAACCTACATACATAACAGTTGCCATCTAATGAACCTACCTTTATTTGCTAAGATTTATGATGTGCAAACAGCTTGTAGTTGGAATGTAACCAACAGAAGAGATAGAAGGGTAAGTATTTGGAGCTGGTTAAAAAGAAAAAGCCTCAGGGATGATCCAAGAGCATGCACTTGGCTTTTAGAAAGGAGAAAAAGGCTAAAGGCCTTGTCTGAGTGATTACTGCCTATTACACTTTCTACAAAATTTAGAAATAGCTGGAGGACCATTCACTATTATAAAAACAACATAGACTTACTGCTCCTACTTTAGAAAAGAACTACAGATTTAGTAGGAACTTCCTACTCAGGCATGTTTAGCTAGAGAGCACCAAACACTAGACATTAATACTGGGAAATTAAAACATTTTTGTATAGGGTCTTTTGCCTGTTGAGAATCATGGTCCTTCCAAAGAGCTCAGAATAATATAAGGGTAATGGTAGTTCTACCATCTTTTATATTCCAGTCAATTCTATTTCTTTATTTCTTGACAATATTTGCAACGTGTCCCAATCTCAAAGGATTCTGAATGGTGTACAAAATAAGCAGCATATAGTAACATTCCAATCAAAATCCCAAGACAGGTGTCCCCAAGCCATCAGTTGTGTATATGAGAGACACACAAACTGAATGGACTTATTTTTGGAATGCTGGGGACTAAGTGTACTTCTTAAGAGACAGCACATGCTACATCCAAGGTGTGTGACCTCTAAACAGACCTTCTCTAGGTTGCCATCCTCCCCTACTATACTTTTGTGTACATTAGGCCAAAATATAATGATAAAGTGATGAGATAAGCTACTCAGCTGAATAAGGATTTAAAGCTGGCTCTCCTAAATCTTAGTATCACATCTTAACCACAATGCTACACTGGTTCTAAGTATTTTGACCAGCAAAAGTCAGGATTTGAAATTTGGAATTCATTTTTGATTTTAGCATTCTAATCTTCATACATCCACTTGAATCTCATGAAATTTAATTCTGACAAGAATGAAAAGAATGGCCCTGTTTCATTTCACATGCACAACATGCACAAGTGTTTTAAGGACTTTATTGATAGTCCAAGTCCTTAATGTTAATTCCCAGGTCCCCATTCGCACCCAATGTAAACTCCCATTGAGTCCAACACTGCTCAGTCAGGACACAAGGTTACTGGATCCAAAAGCAAAGGCAAAAGTCCACAAAGTCCACAAAGTCCACAGTTCAAGTCCAGTCTGAAGTCCAAGGTAGGAGTCTAAAATCCACAAACAAATTCAAGGTCCAAACACACAATTAAGTGCAGCACAATCCAGAGTTGAGGAAACCAGAGTCATGAAGGTAAAGCATGTACACAGCAGGAGAATGGGTGATTGTTTCCAATAACCTTGCTCCACTTGTCCAACTAAATAAGTGCTCACCAGTGTAGTTCATTAGGAGGGGTTGGCTGCCTCCTCATGAGTAACCTTGCTGATCTCCATTGAGCCTGTCTCCATTCTGCCCTGTACATCCTGTCTCCATTTCACCCTGCAGATCAGGGACTGGAGGCCATTCCTCCTCATCTTCACTGGCCAGCTGTAGCTGTGCACCTTTTCTACCCTGTGCTTTCAGTAGGGCCACTGAACTCTTTGGCTACAGCTGCACCTCTCCTTTTTCTTTTTCAATGTGCATTTGTCTGGTCACTCCTCCAGCAATCCCTCTAATATGTCTGGCCTCTTGCTCCTGACTCAAGGTCCTTAGTGACTTCCCCACACTCCCCTTTCATTGTTCGAGCTGATATCCGGAGAAGCCATCATTTATTTTATTTTATTTATTTATTTGTCAATCGTTACAAGATAATAATAATAATAAAATAATAAAATATATAATATAATATATAATAAAATATATAGAAAATAAATAATAAAAAATAATAAAAAAGATAAGTATAAGATAATAAGTATAAGGATAAACATAGTTATGAATACATGAAATGAATCAGGAACATTCTGAATTGTGCCTCAAAATGCTTGCTTCATCAGTGATCAGAAATGCTTCTTTTTTATTTTTCAAATAGTTTTAAGAGAACAGTCAGGAAGCAGCTGATATTGTCCATGTGGAAGGCAGCTAAAATATCTTGTTCATTTTCTCTAAGTTGATACTGAAGTAGACCTCTTCACCTCTTTAGCCTCCTTTCAACATTTTATAATTATTGGGAGATAGAAATTCCAATGTGAGAAAATTCTAGTGCATTATTGCATACTATGAGAGAAGATCACATGACTCTGTAAATCTAAATGCATCAAATGAGTGGAATTCTCCTTGGAAATCTATATATCGTCCCATAATATAAAGTTTATTTAAAGAGACTTTTTCATCCACATAATTTATTCAAGGTGTTTGATTGTAAAAGACATACAAGTATGGATTATATTTTAGAGACATTAAAGAAATAATTCACAAAAGCCCTTTTGTATGTGTTTCCTTATTCCATTATTATTATTATTATTATTATTACTATTATTATTACTACTATTATTTTTCTCTCTTTTTCTCTCTGCTATACAACTGTTTTTGAATATCGTGCCAATTTCCTTCTTGTCATTCCTTGATATGGCCAGTTAAAATGACTTGCTAGTTGCTAAAGTAACTTTCTCTTTGTGCGTTGTCTCATTTATTATAACATTCCAGTAGTCCCAAAAGAAAATATTAATATTAAATATTAAGGATACAGAACCTTAGTTCCTGTATGTATCTCTATACTTGATTATATATTTTCTATCTGTTGAACTGATGGTTTTATTCCTAACTAAAATGAAGAAAAAGCTAGCATAACATTTAATTTCTTTTTCATCTTGTATTCTTACATACATGAAGAATGTAAATGAATAACATTCTTCCATACTGTAAATTATACATTTAAGCAAAGAAAATCTAAGATCATCCTTTGTGACGGAGTTGTATTCAATATGCATCAACATTTATTATTGGGGGAAGAATCCTATAATTCAGTATCTTCTAAATTACAATTCCAGTAAAAAAATAAAAAATAAAGTGGATCTCACAAGTTTGAAATCTGCATATGATATTATAATTTAATAGGTCATTTTCTGCCTATGCATTGTCCGAACTGTGTTATCCTAATTTTGCCAGCTTCTTACTTTTCCATCAGACCAATATACAATTGCTGATCTATTTAACTAGACTGAACCTTACATGTATCTATCAAATGTTTATGGCTACTCAAGTTGTATCTCCATTGTTAACATCAGCCCAGCTGTTTATCCTTCTATAGTAAATAGTTTATTTTGCTTGAAAAATGGATTACCATAGTTTAAGACGAACATCTTGGCCTTTCTTTCTCCATAGAAAATTATCTTCTTTCCTTGAAATAGCATCTACTTAAAGTGGATCTGATTCAGCTAATTGGGTTTCTCACTTGGATGCTCCAACTTCTGAGAAAGTTACTACAATATTCTTCTGTTTAAGGAATTACATTCACCAATTCAATAACACTGAAACGTGTAACAGCAAACCCTTTACAAAGGCTTTTGAGGGATTGTGATAGGTCATAGGGATTAGGAAGAGATGGAAAAATTTCCCCTGATGAACTTTCTTCATTATTTATCTTAGGAACCATATCTTTGTTCCTTTAAAAAGAATAAGTAAAGCTGGTAAGGATGTGAAATATTTCATGGGAAGTGATGTTAAAAATGGAATTATGCTCTCTTATCCTTGCTTCCTTTCAAAATTAAAAAGCCACAATTGTTGGAATCTTTCCTAGTCGGAGATTTGCACAGCCCTTAATTGCTTTTTTTGCCCTTTCTGCACCTTTTTAGCTTTAAAATATCCTTTTATTGTGCTGTGACCAAAACTATGCACAGTACAATTCCATCACAAAGCATTATTATATCAACAGTTTATTGGTGTTTTCTCTCACGCATTTTGCTCTCCACTTGTCAGGCGTTATTGAAAATCTGGTGAACTTTCTGTCAAGACTTCAGACATTTATGAGCTTTTTGTATCTTGTGCAAAATACAGCATATCAGTTAGCACATTTTAAAGAGTATTTTCATCATCCACTGCCTGAAATTAATTAGAATGCTACAGCCCCTATAGATCATAGCAACGTTTTATGCCTTTAGATGAGATACATATATTGAACATATATGTAATGTTATTTGTAGAGGTGTAAAATAAAGCCCCAGTTATTTTGATTGATCGGCATGAATAATATTGCTTTAAAGATGGAGAGAAGAACTAGATTTCTATAATTAAATACATATAAAATTCATCTTTCTAAATATGTTTTCTAAAGAAAGCACTGCTCTACCTAACGTGTTCAGGCATTAGAGAGGAATTGTTCTATTTTATCTGAATACAATCTTTCTCTGTATATTCTGAACGCAGTGTTCATAAAATCTACCCAATGTGACACAATGAGCCATGTTGCAAGGTATCTATGATGCTCTTTCTGCAGTTTTCAATATGAGGTGAGAAAGCATCTGTCACTGCAATATATTCAGAAAAGCTCACTCATTATTTAAATTCTAAGACATGTAATATAATCTTGTTAAAGTAGAAAAAACTATCCCTCTGGTTTTAGTCCTCTGTTCTGCCTAGTAGGTCAATGCACACAAGATGGGGGAAGCCAATCAGCTTGAATCACAGCTAAACACAAGTGACATCTGCAAGAGTTAAGGCACAAGGAGGAAGGAATAGCTTCTCCCAAGAGTTTTAATTCAGCTTACTTTTCTTTTTTTGTCCCCTGTTATATGCTTATGGGCATACAGAGTGGTACTACAAGGGTTCAAGGACTTTTGTAAGATATACTCCTAGGTAGCTTGCATACAAACTGCTGGGGCTTCTTCACTTTCAAGCTTCTGTTCCTGCCCATTGTCATTCCTGACACCAGGAGATGCATTTGCACATGATCAGACTAGCTAAAGGCCTACTAACTGAATTAATGCAACATGTTAAGCATAGCTAATTCATTTAATACATATTGCATTAAATCAAACATTTTGCTAGTTGTGTCTATATTTTGCAGGAGGAAGAGATCCTCGGACATGGAGGATGGTGGTGTATCTGAGTCATCATCTCTACCCCCATCTCCCAGTTCCCATGAGAACCCTGATGAAGACAAGGAGATGGAGGAGGAAAATGTTCAGAGAGAGCGCTGATGTGGAGAAATGTAGTCGGAGTTACTGGAGGAAGAGGCTCATTCTTAGAGGGCAAAGGGAAAGTAGAGTTTGGAATGTTTGGTAGGCAATTCCAAGAGTATATCTAATAGTTATATGGATGGTTGCTTTAGTCTGGCAAGATTTTATCTGTAGGTAAGCAACACTAAAAAGAAAACTACCAGAAGTAACTTCACATGACGTTCTTGATTCTTTGAGCCTGATATATGTACAGCAGCTGAGATAGTTGAACCAATTAATAGGAAAGTCAAGAAATGGGAGCCTTAACATATTCAGAGCACCAACTTCGAAAAGCTAACAGGGTTGGGACCATTCTAAATTACAGAGGGAGAATACGTTCCACAGGGAAGGAGCTATAGCAGAGAAGGCCTATCTTTTAGTCCCTGCCAACTGACAGTCTTTGGCTGAAGGGATCTACAGCATGGCCAGCCTATGCTAACCTTCCGAATGCCTTGCAATGTCAATTTTAAAAATAAATTCATTTATTTGGTGCACTTCTGTTCTGGTTTGATTGGTTTGCACTTGATGAAGCAAGAGTTCTTGTTTTCCTCTTTGCCAGAATCTCAGTGACATGTATTTGTAAAGGTCATGCTTGCATGATGCCTGCCCAGCCCTGGAGACATATATTAGAAATTGTGGTATTATTCTGTACATGACATAACAAGCTTTCAAAGTTCAAACCCACCACAGCAACAAACATGCACAAATCATCGAGGAATAAAGCACTTGCCTACTTGAATTCCTCATCAGAAGCCCATACAGACACAAATAACCATGTTTTCTCAGAATACTCAGATGCACGTTTTTACTGCTTTTTGATGATGTATTTTAATGGCATTTTAGCGCAATTGGTGTTTTCATATTAGAAAGGATCATTTCACATTTTATCTTGTTGATGAAGTCGTTTCCTTAAATTATATTTCCGGATATATAATTTACAAAAAGAAAAGAAAAAAGAATTAATATTCCCTATTGAAACCCCAAGCAGATTTTGAAAAGCATACTTAAATTGCAAGTTATGTCCAGTGCAGACGTGGGCATTTTATGATCCCCAGGCCACATCCCACCCTTTAGTTGTCCCTGTCCGGGCTTGCATGAGGTCAATTGATAATCAAATAGAGCTTTACTGCCAGAAATACCAATGATGAAAAGTTAATTGCCTTGGCAAGCCTGTCAGGTTAGCGTCTCTTGTACTTCGAAAGGCGGGTAGACTGGTGTCTCCTTGGGCTGCTAGGGTGTGGTAGACTGGTCCTCCTATGTCATGCACACAATATCCTTGCATCATTTTTATTTTGAAGGAGACTTCTGATTTTTTTTTCAATTTACTTATGGGCATGCATGTCTGGCTATGCACCTTCATAACCCTATTGGTTAGGCTTTCAAAACAGTCCCTTGGGAAAATTAATTGCCCACCCCTGCTCTAGTGAGACATAAACTCTAAGGGCTGCATGGATGGAATGAAAGGTGAGGCAAAGAAGCCTTTTATTTTCTGGGATGAGGTTTTAAAAATCAAAATAGGAGCATGAAACATATCAAAGATCAATAGCACCAAAGAGACTGGACAACCACCTTCTGAAATAGTATAGAGTCTACTGCTTGAGCAGTGGGTTGGACTAGAAGACCTCCAAGGTCCCTTCCTACACAGTTATTCTGTTAAATTTCTGTTGTTTAGAGGAATTGGCATTGAATTGGCATTGCCTATTGAGTCCTTCCCAAGGACCTGGGATAGGCAGATGTTGGTGTTTGATGTCTGTAGAGATTCTCAGTCATCCAGGTCATGGCTCAGGGTCTACTTAGGTTACCCCGAGGACACAGATAAACCTCCAAGTGTTTCAGTGACTCTTTAAAAGGATGCAAATGATCAGGAATATAAATCCTTCCATTCCCACTACCCTGTCAGAGCTGAAGAAGCTTCAGAGCTGAGAAGCAAAGAAAAAACACGAAAGTCCAGTTGCCTCCTGAAAAAGCATCTGATGGTGGTATATATGCTGTCCCAGGATGTAAGTTCTTCTGAGCAAAGCTGCCTTTTGCAATTGACTGATGTTGAATTTGTTATAATTATTTATTATTTTTTTATACTGCCCATTTCCCCTACAAGGTGATACCGGGTGACACTGGGCAGCAGACACACATTTTATATGTATATACTACATACACTCGGGGGGGGGAGAGGGAGGGAGGGAGGGAGGGAGGGAGAGAGAGAGAGAGAGAGAGATAGGGGCTGTGTGTCTATGGTTATCATCCATATATGCTGAACTACCGTGACTTTTAATGGTGAATTGTAGGTATTAATTATGCATTTTGTACAGAAGTATTTTAGTTTTTCTGCTGTAAATGTCTAGCTGATCCCATTACATGACCTCAAGTATTAGCATTAGTAGAGATGTTTTACAAACATTTGCTATATCTCTCATTAGTCAGTTTTTTTCTAAATGAAAGCAAAAGCCTTTTTAGAGCATTTTCTTAGGGGTAATACTTCACAGTTACATCCTATGGATATCTTTTTGGAAATAAATCCAAGTCAATGCAGTGGGGTTTTCTTCCAGCTAAATGAGTAGAGGTCTCTCAAGATTTTGGTTACCTTTTCTATAAGTTAGTATCAATGCTAAGATAAAATACAGTGGATTCAAGCATTATTCAACCTAGTCTGCTAACTAAAGTATATTTCACAAAACGGGAAAGGGAACATTAGGCAGTGTAAGACTTTAAAGTATAGAAATGTTAATTAATGCAAATAAAAACTCAATAAGAAATTAATGCTATTATTTTGTTGCTGTTTACATTCAGTTGTTCAATTTATACATGTAAACATGGAAATATATGTTCGCATAACTGACAATCCAAATGTCAGAATACCAGCATAGGTCTGTGCTATATGCATAGCTAGACATTACCTTTTTTAATAGGCATGTTTTGCAGTAGTAGTCAGAATTCTGTGTTAAAAAAAAGAAGAAAGGGAGCAGAATCCCTCATAGATAAATCTAGGTAATATACATCTAATTTATTCTTCCTCCTATGTAATGCCTTTAATGGTTTTATGATTATTGTACTGCATATTATATTAGAGTAAATGTTTAGTACATTGCAATATACTCTCTGTAAGTCAGTGAATAAAATAATTACATGCCAGTTTTTAATTTTGTTAACATTTTAATACATTGTTTAATTAAGAAGGGAATAAAAGGCCTAGGCACAAAAGCATAATCAGAGATGGGCTTTATTCACAAGTATAGGAAGTATTTAAAGAAGAAAAAGTGAGTTAAACATCTGGTCACATACCAATAAGATAGGGCAGCATAACTATGCACCGAACTGCAGGAATTGTGAATGGATGGCTTCATAAATATGAGGACATTTATATACAATATACTGTACGTGTGTTTTTATATTGCATTCATACATGCACACACACAATCAGAATTAAATATTTAAAAAAGATCTATTAGGTCACAGCTGTAGACTGTTTATTTAAAATTATGACCCTTTAAAACCAAGCCACGGCTTTAAATAAGAAGGTCTTTAAAACAATATATCTAGTTAGAGAAAAACCACTCTAAAGATTGCTTTTTTAAAATTTTTGCATTAGTAAGGATTAAATATCCAAGCCTAAATTCTTTATTGCTGACTTCTAATATTAAACCAGCGACACATAAGCAGTGCTGATTGCAATATAAAGAATTATTCTCCTGGGTCCTACTTGTATTCATTCTCATTCTACACTTTAAAAACCCATTCATCAATTACCCTGCAATGGCACTGGAGCTTAGCACACGCATATTATCTTCTCATATTCCAATGCAGTTTTCTGAAGAGAATAGGAAAGGCAGCTACTGGGGTGACAGGAAGGGAGGTGACAGAGGCAAGAATGTGAATGTGAGCTTTGTGTGCTGATGCACCCAACATTCCTCTCTGATTATATGTGCAGACTTCATTGCATCCAATAAATGCACAAGGCATTTTGTTTTGTTTGTTGGTTGGTTTGTTTTAAAATGTAAAGTAGCTATAAACATCTTCATGGATGTTCTTCAAAAGGGAAGAAAGGAGCTTAAACAGCTAGGTGAGTGGAAGCCTTTTGATATGCAGCAGGAGTAAGTAGCTGCATAATAAAAAATGATGGCACTATTAATCCTATAGCTCTGGTGATATGCCCAGCCCCCCTCTGCTACTGATACCAAACCATTGTCTCAGGCTTTAAACTTCATCAGTATGCAAACGGAGTGTCAGTATGATGGGTGGTAACTTGCTTGGATGCACTTTCTACATTTCTGGCAAATGAGTATAATTATTTTCAGAGCTGCGGGCAACTCATGCATGTTTTATCCCCCATCTGGACCTGCACGGTACACAATAGTGATAAAAGATTATTCCCCACCCCCCCCCACCCCCTGCCTATACCCGGATGTGGATAGGCCATCATGGGCACAGTCCTGATGAAATGGTCATGTATCCCTTAGCACTTCTATATCTGCCACAGCTTGACAACAAAATTATTTCCCTGTAGTACTAAGACACTTCAATATTCAAGTCCTCTGTGCATATATTTGTGTTTTGAAGCATTTAGTGTTAACATAATGTGGTAATTTATAAACTGACAAATTAACCACGTGGAAGTGTAGCAGTCTCAGGTCTGCAAAATACAGTAGGGCAGTGGGGTAGGGAAAGAAATCTGGAAATTGTGCAATCCAAAATAGTAGTTTGTTTGTTTTATCTGGACTTATAAGCCGCCCTCTCTCCCGAAGGACTCAGAGTGGCATACATAAAAGACAGAAAGTACAAAAGTTAAAAGAAATTAAAAAGATATTAAATTATGCCAAATAAACAATCAAATTAAAAACCCCGATCCCCAGTCAGTCCAGGCCGGATTGCAAAAATAGCCATGTTTTGAGGTCGCGGCAGAAGGAGCGGAGATCAGGGGCCAAGTGCAACTCAAGGGGTAGTTGATTCCAGAGGGTGGGCACCCCCACAGAGAAGGCCCTACCCCTAGGGGCCTCCAGCCTACACTGTTTAGCTGATGGTATCCCCAGGAGGCCCCGTCTGTGGGAGCGCACAGGGCGATTGGTATTTGTCAGCGGAAGGAGACGTTCTTGCAAGTACCCAGGACCCAAGCCATACAGGGCTTTATAAGTTGTTACCAAAACCTTGTGATAATAGTAGTAGTAGTGGTAGTAGTAGCAGCAGCAGCAGCCGCAGCAGCAGTAGGAGATAGTAATAGTTATTAACTTTTAGACTGAGCATATACACCATCCCAGAGCACTCTATAAAATATTTATTTATTTATTTATTTTGTTGGGATTTCTATTCCGCCCTATCTCCTGAAGGACTGAGGGCGGCTTACAATGATAAAAACAGAAAATACAAACTTTAAGAAACCATTAAATCTAAAAACCCCAACACTAGATCTAAAACCAATTTAAAACCCACAAACGAAGTCACACCAATTAAAACTATTAAAATCCCCTTCAGTCCAGGTTGGCTGAACAAAAAAGCCAGGTCTTCAGGTCACGACAGAAGGAGCGGAGGTCAGGGGCCACCCGAAGCCCTACGGTCAGTTGGTTCCAGAGGGCAGGGGCCCCCACAGAAAAGGCCCTCCCCTTGGGGGTCACCAGCTGACATTGTCTGGCTGACGGCACCCTGAGGAGGCCCCACCTGTGTGAGCGCACCAGGCGATCGGACGTCGTTGCTGGCAGCAGATGCTCCTGCAACCTAAGCCATGAAGGGCTTTATAGTTGATAACTAGCACCTTGAACCTCACACAAAGCCAATGCAGCTCGCGCAGGAGTGGTGTAACATGGGAGTATCGGGACACTCCCATCACAACCCGCGCAGCTGCATTTTGCAGCAGCTGAAGCCTCTGGGTGGTCCTCAAGGGCGAGGCCCCATGTAGAGAGCATTGCAGTAGTCTACACGGGAGGTAACAAGCGCATGAGTAACCATATGCAAGGCATCTCGGTCTAGATAGGGGCGCAACTGGCGGACAAGACGAACTTGTGCAAATATAATACAATATTAGTTGGCTGTGCCAGATTGTTGACTTTACCAAACTTAAGCATAGTTAATAAAACATGGTGAAGCTCATAGGTGAGACAGGAATGTGTCAAAATGTAGAATGTTTGGAGAAATAAATTATGGAGAAAGAGGCTCAAGAAAAGTTTCCAAAATTAAATATTAAAATTTGCAAGAGGAAATTCACTGTCAGAATAAATAAAATCAATATTGCATAAAAGAGGTTGATTCCCAAGGAGGGGAGGGAATGGGAATGGAAGGAAGGTGGCCACTCCTTTGTCTCTTTGTTATAAAATCATTTTACTGATTAAAATTCATCTGGGTAAGAGCCCATCTTACTGAACACTCCAGACGTATTGGCTTACTATTGATCTCTGAGCAGCTTTTTGAAGGCAGATAGGCCATTCTCACCAAATGATTCTGAAGGCAGCATTGACACCGCTAGGAGCTTAGCTCAATTCTGCTCCATGTATATGAAACAACTACTTTTCTGAGACTCTCAAAGAAGACCTTGTCTATTCTGCTGCCCCCACCCGCTGGATGTGCACATTTGGACGCTGCTTCTGTTTTGTGGAGGGAGGAGGTTATTTGCAATGCAGAGTAAGGAGGTCTGACATTCCTTCATCCTCTGCCAAATCAAGTCCCCTTCCTCCCTGACATATGCCCACAACTTCAGCCGGTGAATCTCTCTTCCCCCCCTTCACACCCTTTAAATGGTACGTGCCATGCTAAGGGGGCCTACCAAACATCAGACAGTCTTTATCAGCAGTTGTGCCAGGGTCTCCATGGCAACAGCATAATAGATTTGCCCTTATTCAATCCCAGAGGCCACATTGAAGCGCAATGCAAAATTTGCTGGAGCCTGAATTCCTTTCAAGTCATGGCTCATGTGTCAGGAAACAAGTCAATGCACAGACAGCAGTAAACATAAAGATTGAAAGGAACCTTTCCTCTCCAGTGCTGCTTGCTTACAGTGACATTAAAAAATGGATGCCCCTTCTAAGATTTTTTTTTCTCTTTCTCACTTTCTTCCCTTCTTCTTGTTTGGTCTCATTTTCTAGTTATTAATTCACTTCTTTGGTGAAGGGAGGTGGGAGGGCACCATGCATTGCAGGAATAAACTGACATAGAAAGTGCAAAGCAAGCTGAATTGAAAAGAGGAAGTGTCTTTCAGGCCTCCAAGGTTACCCAACTCAATATGGCTAAGGTCCACCACAGCAAACAATATTTTAATGCTTACAGATGAACAGAGCCAACACCCCAGCAACCACTTCTAACAAATGCCTCATGTTTGCTTTCTGGGAGACTGAATGACTGTTTATCCAAAGGGAGGGGGGAACCATCAGCTTAAAAATGAACAATATTCATATCTTTTCCACAGAAAACCATCACAGAGAAAAGGAGAAGAAATTTATTTTAAAAAAATATATTAAAAAAGGAGGAGTAAATCTTCAGAGTCTTGTCTGAATACAGATAGTCCTCCACTTAGTTTATTTAGTGACTGTTCAAAGTTACAATGGCACTGAAAAAAGTGACTGATGACCATTTTTCACACTAATGACTGTTGCAGGATACCCATGGTCGCATAATCAAAATTCAGATGTTTGGCAACTGACTCATATTTATGATGGTTGTAGTATGCAAAATTCAGACACTTGCCAAATGGTTAATATTTATGACTGTTGCAGTGTCCCAGGATCATGTGTTCTCCTTTTGCAACCTTCTGACAATCAAAGTCAATGGGGAAGTCAGATTCACTTAACAACCATGTTGCTAACTTAACAACTGCAGTGAATCACTTAACAACTGTGGCAAGAAGTGGGGCAAAATTATTTAGCACCTGAAATTTTGGGCTTAATTGGGTCATAAGTGCGTGGCTACCTGTACACTAATAGATTGAGGATGACACAATGACTGCCCACTTCATGGGTGATTTTCTCTGCTTTGTTTCCAGGTGACCATGTTGATCAGCTGGTACATTTTACCATATGTGGTAGCTGTGCTGTCCAGACAGTTTATACCGTGTTTCCCCGAAAATAAGACCTACCCCGAAAATAAGACCTACCCCAAAAATAAGACCTACCCCAAAAATAAGACCTAGTGTGTTTTTGGGAGCCAAAAATAATATAAGACAGTGTCTTATGTTAGGGGAAACACGGTATGCGATTTGTTCGTGGTTTCGTACATGAATAAATGTACATTGTTCTACATGAATATGGTAAGTGTTTTTTTTCATTAATATATGAATCTCGATGAGATTTCGTCGAAACGTTGCCAAGGTATTCTCAATCTTACACGGGACAAGACCCGAATACACCAAGACCTACATACCTTTATATATATATATATATATATATATATATATATATATATATATATAGACCTACCCCGAAAATAAGACCTAATGTGTTTTTGGGAGCCAAAAATAATATAAGACAGTGTCTTATTTTCGGGGAAACACGGTAGGTAATGGGAATTGAGATAGTTAGTTAGGAATTGGGAGCTGTCCCCTTAAGGGAATGCATCATGGTAAATGTAGTTAAGGCATCCTGGGAAATGTAGTCCATGTCATGTGGTCACATCTATAATCCTGATTGGTCACTGAATTGACCCTTGGTGGGTTCGGGGGGGTTCTTTCACTCTTGCCTGGACTCCAGCAGCATGCTGGTGCCTCACCCCCTTGCTTCTTCATTATGGGGATGAAAAGATCACTATTCTTTTACACTATGAATTCAGCTATGCAAAGATTTGGACATTGAGATGAATCTCGATGTAACCGTGAGTTATATATGTGGATACCTGAAGAACCAATAAAGAAACTTTGTATGGATGCCTTTGTAGAGTTATCTGTCTGCCTTTATACATTCAGTCAGTAATTATAAAGGACAGAACAGTAAAAGGATAGTGTTAATCTGGACTCCCTCAGTAAAAGGAATATTGCTTATCTGGACTCCCTCAGTAAAAGAACATTGAGTTCTGAAACTCCCTCAGTAAAAAGACAGTTAATTTGGATTCCCAAAAGTAAAGAATTATTGTTATATCTGAATCCCTGTGAAGATTAAAAACAATTTGAATTCCTGTAACAAGAGCAAAAGTATATTGAAGCCAGGAGTAAATGTGCAATGCTAATCTGAGTTTCCTAAGTAAAGATATAAATTGTTCAAATTGCCAGTACAAGACTCTCTCTGTGCCTCTTTCTCTTCTGAGCAACAAACTCTGAAAGCCTGTCTGAATTAACAGAACAGTAGCTATGCCCCGAGAAAAGGACATTCTGGATCCAAATTAAAAATTGGCTACAGGAGATCACCGGTTATCAAATTGAACTCAGACCAGAAACTTTTCTCTTAGGAATTATTAAAGACTGAATTCCAAAAAAAGTAAAATATTTAATGTTACATATCTTAACAGCCGTCAGAATAGCCTATGCACAAGTATGGAAAACTTCTAATATTCCTAGTGAAGAATTGATACAACAAAAAATAATGGAAAGTGCTGAAATGAATATGCTTACATTGAAATTGAAAGAGAAAGAAGACTCTGAATATTTTTTTAATTTGGAACAAATGGTATGATTGGATAACAAACAGAAATAAGAAATAAGATAGGAAATTAACCTGTAAGACCTCAAGAAAATGAATGATAAATATGTAGAATATATAAGAATATAAGGATAATTATGGATAAAGTTATTAATTAATGTTAGATAAGTGTAAATATAATGTGTTAAGTCATATACGATAAGAACTTGTATAGATGTCAAAAATGCTGTTGAAATCATGATGTTTTGAGCTGTAATAATGGAAACTTAATAAAAATATTTTTTTTTAAAAAAAGAAAATGTTCATCAGCCAGAGATGGGCCTTTCCAATGACTCCAAGAACCCTTTTTATGTGTTTACTGAGTAAAAAAATGCCTTGTTGTTATATCAACCACAGAAAAGCATTCTAACATTATTTTAATGTATTTTTGGTGAATGTCTGCCTTTTCCCTGCCTGAACTCCAATGGGCTTTATCTCTTTTCTCCTTATACCTTTCAGGCAGTAAAATCTTGGGAATCCTGTTCTGAAACTACACCCTTCTTTTCTATCTTCTCTTCCCCTTCTTTTCCTAGTAGCTCAAATATTAGGTGTGGTTCTTTGACTATTCATTAATGATTTTTGAGCCAAACAAAGCTCACAGTATCCTTTCTCAGATACCAGGGAAATGCCTGAAGTTGTATGAATGAAGATGGGGAGGGAGAATAACTGTAGATAAACCATTAGGAGACGAGAGACAACCTCCACACATAAGAATTAAAACATTAGTAAGGGCAATGAAGTGAAGACAAACTCAGTCCTCTTGATGAGGCAGGATTTCTCATTGTGGGAAATGGTTAGGCACATCTGTCTTATACAATTACAGATTTAGTGCTGACTTTAGCACTAAGCATGCAGTGCCTGTAGACACTGGGAATAAGCCTTGTGAACACACCTGCACCATGCTTTTAACTCTCACTGATGCAGACTGAATGCGACCATAGGGATAAAAGCTATCCCACTTTCTCTGAAGCAACCTACTCTAAACTTCAGTTAGGATGTCAGTTTACAGAACCTCAAATAAAAAACCAAGAATATAATTAACACAGCAGCAGCCAAATCTGCATAATTCTGAAACTAAAGGCCAAAGGAAGGGAACTGCAATCCATTTCTTAAAGATGCAGTAGAATACAACACAGCCCCCTTTTTCAGTTTGAACTCCAGTTATGACAGGAAGGGTCATTTGAGCTTGAAACTCTCCTCATTTCTATATAATATTAACAAGAGGCCTCTGACGTGGATCTACATCTCTATATCTCCACAATTGGCCAACAAATTGATGACATGAATGTACTGTATCCAGTATCAGGAATCTGTGGGGGTCAAACTTCAATCAAATCTTGGCAAGAATGGGTGGCTATGGATTTGGGAGGTTCTGGATCCAGAATATGTCTATTTTTGGTTCTGGATGGGGTTGGATTATCCTCTAAAAAGCAGTGCACAATATGGTGGTCTTCACGGCTCTTTTCAAAGATCAAGTGGCAGCCATAGCAGGAAGGCAACTTCATTTTGTGCACCAGTTGCACTCCTTCCTATACCAGGAGGCTATGCTCACAGTTATGCATGCTTTAGTCTCCATGCCTAATGAGTTATTCTAATGTGTTCTATGGGCTACCTTTGAAGACCATCCAGAAGCTGCAATCAATGTAGCATTACAGGCAGTGATTGGCACATCTGTATGCCCATGTTACACTTCTGCTCCACAGCTGCACTAGTTCCTAGTGTTTTTCTGGGTGGAATACAAGATGCCAATCATCATTTACAAAGGCCTTCATGACAATGGGCTGGACTATCTGCAGGACTGCCACTCCCCAGTTGTTTGTCCTATTCTCAGTTAAAGAATATCATCTAACGGGACCTTGGAAGTGAGTCTTTTTTGGTATAGCACCTGCTCTCTGGAAAAGCTTACCATCACCCCTGAGATTAGATTGGCTCCAGCCTTTTGCAAAGTATTGAAGTCCTAGAGGTGCTCCAGAGCATTGTTGAGTGAGGGGGTCTGATTATATGAATTATGAGTTGTTATTTTGCTGAGTGTTTTCCTCTATTTATTATTGGCAACCATTATAATGTTATGTATTTGTTTTTTCTATTGCTTTGGAGGTGTTGTTAACCATTTAGAGTTACTTCTGCACCCCAAAAGCCATATAAATCAATCAAATAAATAAATAGCTCAGTACCAGTGCTCTAATGTAAGAGTTTTTAACCTTGGATTGTAATGAAGAGACGAAAGATGAGCTAATTTTATCTTGTCTTTCCCGAGAGTCAAGCACTACTCATTATGGGTTCTCAGATACACAAACCACCACTGTCCAAACTCTTTTCACTCTTTTCAAACTCTTGTTCTCTACTTACTGGATGCTATCCCTGTTTCAGACACATCACTTTCCCACAATACTCTCCCTTTCAGAAAAACAGCAGTCTTTTTTAAATCTCTCCTTTATTATTTTTACTTTTTTTATATAATGGTGGCACTGGTCATTTTGGAGTTAGTGCAGTTGCCAATGTACTTTGGGCAAGACTAAATATTAATGGCTGCTTGTAGCAGGCAACAATTTTCTCAGAATCTTATCCAAAAGTGGTGATAGTAATGCAATGCATGTTTTCTGTACTTTAGATCAACATCTTAGCCTGTTCATTCAGCTGAGTCTCCATTTTATGGCACAAGGGTTCACTTTCCAGTTTGAAAAGGATGCATGATTAGTCACAACTCTTTGTGTATACCATGTCATGCAAATTCAACTTTGAATTGATTGATGACTATAGAGAATATACCTTGTTTTTCCAAGCACAGTACTTTAGGATATTTTTTAAAATAATCCACTACCATTAAAATATATTTTTCATCTTGGCTATGGCCTCTACCTGCTATTTATCTAGCTTCAAACCATCTTTGCTAATTACATTTTCCATGTAGCTTACTTCACTGACCATAAACTGTATTTTGTTGCTAAAACAAATGTCACCTGCCACTCTCCATTACCTTCCCTAGATGTCATTATGCTTCTGCTTTGTAGCAGCAGCAATTATGTCAATAAGTATGATCTATGTTCCTTCAGCATCTTCAAAACATTGATGGTTGTTTTGTTGGAATACTTAATAGGTTAATTTGATGCCCCAAAATAATGCATTGAAACAATACAGCCTCCATGGGGAGTTAAAAGCCCATCTTTCTCATCTATAATGGTGATGATTTGTTTTCATTCCTGATTATCATCTGCTATTAGAGAAATGCTATATTGAGCCTGTAACACTCTGAACATCCTATTGTTCTCTGGTATCAATACATTGTTGACCCACGATTTTGGCTTTGTTATTTGATTGTGTTCCAGAACCTTTTAAAGCTTGTCCCTGACACAGAGAATTTTCCTATGCAGCTAAATCTAACTGTACCCAACAGTTCTGGGGAGCTGAATTAACTTTCTTCGATTTCTGCATCTTTGAGCTATATTGGGTAATGTAAGCATACTGCTCAAGTAACAATGGCTCATTGTCATTGGTTATGAATAAACAAAGGGGGGATTTTAATGAAACATCTAATATCAGGTTACTTTTTGAATACGCATATCATGTGCTGAAGGCAAATAGAGGCATCTTGGCATGCCTTACAGAATCTTAAATCAATTATTTAGCAAGATTCTATGGCCTGGTCCAGGTTGAGGGACACAAACTAATCATCTGTTCTGAAATCTTCATATTATTGCTCATTGTCCTGCACTATGGAGGGCATGTGCCTTCATTTACATACAATGCTCATAAATGCTTAGTCTTTGGTCCATACAACATTCCCAGTTTGGGCTGGGAGGATCTTCAGATTTTGGCAAAACGATTCGAGACTTTATATGTTATGTATGTAGGTTTGAATGTCATTGGTTTAGTTTGAATTGTTCTTGTAAAATGTCAAATAGGATTGGTTTAAAAAGTGCGGAAAAACCCTGCACTCTGATTGGCTGGCAACTACGGCTGCTGGCTATAAGAAGCAGCCGTAGCCCAGCCAAGTTGGGTCCATTTGAGCTGTAGTCACTTAATAAACTCTTCACTGAAGCTCTTTGCGTCTGACTCTTCATGCAAACTTAACACTGGCGACGAAGGTGGGATTGCCCTGAAGAAGAGACAACGCAGAAGACAAGCGGAAGAGCGAGATGGCTGCGCTGAACACCCCCCCAGCCCTGTTCGATCCGGCGGCAGAAGACTGGGAATCGTATGCAGATCGCTTCCAAATGTATTTGGAAGGAAACGACCTCGCCAACATCCCCGAGAAGCGGAAGACGGCGGTATTTCTCATGCACTGAGGTCCGGCAGTCTTCAAGATGGCGAAGGCATTGGCGGGAGCTGCAGACTTGAAGGTAATGGAATGGCCTGATTTAGAAAAGCTTTTAAGAGCCCATTACATCCCACAAGTATCGTGCCTCATTAAGAGACACGAATTTTATTGTCGGGATCAAGGGAAAGCGAAAATGTTAATGACTTCGTGGCAAGTTTAAGGGACATTGGGGGTGCTTGTGAGTTTACCAACTTAGAAGAGGCCATGCATGATCGGTTTGTTCTAGGCCTTAAAGATAAGGTCTTACAGAGTAAATTACTAATGAAACCTAAGATCACGTTTAAGGAGGCCATAGAGGAAGCTGTTTCAGTGGAAGCAACCAAGTCCTCAGCAGCAGCCATGAAGAAAATTAACAATGCCTCAAGCCATTCTGATGTGGAAAAGTCCACAATAACCCATTGCGAGCAAATAGATTCTGATTCAGACTGTAGTGAGGTGGAGGAAGGAATTTATAGACTCAGAATGGAGAAGAAAAGGAAAGACCTTGGAAAAAAGAGGCAAGAATTTTATTGCAGAGGCTGTGGGGGGCCACCCCCACACTGAATGCAAGTTTCTAGACACCATCTGCCTACGTTGTGAGAAAAGAGGTCACCTAGCAAGAGTCTGCAAATCATCCAGAACTCCACCTAGTAGGAAGAAATTTCCTGAGAAAGAATTGAAGCCCAACAACTTCAGTGAGAAAATGGGGTGCAACTCAGAAGCAAATGGGAAGAATGAAACTCATCAAACAGTCACCATTGGTCATTCTTCACCCTTGAGAAGCAGAAAAGTACATGTGAAGGTATTCATTGAAGGAAGGCCTTGCCAAATGGAAGTGGACTCAGGCTCCTATTTATCTATGGTGTCATGGGACACTATTCACAGGCTACTTCCCAACATTCAGAAGAAACATTTCCAGAAGCAAGCACTGACTCTTAAAGACTACCAAGGGAACAAGATTCCAGTAGTTGGAACAAGAGAATTCAATGTGAAGTTTAAAGGCCACACCAAACGTTTGCCCCTGACCATCGTGGACAAGGATCACCCAAGCTTGCTGGGACTTGAGTGGTTCAAGCCACTAGGCATCGAGGTGACTGGCATCAATCACGTGAGCAACTTTGAATGGGAGGAGGCCTTGAAGTCTGAGTTTCCAGAGGTCTTCAGCGAAGGATTGGGCAAGTATATGGGGACCCCTATCACTTTCAACCTAGACCCCAAGGTGCCCCAATTCGTTTAAAGCCCAGAAGGGTCCCATTTGCTTTAAAGGAAAAAATTGATGCACAATTAGACAAATTAATAGCTCAAGGGGTTTTAGAGCCCACTGACCACTCCAGATGGGAGACACCCATAGTCACACCAGTCAAAACTGATGGGTCAGTAAGAATCTGTGGAGACTATAAGGGGACACTGAACCATGCGCTGCAGCAGAGCGCATATCCAGTTCCAGTGGTGCATCATCTGTTACATTCACTTGGCAGGGGTACAGTCTTTGCCAAATTGGATTTGGCCCAGGCATATCAACAACTAACAGTTGATGATGCCACTGCAGAGGCCCAAACCATTGTGACTCATAGAGGTGCTTTCAAATGTAAAGGTTACAATTTGGAGTAAGCGTGGCACCAAGCATCTTTCAAAGCCTTATGGAAAGAATGCTCCAAGGACTGCCAGGGGTAGTGCCTTACTTTGATGATGTGTTAATCTCTGCTGAAAATGACACTCAGTTACAAGAAAGACTCAGAGAATTCCTTACCAGATTCAGGAAAGCGGGGTTAAGAGTCAAGGAAGAGAAATGCACTCTTAAAACTGACAAGGTTGAGTTCCTGGGCTACATGATTGACAAGCATGGCATCCACCCTACAGATACCAAGGTTAAAGCAATCAAAGAAGCCCCTAGACCTAAATGCAAAACAGATTTGCAAGCTTTCCTTGGACTCATTAACTTTCATCACATGTTCCTACCTCAGAAGGCAACCATTGCTGAACCATTGCACAGATTACTTGATAAAAATCTGTTTGGGTCTGGGGCAGGAAGGAACAATCAGCATTTAACAGTATTAAAAGACTAATCACGTCTGATGCTGTACTGATATAGTTCTCTGAGAATTTGCCTGTTGTACTGACTTGTGATGCATCCCCTTTTGGAGTGGGGAGGGGTTTTGAGCCACAGGCTTCCCAGTGGGAGAGAAGCCCCTATTGCATTTTACTCTCGCACTTTGACCCAAGCAGAGAGGAATTAAAGCCAATTGGACAAGGAGGCATTGGCAATTGTTGCAGCTATCAAGAAATTTCATGAGTATTTATATGGGAGAACATTTACCATTGTCGCAGATCACAAACCTTTGTTAGGCATTGTGGCAGGAGACAAACCTACACCCACTATCCTGTCACCAAGAATGCTGAGGTGGACTGAATTTCTTGCTGCTTATTCATACAAACTTATCCACAAGCCTGGCAAGGACATTGGATATGCTGATGCCTTGAGTCATTGCCCACTTCCTTGCCACAAGGAGGACTTTGAACCTGAGGCACACACCTTTTTCCTAGAAACTGTTGCCAAGCTTCCAGTACACGCTGCTGAAATTGCCAGAGAGACTGCCAAAGACACTTTATTGGCTCCTATTATAGGCTGGATTAAGAAAGGTTGGCCTCTTCAAGATCTACCTCACCTTGCCCAACCTTTTAAGTCCAGGCAAACTGAATTATCTGTATTAAGAGGATGTATTTTGTGGGGTAACAGGGTGGTTATTCCTGCAAAACTGCAAAGAGAGGTTTTGGAAATGTTACATGAGGGTCATCCTGGTATTGTAAGGATGAAGGGATTGGCCAGGAGTTATGTATGGTGGCCAGGTATTGACAAAATGGTTGAAAACTGGGTTGCATCTTGTCCCAACTGTCAGGTAGTCAGGCCTGCCCCACCTCTCGCCCCACACAGGAATGGGAATGTCCTAGGGGCCCATGGTCCAGGATTCACATTGATTTTGCTGGCCTACCAGAGGGCACACCTTTCTTATTATAGTAGATGCATATTCCAAATGGCTAGAGGTAATCCCTATGGCATCCACCACAACTGATGCTGTCATCAAGCAGCTCAAAAACTTTTGTAACCCACGGGTTACCTGATGTTCTTGTTTCTGACAATGGCCCTCAATTTACATCCAACCTCTTTGAATCCTATTTAGCACAACAGGGTATCAGACATGCCCTTACTGCCCTTGGGCACCCTTCAGCTAACGGCGGGGGCTGAACGCATGGTACGTTTTACCAAGGAGAAGCTTCAGCAACTGGGTCCTGGGGACATCACTGAGAAAGTTGAAAAACTTCTTAGTGTTCAGCACATCACTCCTAACCCATCAACTAACTTATCCCCAGCAGAGTTGTTGATGGGTAGGAAACTTAGGTCTTCCCTTGACCGCCTTCATCCCACTTACGCACCCAACGCACCACTAGATTCCACTTCCAAAGTTCGCACATTCAGTGTGGGTGATTCTGTTTATGCTAAGAACCTTATGGGTGAACCTTTGTGGATTCCTGCTGAGATAACTCAATCACAGGCCCTCGTTCTTACAGGGTGCAAACAGAGGATGGACTCCTCTGGAGCAGGCACATTGATCAACTTAGATCCAGGTTCTCTCAGGAACATCGCACTTGTTCCTTCTAGTTCCCTCACCTGATGTCAATTCTAGGGGAAGGGAGGAACAGGAGGAAAACCAGCAAGCAAGAATCAACCCCATGTGTAACGAGCCATTACGACAGGAACCATTCCAAAACCTGTCACAATGCCAAAATCCATCCTTAGAAGTGGAAGATTGTACATCACTACCTGACTTGGGTGCTGACATTGGGCTGGAGATGGGTTGGGAGGAGAGACCAGATTCTAACAATCAAACAGGGTCTTTTTCACAGGAAGTCCCAGTGGGAAATGTCAGCAGACACCTTTCCTCTCTCACTGGGTGAGAATGTTAAAACTTCTGAACCACGAAGGTCTCAATACGCATAAGCCCCACCTATTTAAAAGAATACATTAGATAGGTTGGGGTTTGGTATGGACTGAACCTAGTGGGGAGGGGTGTTATGTATGTAGGTTTGAATGTCATTGGTTTAGTTTGAATTGTTCTTGTAAAATGTCAAATAGGATTGGTTTAAAAGTCGGAAAACTCTGCACTCTGATTGGCTGGCAACTACGGCTGCTGGCTATAAGAAGCAGCCGTAGCCCAGCCAAGTCGGGTCCATTTGAGCTGTAGTCACTTAATAAACTCTTCACTGAAGCTCTTCACATCTGACTCTTCATGCAAACTTAACATTATAATTCCTAAATACTATATCAAACTATACTTTGGGCTTACTCTAGCTTCGTACCTTTGCCCACAACACCTACACACAATTTCATTTCATGAATGTGCATCTTGAACCTTATTGATTCATCCATGTACTCAAATTTATATAATTACAAAACCACACATCAAGAAAACAATAAAGATCATTACAAAACCATCCAGGCATATCAAGGAAGCAGAATCAAAACTCAGTTTTGCTCTCAGGCCTTTCAACATTTTATAAGGAATGAAAGAATTTGAGCTATACAGACTTCAGAAGAAATGCTGCTCCAAAGGCCATGAAAGAGTTGGTAGAAGTACATCCTACCAATCTGGGTGACCTCAGTTAGAAGATTCACAGATCTACTGACATGGCCTGCAACGGAACTCAGTTATGACTTTGGCTTTGCAGATCTTAATGGCCTGTTTGAATGTGACCTTGGGAAGGTCAGAAGATTTTCCTTCAGTCTGTATCCATCAGATATATTGTGCTCCAAATTCACAATATCTGGCTCTCTTAATCTGGTTGCAAGCTTATCTATAATATCTAGTTTATCCAGCTGTGGGACTGGGTACCTTTCAAATACTGGCTTACAGTGTGAATGATAATAAGGTTTTGCCAGAGCTCCCCTAGTCAGATCTTACATAAATTGTAGATTTCTAAATCTAAACCTATGGTAGGCAACATGAAAATGATCTTCCTATCTTAAGGTTACTTATGTGTTGTCAGGAAATATTTCTGCTCCCACCTGCTGTCAATTTTCTTCTAGAATCCCAACAAATGTAACACTAGTTCTGAAGGGTGTTTCAAATGCTCTATTTCACAATTCTCATTGGGAAGATTGAATGACTAGGATACAATACTTGTCTCATTTGTTCCAGGGGTATGTTTCAACCAAACTAGTTTCCTCTCTCTGATGATCCAACTGCCAGACACCTCCATTTCTGACATCATTACTCTTTTTTCCTGAAACAACCTTGATTCAAGAACTGCAGATAGATAAATGAATTAACGGGGGGTAAATAAACTATTTCACTAACACGACGATGAAGTTGCTTCACTTTAAGTCTGCATTGCAGGCCAAAAGCTTCAAGTACAAGAAGTGATTGCAGTCCATTTCTTAAAAATACGGTAGCGTATATCACTCAGTCACCTTCCTAAAAGCTGTTGACAACGTGGAAAGGAAGAAACCAATGAAAATGCAAGGCATAGAGTAAAGGAGGAATGTAAGCATCTGATAGAAGCCATGGAAACATCATATATGCCATGATGTAAACCGAATAACTTAAGTTATATAATTTCTATTACTTGCATCTGGATGGTGCACATAATGTGCAATACGTGTGTGATGACATCATGACATGTCTGATATCACTTGTACACTCATGTTTGCACTCTTTTAGGGGAGGCTGCTCAAACATGCCAGTCAGTATGGACCAGGGGTGTCAAACTCAATTTCATTGAGGGCCTCATCAGGGTTGTGTTTGACCTTGAGGGGCCAGGGTGGGTGTGGCCAGGGTGGGCATGACTAGCTCGATGACACTCATGTCAGAAGGGGGCACCTGTGGTGGCCCGAGGCCTCTGCCAGTGAAAATGGGCTCCCGGGCTCCGTTTTTGGCTGCAATGGCTTTCTGCAATTCTCTGCTAGAGAAAATGGAGCTCAGGAGGGCCCTCCCAAGCTCCGTTTTCTTTGGCAGAGGCATTGCAGGCTGGTCCTTTGCTGTTCCCCTGGGCCAGATCTAAGCATCCCGCAGGCCAGATCCGGGCCCCGGGCCTTGAGTATGGACTTTTTGCAGAAACCAAATTACTTTTCAGGAGTTAGGCCCAAGGTGTGTGGACCTTATCTAAATCATTCTTCTTCTTCATCCATATTCTGTAGACCTCATCATGGAAGAAAGTACAATTAGTAGTCATTCCCTCTCAGGAGCTTTTCCTTTTCACAGGACAATGGGCCTTACATGTGAAAGCATCTATATATGTGTGTGGGAGGTTATTAATCCACATCTTTCAGAACTTTTATCACATCTATTTCAAAAGATTGCAACCAGAATGGGAATACACAGGCATCTCATTCTAATTAGTTGTGTTATGAAGCGCATGTAATGTTGATAATATTTCAATTAATTTAAAAATGTTTAATGAAAAAATAATCAGTGCAATGACTTGCCTTCAGAAGTTGTGAGTGTTCCAACACTAGAAGTTTTTAAAAAGAGATTGGACAATCATTTGTCTAAAATGTATATGCTTATAGGGTTTCCTGATTGAGAAGGTGGTTAGACCAAAAGATCTCAAAGGTCTCTTCCAACTCTGTTAGTCTTTTATTCTGTAGGTTGTGTACAGCTTGTAAAGTCTTAAACTTTTAAAGGTTGGGATTTGTGACCTTGAGGACTTCTAATTCTGTCTTGCAGTACTGTATGAAGTTTCTTTCTGTCTAATTCTAATACAGCAACAATAAGAAGTAAGAAAAAAAGGCCAAACAGACAGTGCACCACCAAAATGAAAAATCAGGCTGGAAAACAGTCAGATTGAAGAGCATAGCAGCATCTGAGAATTTGTTTACCATCAACTGTTAGTTTCTGTTTTTGTGTACAGTCCATGCATGCAGCAAATGAAGATCAAATCAGTAGTGCCATAATGGCCAACAATTGCATGCTGACAGGGAAGGGTCAGAAGCATTTTCCACACGTGTCTCCTTTGGTGAGAATAAAAACTCAGTTGGAGACTCCATTTTAATATGAGAATGTTGAGGGTCAAACTGTTGGGGTTAGACTTGTTTGCATGCCTAGGTCCTCTTTTAACTTTCGCTCAACATGTTGAACAGTAGTACTAGATCACTGACAGATATACAGCATTGTGCTGTACAGATGTCTAGAGCCAAACTGGACCATCCATTTTCAGAAAGCATTTCTATAAAACTCAAGTTTGAAATAAACATGAGGATCAACCTCTCACATCTTAAGAAGTATTTTCCATGGTGTAATGTAATCTTAAAGAGGAAAGAAGGATAATAAGTTTGTTTCTAGCTGCTGAGGAGATTGGAAGCAGCTTTTTAATTTTTTTTCCCTAACAGTATTAGTTTTTGTATTTTTTCTTTTAACTTCTTTTATCTATTTATCTTTAATGTTTATTTTTAATCTGTATGCACTTTTCAATTAAAATTACACACACACACACACACACACAAATGTATGTGTGTATGTAATATAACCTCCAGCCATTTGGATTTTAACCAAATTGTTTATGTGTCTGTTTATAAAAGACTATGTTGTAATTTCCATGTCAGATCAGTGGAAAATTATTATGTAAAATGCATTATATCTGTCACTGTCTTCCCCCATTCCCATAGACATGCAAACTGACTTTATAAAAGTTAAATAATGCTACATGTAGGTTATAGATTTGAAGCAGGTGCTAGAAGACAAGGAAGCATTAATATGAATTATTGGTCTTATCTCTCAGACCCAAACATAAACATAAAGAATGTGCCTTGATCAGGTTTTAAAATAGACCTTTTAAACAGCTGAAAGTTACATTGTTGAATATAATGTCATTTCAGATGGATATTGTTTAATCTTACGAAAGAGAAGCTGCTTGAGCATCTAGCAAAGCATAGGGAAAAAAATGAAATCAATAAACAAATGATACGAGAACCAAAGTCATTTCAATAAATCAGCTTTTGCCAATCCCTATACCTTCCCAATATATGAGGCTCAACTTCCATTATCTTCAGCCAATGGGATATTGAGAATTTTAGTCCAGCACATGTTGTAGTAGAAGATTCTGATAAAGAAACCAAGGCTTTAGGTATCGAATGGAAAGTATTCCTGACTTATGTTTATTAAGACAAAGTGTAGCTTTGGGTGAAGGCAGTTTATAACCCCCATTGTCTGAACTTGGCCTAACGTTCTTAAATACTTTCCAAGAACTAGAGATCTCACCATTCAAATGCCCAATTAGAAAGAGAACGTATAATTATTGTGAACATGAGGTAGAGAAACTTCCTGTTATCGTACATTTCTCCCAATCTCAAAAATGTCATCAACAAAGCACAACAAAAATGTTCTTTCTGTGCCAACTCAGAAAGCTCAAATTGCCCAAGGAGCTGCTGATACAGTTCTACAGAGGAATTATTGAGTCTATCATCTGCACCTCTATAACTGTCTGGTTTGGTTCTGCAACCCAACAAGACAGACACAGACTTCATAGGATAATTAGGACTGCAGAAAAAACAATTACTACCAACCTGCCTTCAATCAAGGACCTGTATACTGCATGAGTCAAAAAGAGGGCTGTGAAAATATTTACAGACCCCTCATGTCCTGGACATAAACTGTTTCAACTCCTACCCTCAAAATGACGCTATAGAGCATGGCACACCAGAACAACTAGACACAAGAATAGTTTTTCCCCAAACGCTATCACTCTGCTAAACAAATAATTCCCTCAACACTGTCCAACTGTTTACAAAGTCTGCACTACTATTACTATTAATCTTCTCATCACTTCTTATCACCCATCCCCTCCCACTTATGACTGTATGACTGTAACTTTGTCACTTGTATCCTTACAAACTATATTGACTGTTTCCTAGTATGATTTGATTGCTTATTGTACCCTATGACTATTATTAAATGTTGTACCTTACGATTATTGACTCTTGATGAATGTATCTTTTCTTTTATGTATACTGAGAGCATTTTGCACCAAGTCAAATTCCTTGTGTGTCTAACCACACTTGACCAATAAAGAATTCTATTTCTAATCTCCAACTTTGTGGAAAGGAATGTAGACTAGTGGTGTCAAACGCAAGGTCCGCAGCCCAGATCCAGCCCACGGGATGCTTTCCAGCCCACTCTGGAAACAGAGAAGGACCAGCCCATGGTGCCTCTGCCAGCAAAAATGGGCTCCCGGTCTCTGTTTTCAGCTGGAATGGCTTCCTGCAACCCTCTGCCAGCAAAAAACGAGCTCCATTTTCACTGGCAGAGGGTTGCAGGAGGCCATCGCAGCTGAAAACAGAGTTTGGGAGCCTGTTTTTGCTCACAGAGCACTCGGGCCACCACAGGCACCCCTGACATGAGTGAGGTCAAGCTGGCCACATACACCCTGGACACACACTGCCCCTCCCCAAAGTCAAACACAATCCTGATGTGGCCCTCAATGAAATTGAGTTTCAAACCCCCTCTTTCAAGAGAGATGAATATGATTACTTGGAGCTTTTTTCAGTTTGGCTTTAGGTCAGTTTACAATACTGAGATGGGACTGGTTGTACTTGTAGATACCTTGTTTGGGATGAGGGTGGTGCAACTATCCTGTCCTCTTGGATCTCTTGGCAGCTTTTCATATTATCAACCATGGTATCCTTTTGGACTGATTTCAAGGGTTGGGAATCAGGGACCCTGTTCTACAATGCTTCGTCTCCGTCCTCTGTGGTTAGTTCCAGTTGTTATTCAACTTGGGCTCTTCGGTCTGGGGTGCCTTGGATCTCTTACCACTCTTCTTTGATATCTACATGAAATACTGGGTGACTTATTCAGCAACATGAGGTGCAGAATCATCAGTACATTGATGTACCTCTCCATGCCTGGCTAACCTAGTGCCTGGAGGCTCTGGGGGTCTGGATGAGGACCAATGAATCTGCAGAGGATCTTTCACTTTCAGTGAGGTAGAATTTCCCTGGAAAAAGCTGGTGCATGAATTAGGGATCTTCCTAGAGGAGGCAGGCCTTTGCCCAGATCCATTTCATGTGCCAATTGTACCAATTCCTTTATTAACAGGCCTTGTTCACATTCAGTTATGTGGTGATTTCTTCCTGGTTGGATCAGTGCAAAGTACTGTACATGGGGCTAGCTTGTCCCACAAACATTGAGAGAGGGTAAGGATGGAGTCCAATGATTGTGGGATTTCATCATTGGTGACTTTCAAGAAGAGACTGGACTGCCATCTGTCAAAAATGGCATAGGCAGTGGTGGGATTCAAATAATTTAACAACCAGTTCTCTGCCCTAATAATTTATTCCAACAACCAGTTCACCAAACTGCTCAGAAAGTTAACAATCGGTTCTCCAGAACTGGTGCGAACTGGCTGAATCCCACCACTGGGCGTAGGGTCTTCTGCTTGAGTGGGGGTTGAACTAGATGACCTACAAGGTCCCTTCCAACTCTGTCAATGTGTTAATCTAGAGGTTTTTTTTAATGTGAGGAATGTTATTTTAGGATGCTGGGAGATGTGTGTGGGGGTTGTCTGTTTGTTTTAATCATTTTTTAATGTTGTTATCAGTATTGCTATGAGCTAACCACAGGTAAAACTAATAAGAGGGATAATCATATAACTCTATCAAATAAATAAATAAATTGTTAACAACACAAAATAGAATATGGTAAGAATGAGGAAGCATCTAGTAAACATCTAAACTTCTCTATTTTCTGTAATAATTTGGAATGAGGCAGCCATCCTCCAGTATAGTTCTATCACATATATTCTATTTTAAATTATTTTTTCACTGTGCGTGTGCCCTTAGAGACACATTGCTTTCTATATAGTTGCACTATTATCTGGACAATCTAAACACTTGCCATTGGCATTAGGAGCACCATAGATTGGATGAAATGTTCAATAGCACACAAGGAGATAGATGAAAAGTACTTCAGCTTTGTGACATTATTAGTGCACTAAACCAGTTTCCTCAGCCACAAACAACGTAAATTAAGGCCATAATTCTCATGTTTTTAAGATCTTTCCTTTCATACTAGTTAATATGAATCAATAAAATCTTATTCAGGTGTTCAGCTAAATGCTCCTAAAAGTTCAAACAGCACATTATAAGGGATTCACACTTTTGACCAGACACAACCATGTTTGTCTTAATTGGACTTGATAGCAGTTTAAATAAATTTACCTTGTCTCTCAGCTGTTGAGGCTGAAATTTTTCCAATTAAACTCCATTTAGTTCAATTTTTTTTAAATCCCCTAGTCCTTGTGTATATAGCCATTCAAAATCACCTCAACCACAAGATGGGGGGCAAATAATCAAACAAACAAACAAATATACAGCTCTTTCAATGTTGTGTGTCATGCTCTAATTCTGCAGTGAAATACTTTTTTCCATTTCTTGTACAGCCATTTCAAACAATACCTATTTGCATTATAGAAGTATATAGGATGAATGATGGAGAGGAACTCAGTATATGTTTTTTGTATTTTATCTGGTTATTTTGCATTTGAGGAAGAAGGGAGACAATGCAATCCCTTCCATCAGTTCACCTTGGACCAATTGCCTTTAACCTCCTCTGTTCCCCCTGAACAATAATAACTGAGGCCATTGCATCTGCTCCGTTCACACTGCTTCTCTTCCTTTCTTCCCTTAATATGTTGCTGCTGAAATTATGCAACACTTTTCTCCATGTTTCTATCTCTTATAATGGTTATTTGTGTTCTTCTGGGAAGGAAGAATGAAAAAGAAAGAAAAGGGAAAACCCTTTTTCCTTCCCCTTGCACTCATGGGAGAAACGCTATGCAGATTTTCTTTTTTTTTTGCATTTTTCTCTCTATAATGTTTGATGAACGAAAAAGTGGTTTTGAAATTTCTTTCAGAAAAGCAAAGGAAACTTTTCAAAGATGGAATCTCGTCTTTGGTCTTTGAATTATAGGAAGCCAACGATTGTTCTGCTTTTTATGGTTCTGCTTCCTGCCCTTATTAAAGAAATCAATTTGGCCACCTCAGCCAGTTCCATCCTCTTCACCAACCATTTCTCAATTGTGGGAAGTGCTAGACCTCTCTGTCTTTCTTTCCACTTGCTCAATTGTCATGCACAAAACCAAAGTTCCATTATTTTGTTCCAAATGTTTGTCCATTCAGTTCAAAATAACATGAGGAAAGATGCTGAGCATGCATGTCCCTGTAAAAGCTTCCATGGGCCCCCTTAACCCTAACCCACAGGCCCACCCTAACCCTAACCTGGGAAGGCCCAAGTCACCTGAATCAGGACTGCAGGGTGGCAATCTGCTGATACAATAAGGGCAAAGAAGTATTGCCAGTTTCTCCATCTTTACTGCTACAAGATAGGCCTTTAAAAGCTGCTCTAAATTGGTCAGGAGTAATTTGCTCTGGGAGAATTGGCCATGATGACATGACAGGAGGGAAGGACGGGGGACCAGTAGCAGGGATGGAGTTCCAGTGCAGGGCCATCTGAGAATGAATGCCCATGATAGGTCAGCTGCGATGGGATGCTGGGCTGAAGTGAGCACGAAAAAGTTGCTGAGATTGATTGCCTTAGACAATCTTGCCTTAGACTATGATATCTTTGCAAACCTTAACTATGGCTAAACTTAACTATGATTAAGAATATGAATGAGCCTTTATGATTCTTGAATTCATATGCTTGTCTGTTTTTTCTTGCATGACTGGGAGGAAAAAACATTAGTGTTTTCAGCAAATCATGTCACCAATGTTGCACCAAGAGTCCCATTTTTCCCATACTCCCACTGCATAGTTGCATCCTGATCTCTTACACAAAAATGTAAGTTGTGGTATTTTCATGATGACATCACACACATCTCTGGTCTAGGATAAGTTTTGCTTCCTCTTTTGCACCAATCAATGTTTATTAATTATAATACAACCCTTTTCCATTTATCTATTGGTAACCGAGATTTGATTAGAGTAAAAAAGGAAGCAGATTTTTTCTAATTTTCTCTATCTTCCCATGTATATGGGAAAATATATGAACCCAAATTATAAAATAGATTCAGTTAGAGTTTGAAATCTAATCTTTAAGTCTCCTGTTTAGTTAAGGTCTTTGAACAAAAGACCATACAACTGGCTAGATCATCCAGTCATAAATGCTCTTGAAAGTTCATATTCCAGAACCTGCTTGTTGGGACTGCTACCAATTGATTCAGAAGCAAATTGTATTTAGAAATTGAACCACTGCATGTTATGATAAAAGCAAATTCTATATTTCTTTTTAGATCATTGCTAAATAATATATAATTATAGAGAAAAACATAGGAATGTGAAACATGTTTATGTTTACTGATCCAGAGATCAAATAAATCTCTGCCTTTTTTAAGTGGGGATGCCTTATATTTTATGCAAACACTCCTTGAATGCTTTTGAGGTTAAATTGTATTTATCTAAAGCTACTCATTCAGACATGTCAGGTGGGCAGCTTTTGCAGATTGTGACTAAATAAGATGAGACTAATGCTTGTGTGTGTGTGTGTGTGTGTGTGTGTGTGTGTGTGTGTGCATACATGTGCATGAATGACCTGAATGTAAGCTCAAGAATTTACACGTTACTTGTTGTCTAAATTGAGTGGTATATTTTCTCTATGTTTTTCAGCTTTCATTTCTTTATATAAAAATTCCTTTACATAAAATTATCTATCTGTCAAAAGGAATGATGGTTTATGTAAGTTCAACACTGCTGTTCCTAAGACCAAAGAAATGTGAAATCAGTCAAGGCAATCTGAAGAATACATAAAATTGATTTCAAGGACAGGAGAATTAAAGAAATGATCCCAAGTGTGGATCAAATAGTTTCTTGTTAAGTTAGTTAGGAAAAATAATCATATTTCAGGGACCTAAGGGAAATTATAGACTTTACTGATCATCTTTTCATTGATCTATAGCATTTATATTAACCACATTTCCTTTCTTGTATTTAATTTCTGCATAACAATTACAGGAGCAAAAACAATAATAACTCTGATTATAGCAGGCATTCTCAGTCTGGTGTCCTTCTGATTGACTGGGGCTATGATTCCCAGAATTATGAACCAGCATTCATGGGTTATGTTGGTTAGTGATTCCGGGAGTTATATTTCTAACACATCTGTAAGTTTCTAGATTGACAGGTCAGAAATGGTAATTGAACCAAAGTTACACATTGGTTTTATAGTAAGAGGATGCCTTGGTCTTGCCAATTATCCTTTCTTGGTCAAGATAGTTTATGTGGTCTCATTATTTCTGTCTCAGAATAGTATACAAATAAAATGCCAGCCCATTCTTATCCTGCAATATTGGCTAGTCTGCTTTCTCCTCCATTACATTTCCTTCAGTGAATATACTTTCCATTGCAATTCTCCATTAATTACAGTTTTTGCAAATAAAGGACAATCAATGTGAGTCACACATACTGTATTTATGTTCATATAATGTTTCATAGTTTGTTAAAAATAGGACATGTTGTTGAAATCATCGAGGGAATGTTCTGTAAGCTTATAAAAACAGGGGGGGGACCTAATGCGGTGCTGCAGAAAGAAATTATGTATTTTTTAATGCATAACAGCAAGACCATGGAGCTTATTTCTAATTTGTAATAAAAAATTGGAATTGGTGAACAGTGGTTTGGGACATCACCAGATCTCAAAGCAGTAGCTAGATTTACACATAAGACATAGATGGTCATTTGCAGACTGGCTCAATTTATTTAAACACATAAATAGCTCCAACAAACTGAGAATATTTTTGAAAATATAGAATTTCAGGGACTAGTTGCTCAAAGGTGAACCAAAATATAATATTGTTCAGCAGAGGGAGGAAACTTCCTGATGCCTGTGGTCAATATGTTACTGATGACTTTTTCAGCCAGAATGGTGTTGGCTACAGAAAAAAAGCAAAAACACCAGTTTGTTATTCAAAACAATTCTATTCTCCTTAGGAAAAAGCATGCACTGTACTCCATAAAGCACTTATTTAATTTCAGTCACCAAACTATTGTTTCAATGAGTTTTATTTTTGCTCTTTTTTTTTTGGTTCAAGAAAGTTCAGCTGTTTGAACATGGCTGCAACTAAAATTTTGATGATCAATCTAATCCAGAATTTTCTTCCACAGTTGGAAGCTCACAAGCAAGACACATGTCCTATATAAAATATCTTTCCATGCCAGACTTCAGCAATTGGCATTCAGAGCTGTATCTTTTTTTGGCAATAAGTCCCAAACAGGATTGTACTGCACAAAATTGTTTAACTCCCTGGGCAAAACCTCTATCCATTGGAATGGACATATCACAATATTCATGACCTTGGCTTTCATCTTGTTCGCAGCTATAGATCACACTTAAAACTATTCTAGTCTTGCATATGTTTTCCTGCCTTCCCAACACTTTTTTTTCCTGCTATAGATAGGATCTAACATACTTCATTGGCGTAATGGCTCAGTGTTTAAAAAAAAGTTCCGATTATCAGCTGGAAAGCTGACAAGCCCAGTTCGAGATGAGAACATCATTCAACTGGATGAGCTCCTGTTATTTGCCCAAGCTCCTGCCCACCCAACATTTTGAAAGCAAATGCAAGTAAATAAATAGGTACCACTTTGGTGGGAAGGTAACAGCATTCCATGTGCCTCAGCATATAGTCATGCTGGCCGTATGATTATGGAAGTGTCTTTGAACAATGCGGGCTCCCTCAGCTAAGAAACAAAGATAAGCATTTCTCCCTAAAGTCAGACACAACTGGACAAGGGAGATCTTTACCATTACCTTTACTTCATTGGCAATGTGGTTGATGCTGTAGTCAGGGTTTGGATCAGCCCTGTATTTACTAAATATATTGTGCGACATATTCAGTCGCTGTTTTCCAGGATCATTCTACTTTGGGCAATGGGAGATTCCAGCTCTTTCAAAACCACTTCAAAACCAGACTAATTCTTTGACTTAGAGAGCTGGATCAGCTCAAATAGCAGGTGATTAATGGTGAAGGCCTTGCCCATTGAAACCAGAACCATCTCTGTCCCCAGTCAATCTAGTGAGGCCGTGGAGGTGATGTCCCGGTGCTTGGAGGCTGTGAGGGTCTGGATGGGGACTAATCGGCTCAGACTCAACCCTGACAAGACTGAGTGACTGGGTCCTGCCCCCTCGGGTTCCAGTTGATTACCCATCTTTGGTACTGGGAGGAGAGAAATTGCTCCCCTCAGAATGAGTTCGCAACTTGGGGGTCCTTCTGGATCCACAGCTACAATTTGATCACCATCTTACGGCTGTGAGCAGGGGGGCCTTTGCACAGGTTTGCCTGTTGCGCCAGTTGCGACCCTTCCTGGATCGAGGGGCTCTACACACGGTTGCTCATGCCCTTATCACCTCCCGATTGGACTACTGCAATGCGCTCTACATGGGGCTGCCCTTGAAGAGCACTTGGAGACCTTAGCTGGTGCAAAATGCAGCCGCACGAGTGATTATGGGCGCACCTAGGTGCCCATATAACACCTATCCTCCGCAAGCTGCATTGGCTACCGGTGGTCTTCCGGGTGCAATTCAAGGTGCTAGTGACAACTTTTAAAGCCCTTCATGGCTTAGGAGCGGGATACCTTCGAGAATGCCTACTGCTACCATATGCCTCCCAGCTCCCGGTTAGACCCCACAGGGAGGGCTTGCTCCAGATACCGTCGGCCAGACAATGCCGGCTGGCGGGGCCGCAGGCAAGAGCCTTCTCTGTGGCAGCTCTGTCCCTTTGGAATATGCTCCCTGTGGAGATTAGAACCATCCCCAATCTACTTGCTTTCCGCAAAGCCGTTAAGACCTGGCTTTGTCGAAGGGCATGGAATTGAGACCTTTGTTCTTCCCTCGTGTATGTTTGGATGGTATGAATGAGTTTTTTTATTTTATATTGTATAGGCAACTGTTTTTTATCTTGTTGTACGCTGCCTTGAGTTCCCCAATGGGGGAAGAGAGGTGGGATATAAATCAAATAAATAAATAAATAAATAAATAAATAAATAAGGAGGATTAGTCTCTTTTTTCTGCTTCAGAGTACAATCCCACCCCACCACTATGTGGGTCAGCTCTTAATATTATTGTAAAGATGAAATGGTAATTCATGCTTTTGTTAGAGACCTATCAGGTCTCTGTTCATTGGAGAATCTGGAAGAAAGAGCTTTTAGGTTAGGGGTGGCAAACTCACAGTGTCATGTTGTCATCCCGTGATGTATCATGACTTTTTCCCCCTTCGCTGAACCAGGGGTGGGTGTGGCCAGCGCGTGATGCATCTGGCCCACAGGCCATGAGTTTTCACCCCTGAATTAGGTCTTTGACCACAAAGTTATCTTCACAGGATTGTATTCCTTATAAATAAAGAATTACTTCTACTCTTTCTTCTCCCATCCAATCCATGCTCCCTTCTCTCCTATTATGGGAAGCCTGATGTGGAAGTAGCCATTTCTTCCTACCTCTTTTGCCATCCATGGGAGGAGAAGTAGGGAGGGACAAGAAAAGCCTTTATCTGCCAGTTGCCCAAGCCCCTGGAGGTGGTCTGGGGCATCAGAGACTTGGTAGAGACAGAGCCATCTCTCCAAACTTGTCCTACAGTGCTGTCCAGTCTATGCCTAAACCTATCACTGAATTCATTGTTTAAAAATAGTTCACAAAAGCAGTTGACAGCTACAGCGGGCAGTGGTTGTACAGTGTGGTGGGAAGGAGTTTCCTACTGCTCCAAGGAACTCCTTATCATAATTTTTCAAGACAGAATAGACTTCAGCAACTGACACTGGCATACGGGCTCAAACATGGGTCATTTCTACTGGCTCAAACACTGGTCATTATACACTTTCATGCAGCTATTTGAATGTGTTCTATGATTTTAATCATCTTACCGTACACAAACAAATACAAAAATAAAAAATAGTTGAGAACAATTCATCTTGTGTTCAGCCATTTTTATCTCTGGTTTTCCAGAGGTATTTAATTTGGTAAAAAAAGACTTTTTGGTACCCCAGTTTTTTCTGTGAAAGTCAAAGCAGTGGATTTGGTGGTATACTGTGTTTTGAAACCTAGGGCTAATTTATACGAAGATTATTTTGTATCCGTTAAAGCAACAGTGTAAAAGAAGGAATTTTGTATGGTTCATGAACATGACTAGTCCATGCCATAAAATTCCCTCCCTCCCTCCCTCCCTTCCTTCTATCCTTTCTTCCTTCCTTCCTGGTAGGCTAAAATATGGTGATCTCATTTGTGGTTCAATGTGTTGTATAAACATAGCCTTATAGCCTATATTTTGAGTAAAAAGTCTCAAAGAAAGTTCAAGTCATGATAATGCATGTATCACTCTTTTACTGAGCTATGTCACACGCTTATTACGACAGTGAAAATAGGAGGTTAACCATTTATACTGCTTTGAGTACCACAAAAGAAGGCAAGATTAAATTATAAATTCATCAGGGTAATCTAAAATAATCTATTGTTCTGTGGGAAGAAATATCCATTTGGTTCAGTTCCAAGCCGGGAGAAAGACACTGGAAACTGGGAGGCAGCTTAGAAAGAAGTTTTAGTAATGAATCAGAACCACATGGGTTCTGGGCAGCTGACCACATGGAGTTGAGAGTAAGGGGTTTTTTATACCTTTTCTTGGGCTTTGCACTTGAACTTCCTGTTCCTGTGCAAGGACCTGTATTCTATTGGCTGTTGTCAGACTCCCATGGGGCCATGTAGGGGTCATAGTTGGCTCTATAGGCAAAGTACAAATCCTAGGTGTTTGTCTGAGCTAAGTTTGGTTGAAGTTTGGACTGCTGATGCAATTCCTATTGTGGCTTTTTGTCCTGGTTTGGCTCTTGGATGAGGGTATTTGCTTATGAATAGAACTATCTAGTTATCAATAAGCTCTTTATCTCTTAAGTGCTGACATCTGTTGTGGGCTATTAAGGAAGGTGTGGGCTGCTTTCTGTCTCCAAGAGCGTGTTTCTCCATTCCTCCTTTAGGGAAATATAATATTCTGCCCTTTTCTTTTAATATTCCTCAACTTCATTCTTCTAGGAGGGTGGGTACTGACTTTCTACAGTTGCAAGATCTGTTCATCATAATGAATAAACCAAAATTGCCTAGGTTTGCCCACCATCCTAAGCCATAAATCAGAATTAACAAATGACAAGACCTCAGTTTATATTGCATGCTTAAGTTACAATCAAATCTTCTCCATTACAGTTTAGCATAATGCATGAATCCAAATCAGTAAACTTTACCTGCAAAATTAGGATCTTCTGGATGTTGTCTAACCTTAAAGGAGAGGAAACAAAGCAGATGAGTCTGTGTTTTGATCTGCCTTCTATAAACAATAAAATATCATGGGAAAAGACTGAATATATTAAGCCAAGCTCTGGGTTGCTTTAAATTATGTACCTTTTCACTTATGCAGAACATTATTAGATGAGTGTCTTGCTTTTGCTGCACTAACAATGGACAGTCCCTGTAGACATTCCTCAGCAGTCATCTACAATCAAATACACTGTTTTCCACATTCACATATATTTAACATCACCTCAAAGCTCCACTTCACTTGCCTCAAAAAGCCATTCATAGGAGGGGCAAATAATGGCTTTCAACAGCATTTCATCCAAACATTCTGATTTCACATTAATTGTTCTACAATAACATCAGTTACACAGATGAGAATAAAACCTGTAACATAAAAATGGAATAACACAAAACAGAAATAATCCAGGTTGAAAAGTGCAAACTTAAGCTAGAAGAGAAAAGAGAAGTATTGAATCAACCAAATGTTGGTTTGTTCAAGATCAATAAGCAAAATTAAGAAAATCAGGGTGAAAAAAAACCTATGCCTTTATGTATTTATTTAATTTTATTTATAAGCTGAATGTCTCATTCTGCAAAATGACTCTGGGTGGCTTATAATTAAAATCATAAACATAAAAATATTAAAATACTAACAATATTAGATATATAAATAAGAAACCACCAGAAAGAACATTACAATGGTGGCATCTTCCTTATTAATCCACTAGTCACTTCCAACATACAGTGCCCTTGTCAGGACTCCAAACCAATTGGCAGAGACAAGTTTTAACACTCTTCTAGAAGGCCAAAAGGGTAGCGGCAAGATATCACCTCAAGCATATGCCCCAGAATGGGGCAACAACAAACAAGGCTGAACATGGAATTGCATTTCTCAGTGCTGATATTGGCTGAGTTGCTTTCAGTATGATACATGTTGTGTTATCTGCAAGATCTCAGAATAAGGAGGGAAGACTGAAATGCCCAGATCTATTCATCACTAAGTCCTCAATTTGGAAGAACCGGAGAAGAAGGGAGTTAAATAGATTCTCCAACATGTACCAGGCATTCAGCAAACTGTGCTAGTTTTCCTTAATTGGTTCACAGCACAAACCCAAACAAATAGAGGCAATGCAATTATTTCTTATGAGTAATTAAAGAGAATCTGTTCAGAGACATTTGGAAGCATGGAGTCAAAAACTCAAGATAGTGATGGCAACCACATTTTCTAAGCCATATCTTCTATACATTACTGAACCTCTCATGTCTCTACTCTTTAATAAAGTGAAATGGTGCATCATAGGGCAAGAATTTTTAAACCAAGGTATTTCAAATGGGCTAACTTATAGAATGCATCCAAAATCCAAGACCCACTTTTGTGTAATTGACACAAAAGTTCCCATAAAGTATTTTATGACATAATACAAAACACTAAAACTGATCATGATGTTTGGCTGTATTATACATTGACCTGTATGTGCTGTGTGAACTGTGCTATACAGTTCGATATGGGCTAATTTCAAGCCAGATGCCTCTCTGAATATCTCTCTGAATTTTAAAGAACTTTCCAAGTACATTAGAAGTTCTGCCATTTTTGTTAAGTGAATCTGGCTTCCCCATTGGCTTTGCTTGTCAGAAGGCCCAGGGCACTGCAACCGTTATAAATATGAGATCAGATGCCAAGCTTCTGAGTTTTGATCACATGCCCATGGGGATGCTGCAAATGTTGTAACTGTGAAAAATGGTCATAATTCACTTCATTCAGTGTCACTGTTACTTCGAACTGTCACTAAAGCAACTGTTGTATAATCTTTAATATAATGTCTGTGTGTTTGTGTGTGTAAAAGAAGCTTTAAAAGGTAACTTAGAATGAAATAAACTTATTTCCTCAAACTATCACATCCTTTGCAAGATACATGCAGCTGATCTGAATGCCAGGTGTGCACGGAGAATACTTCCAGTGAATATATATATGCATCTTGTCACACTTATACATATATCTGAACATGGAATGTGTCCAGGGGTGGGATCCAACTGGTGTTACTACCGGTTCAGTGACTACATTTTGCTACGTGCACGTGTAAAAAAAAAATCAGCTATGCCGCACAGACAGCTGAAAAGCGCTGCGTGCAGGTGCACAGCATTTGAAAAACCTTTTTTTCCTGCTTTTTCAACCTCAGCTGTGCTGCACAAAGCAGCTGACATTGAAAAAGCAGGAAATAAAGGATAGGTAAGAGCCCGGGCGGGCGGGTGGGCCAAACAGCAGCAAACACAGAACTGGTTTGGTGTCTGCTGCTCTTCAGAGCTTCCAGTTCTATAGAACCGGGCAAAAACGGTAGCATCCCACCCCTGAATGTGTCTTAAAACATCAAACATAGTTTACATGCTAGTCACCATCTCATTCTGGCTGAGGAAGAAGATTTCGAAGACAGCAGTCATTGGGTTGAAGAAGAGACAATATTAGTTATTAGAAAAAGTCATGCACCCATTCCTATTAAGAGTGGAGCTTCAAATAATTATTAGCCGATATCTCTGTTGATTCTTTATATAATGGCATGCATCATTTGTGACTGCTGATGCCAAACATTGCTCACTCAATGAGCTCTACTCAATTCTGTGAATCAAAATGTTGACAGGCTGTATAAGCTTTTCTGCTTGAGCAGGAAAAAATGTATAGAGTGTCATGCTTGATCAGAGATCTGGATTAGAAGACTTTCAAAGTCCCTTCCAACTCTGTTTTTTGTAATTTAATTCTATGTAATCCTCTGCTTTTGATTTAAATTGTTGCACACTATCTGTATAACCTTGGATTCAAAATAAAGTATTTTCCTGCCCTTTGTGCATTCATCGGATTCAAACAAGAGATCATGATGTCCATAGTTTATTATTGGCCTCCTTAAAATACATGCTTCTTCTTATTGATACCCAGACCAAACCTTTGGGACAGGGCAGGTGATATATCCAAGTTAATAATTAAATTCCTGCATGACATTTGCACATCTTAGTGGATAGAGAAGTCACTCTTGGGAGCCATTCTGATATCTTTCAAATAAAATATGGGAAGCAGCTGTTAGGCCCAACTTATGTGAATAGCTATTGGCAGGGAAAGGTTTTAGACATAATCATAACTAGCAGCTCTGTGAAAGATCAGCACGAGATCCATAGAATTTTTTTCTAAATATAAACCAAAAGAAAATTCATATTTATAGATTAATCAAGGAAAATGGAAGCAGACTAATAAATGCAATTGCCATGATATATTCTTCCTATTTTTGGATCTGTAGAAATTTTAGACAAAGTGAATGATCTTCTAACAGATTTTAAATTTAGAAAAAATGTACTTAAAAATCTGTACTAGAAATAAATTTTATGACAGAATACTTTACCATTCCTAATAAAAGAAAATCAGATAAAAACTTCTACCACAACTGATAATGTTAAATGTGCCTTGTATCATTTATCTTTTTAACAGGCAGTATACACAAGGCACAGAACTGAAATATTTGTGCCTAAACAAAGGGAAACTTGAAAGCAACTGATGCCAAATGTTTACACTAGGCTGTTATTAAAAAGCTGATGAGCTTGGCTGATAAAATAGATCATTTTAGACTTAGAACCCTCAAAAGGCCTATCTGTGGAAGGTCATATGGTTGGTTCCTTTTTAGTTGTTTCTTTAACATCAAAATAGCAGTTGATCTAAATATGGCATAGAAAACTTGAAATATCAAAGTTCCATTGAGAGAAGTACAAGAGAATCTAGACAAACACACACACACACACACACACACACACACACAGACTATATATACCCAGTGGTGGTGAACCTTTTCAGCACTGAGTGGCAAAACGGGAGTGTGTGCGCAGCGAGCGCATGCACCGAAAACTGGAAATGCAGCTCCCCAGCATGCCACTTGGGAACACCAAAAACTGAAAGCTCGCTGGCACACTGGCCACCTGGTCTTCCTGTTTCTAACCCGCATGCACACACGAAGACCAGAAGAGCAATGATGGCTGGCGTGCCTGGAGAGATGGCTCTGTGTGCCATTTCCAGCATGTGTGCCATAGGTTTGCCATCAGGGATATATACTATAGTTCAGCACCACTATACAGAACTGGATACTGGTAGTCCTAGGTCAAATTACTGAAAATGCCAAAAATTGTAATCTGAAGCTACTAATCATCATTGTACAGAAAGATGAACATATTATGGTTTCGTTGTGATCCAAACCAAAAAGGTTTGACAGATGTTTCACGCATTGATGTTCTTACTTTTCTTCTCATGTGCCAGGTAATATGTGAACAGGTAATAAAGATCTTTAATCACAAAGTCCTGCCAAACTTCCAAGAGATGAAAATAAGAATGGTGAGTATATATGCAATTAGTGAATCACTTTTAAAATCATATTTAGTCCAGAAGGAAGAAAGAGAGGAGGGAAGAAGGAAGGAAGGACAGATGCCCATCTATCTCTAGCTGAAGTGAAGAAAAGTTTTGTATTCAACTATTTTCCAACAGACATAGGGGATGTGATTACTTAAGACAAATTAGGCAAAGACCTTGCAGTAGTGTTCACAGAATGTGTTGAATTTGTTCTCAGTTAAATGTTAAGTCCTGCCAGACTGCCAAGAGATGAAAATAAGAATGGTGAGTATATATGCAATTAGTGAATCACTTTTAAAATCATATTTAGTTCAGAAGGAAGGAAGGAAGGAAGGGGGGAGGAAAGAAGGAAGGAAGGAAGGAAGGAAGGAAGGAAGGAAGGAAGGAAGGAAGGAAGGAAGGAAGGAAGGAAGGACAGATGTCTATCTGTCTCTAGCTGAAGTGAAGAAAAGTTTTGTATTCAATTATTTTCCAACAGACATAGAGGTTGTGATTACTTAAGACAAATCAGGCAAAGACATTGCAGTTGTGTTCAATTTGAATTTGTTCTCAGTTAAATGTTAAAATGTATGGTGTGTGTAGGGGGGGTTGACTTTGTGTATAGTACAAACTATCCCTCTGGTTATTTGGTGGTTCAATGTATAGTCCAAACTCAGACAATGTATTAATTCTGTAACTAGGTTAAACATTTTGTTGTATGCAGCAGTTTGACAGGAAGTGCAAGAGACAGAAAATGAAAGGTTTTGAACAAGAGTCATCTTGAATGGAAAGTAATCTGGGAATGAAGAAGGATCAAAGAAACATTCATGGCAATGGGATTTACACACCACTGACAAACTGATAAAAAGTCTACTGGAGACCACTGGGAGGTGTTCCTTTAGTAGCTTTCACTTGAATCTAAGTTTGAAACATGGGTTCCTTCAGGAATGTCACATCTTTTTATGTTCTCCATTTTAACCATTCTTATTCATTGCTGAGTTTACACCCCGTTCCAGCCAGAGGCAGCAGAAGAAAAAGTGCCTTAAGAAACAGAGAGAGCCTTGGGGATTCAGTAATGGGTACACAGCACGCATACCATAATCATTCTTTTGATTTGTGCTCAGATATGTTTTCTCCTTGCCTTGCTGAGAATGTGTGCTTTCCCTCTGGATTACAAATAATCTGAATCTGGATAAAGCCATTACAAAGTGCCCTTCAAAACACTTGCCTGCATCTGAAATGAATCTGTGATTGAAAGCCTAAACAAAACGTTTTAAAACTTTGGGAATGCAGTGTTCATATGTGTGTACAACTTTCTTTCTATCTATCTATCCATCTATCTATCCATCCATCTATCTATCTATCATCCATACATACATTCATCCATCCATCTTAAAGCAGTATGAGGAACATAAACTAGCTGCATATTTTTCATTTCAAATAATGTTAAAAATTTCAAACCTTTTATTTACACACACATATATACCAAAAATAATTGGCACTATGTTTTATCAAGTTTAAAATTAAACAGGGTTCATAAAGCCTAAATCAATTAATGAGAGTCTCTTTATATTTAAGGCCCATTTTTTCTATCCATTGCATGTGGGGGTCCTTTCCAGAGATAAGAAGGAAAAATTTCCATTTTCAGCATCATATTCCTTCCACATACAATAGAATGAAAAAGCATCCAACTTAGAAGAAACTTCTCTTCATCCTGGTTGATACTTGGGGCTCTAATCTAAAAAGACCATCCATTCCAAGAACAGGCCAAAGTCAGAATAGTTTGGGATTTCAAAATACCTAAAAGGCCTCCAGAATGTGGTGCAATTTTAAAGTAACACAGCACTCTGCTTATCCCAAAATCAGGAAATTTAAAATGTGACAGACAATTAAAAAGTTAAGGGGTTAAGGGTGGGGGAATTCAACCATTCAGTGCTTAAAAGTTGAGATCATCAGATTGCAAATTTTAGTTGGCAGTTGTGCTTCTGAATCAAGGGCCATATTATATCAGCTCAGGACAGCAGTTTGCTAATTTAGAAAATACATGTTTTTGAAACCTTTCCAATTATACCAGTCAAGGGCTTTTCTGATGTAGAGTAGAGATTTTATTTTTGCCATGCTGCTTTTTAACTTCTGTCCAGGCAGGATTTTCTCTGATTTTATAGTGAAGTGAAGCTCTTCACCTGAGTTAACTAAAAAGAATACAGTTCTGGGAATTGTTTCTGGGAAGGTCCAGAATTATGATGGTCCAAGAGGCTAGGAGAAAAAGGAAAAAGGCGTGGAACTTGTTAAGTTTGCATGAAGAGTCAGACGCGAAGAGCTTCAGTGAAGAGTTTATTAGTGACTACAGCTCAAATGGACCCGTCTTGGTTGGGCTACGGCTGCTACTTATAGCCAGCAGCCGCAGTTGCCAGCCAATCAGAGTGCAGGGTTTTCCCGCACTTTTCAAACCAATCATATTTGACATTTTACAAGAACAATTCAAACTAAACCAATGACATTCAAACCTGCATACATAACACCCCTCCCCACTAGGTTCAGTCCATACCAAACCCCAACCTATCTAATGTATTCTTTTAAATAGGTGGGGCTCTTACGTTAACGTTGAGACCTTTATGGTTCAGAAGTTTTAACATTCTCACCCAGTGAGAGAGGAAATGTGTCTGCTGACATTTCCCTACTGGGACTTCCTGTGAAAGAAGACCCTGTTTGATTGTTAGAATCTGGTCTCTCCTCCCAACCCATCTCCAGCCCAATGTCAGCACCCAAGTCAGGTAGTGATGTACAATCTTCCACTTCTAAGGATGGATTTTGGCATTGTGGCAGGTTTTCGAATGGTTCCTGTCATAATGGCTCGTTACACATGGGATGGATTCTTGCTTGCTGATTTTCCTCCTGTTCCTCCCTTCCCCTAGAATTGACATCAGGTGAGGGAACTAGAGAGGAACAAGTGCGATGTTCCTGAGAAAACCTGGATCTAAGTTGATCAACATGCCTGCTCCAGAGGAGTCCATCCTCTGTTTGTACCCTGTAAGAACGAGGGCCTGTGATTTGAGTTATCTCAGCAGGAATCCACAAAGGTTCACCATAAGGTTCTTAGCATAAACAGAATCACCCACACTGAATGTGCGAACTTTGGAAGTGGAATCTAGTGGTGCGTTGGGTGCGTAAGTGGGATGAAGGCGGTCAAGGGAAGACCTAAGTTTCCTACCCATCAACAACTCTGCTGGGGATAAGTTATTAGATGGGTTAGGAGTGATGTGCTGAACACTAAGAAGTTTTTCAACTTTCTCAGTGATGTCCCCAGGACCCAGTTGCTGAAGTTTCTCCTTGGTAAAACGTACCATGCGTTCAGCCCGGCCATTAGCCGAAGGGTGCCCAGGGGCAGTAAGGGCATGTCTGATACCCTGTTGTGCTAAATAGGATTCAAAAGGTTGGATGTAAATTGAGGGCCATTGTCAGAGACAAGAACATCAGGTAACCCGTGGGTTACAAAAGTTTTCTGAGCTGCTTGATGACAGCATCAGTTGTGGTGGATGCCATAGGGATTACCTCTAGCCATTTGGAATATGCATCTACTATAATAAGAAAGGTGTGCCCTCTGGTAGGGCCTGCGAAATCAATGTGAATCCTAGACCATGGGCCCCTAGGACATTCCCATTCCTGTTGGGGGCGAGAGGTGGGGCAGGCCTGATTACCTGACAGTTGGGACAAGATGCAACCCAGTTTTCAACCATTTTGTCAATACCTGGCCACCATACATAACTCCTGGCCAATCCCTTCATCCTTACAATACCAGGATGACCCTCATGTAACATTTCCAAAACCTCTTTTTGTAGTTTTGCAGGAATAACCACCCTGTTACCCCACAAAATACATCCTCTTAATACAGATAATTCAGTTTGCCTGGACTTAAAAGGTTGGGCAAGGTGAGGTAGATCTTGAAGAGGCCAACCTTTCTTAATCCAGCCTATAACAGGAGCCAATAAAGTGTCTCTGGCAATTTCAGCAGCATGCACTGGAAGCTTGGCAACAGTTTCTAGCAAAAAGGTGTGTGTTTCAGGTTCAAAGTCCTCCTTGTGGCAAGGAAGTGGGCAACGACTCAGTGCATCAGCATGTCCAATGTCCTTGCCAGGCTTGTGGATAAGTTTGTAAGAATAAGCAGCAAGAAATTCAGTCCACCTCAGCATTCTTGGTGACAGGATAGTAGGTGTAGGTTTATCTCCTGCCACAATGTCTAACAAAGGTTTGTGATCTGTAACAATGGTAAATGTTCTCCCATACAAATATTCATGAAATTTCTTGACAGCTGCAACAATTGCCAATGCTTCCTTGTCCAATTGGCTATAATTCCTCTCTGCTTTGGTCAAAGTGCGAGAGTAAAATGCAATAGGGGCTTCCTCCACTGGGAAGCCTGTGGCTCAAACCCCCCCCACTCCAAAGGGGATGCATCACAAGTCAGTACAACAGGCAAATTCTCAGAGAACTGTATCAGTACAGCATCAGACATGATTAGTCTTTTAATACTGTTAAATGCTGATTGTTCCTTCCTCCCCAGACCCAAACAGACTTTTTGTCAAGTAATCTGTGCAATGGTTCTGCAATGGTTGCCTTCTGAGGTAGGAACATGTGATAAAAGTTAATGAGTCCAAGGAAGGCTTGCAAATCTGTTTTGCATTTAGGTCTAGGGGCTTCTTGGATTGCTTGAACCTTGGCATCGGTAGGGTGGATGCCATGCTTGTCAATCATATAGCCCAGGAACTCAACCTTGTCAGTTTTAAGAGTGCATTTTTCTTCCTTGACTTTTAACCCCGCTTTCCTGAATCTGGTGAGGACTTCTCTGAGTCTTTCTTGTAACTGAGTGTCATTTTCAGCAGAGATTAACACATCATCAAAGTAAGGCACTACCCTGGCAGTCCTTGGAGCATCCTTTCCATAAGGCTTTGAAAGATGCCTGGTGCCACGCTTACTCCAAATTGTAACCTTTTACATTTGAAGGCACCTCTATGAGTCACAATGGTTTGGGCCTCTGCAGTGGCATCATCAACTGTTAGTTGTTGATATGCCTGGGCCAGATCCAATTTGGCAAAGACTGTACCCCTGCCAAGTGAATGTAATAGATGATGCACCACTGGAACTGGGTATGCTCTCTGCTGCAGCGCATGGTTCAGTGTCCCCTTATAGTCCCCACAGATTCTTACTGACCCATCAGTCTTGACAGGTGTGACTATGGGTGTCTCCCATCTGGAGTGGTCAGTGGGCTCTAAAACTCCTTGAGCTATTAGTTTATCTAATTGTGCATCAATTTTTTCCATTAAGGCAAATGGGACCCTTCTGGGCTTTAAACGAATTGGGGCACCTTGGGATCTAGGTTGAAAGTGATAGGGGTCCCCATATACTTGCCCAATCCTTCGCTGAAGACCTCTGGAAACTTCAGACTTCAAGGCCTCCTCCCATTCAGAGTTGCTCACGTGATTGATGCCAGTCACCTCGATGCCTAGTGGATTGAACCACTCAAGTCCCAGCAAGCTTGGGCGATCCTTGTCCACGATGGTCAGGGGCAAACATTTGGTGTGGCCTTTGAACTTCACGTTGAATTCTCTTGTTCCAACTACTGGAATCTTGTTCCCTTGGTAGTCTTTAAGAGTCAGTGCTTGCTTCTGGAAATGTTTCTTCTGAATGTTGGGAAGTAGCCTGTGAATAGTGTCCCATGACACCATAGATAAATAGGAGCCTGAGTCCACTTCCATTTGGCAAGGCTTCAATGAGTACCTTCACATGTACTTTTCTGCTTCTTAAGGTTGAAGAATGACCAATGGTGACTGTTTGATGAGTTTCATTCTTCCCATTTGCTTCTGAGTTGTGCCCCATTTTCTCACTGAAGTTGTTGGGCTTGAAATCTTTGTCAGGAAACTTTCTTCTGTGTGGTGGAGTTCTGGATGATTTGCAGACTCTTGCTAAGTGACCTCTTTTTTCACAACGAAGGCAGATGGTATCAAGAAACTTGCATTCAGTGCGGGGTGCCCCCCAACCTCTGCAATAAAAGTCTTGCCTTTTTCTTCCCAGGTCTTTCTTTTTCTTTTCCATTCTGAGTCTATAAATTCCTTCCTCCACCTCACTGCAGTCTGATTCAGAATCTATTTGCTCAATGAGTTGTTGTGGACTTTTCCACATCAGAATGGCTTGAGGCCTTGTTAATTTTCTTCATGGCTGCCGCTGAGGACTTAGTGGCTTCTGCTGAGGAGGCCTCTTCTATGGCTTCCTTCAACGTGATCTTAGGTTTTAATAACAATTTGCTCTGAAGCACCTTGTCTTTGAGGCCTAGAACAAATCGATCGTGCATGGCCTCCTCCAATTCGTTAAACTTCGCATGCACCCCCAATGTCTCTTAAACTTGCCACGAAGTCATTAACATTTTTGCTTTCCCCTTGATCCCGACGGTAAAACTCGTGTCTCTTTATGAGGCACGATACTTGTGGGGCGTAATGGGCTCTTAAAAGCTTTTCTAAATCAGGCCATTCCATTACCTTCACGTCTGCAGCTCCCGCCAATGTCTTCGCCATCTTGAAGACTGCTGGACCGCAGTGCATAAGAAAGACCGCCCTCTTCCCCTTCTCAGAGATGTCGGCGAGGTCGTTTCCTTCCAAATACATTTGGAAGCGATCCGCATATGATTCCCAGTCTTCTGCTGCCGGATCGAACAGGGCTGGGGGGGTGTTCAGCGCAGCCATCTCACTCTTCTGCTTGTCTTCCGCGTCGTCTCCTCTTCAGGGGAATCCCACCTTCGTCGCCAGTGTTAAGTTTGCATGAAGAGTCAGACGCGAATAGCTTCAGTGAAGAGTTTATTAGTGACTACAGCTCGAATGGACCCATCTTGGCTGGGCTACGGCTGCTACTTATAGCCAGCAGCTGCAGTTGCCAGCCAATCAGAATGCAGGGTTTTCCCGCACTTTTCAAACCAATCATATTTGACATTTTACAAGAACAATTCAAACTAAACCAATGACATTCAAACCTACATACATAACAGAACTGATTCTGGATCATTCAGTTAGGGTGCTCCACTCTTATCAAAATGGCCAGGCAGGGAAACAGATAAGTAAATTAGGACTAAATAAGCAGTTGCCCTGGAATTTGGTTTAATATTGTTTATCTGACCAAAATGCCCTTTTCCCCAAAAATCAAAGTTCAAAGTTTTTGAAAAGATTCTCTTTTCCCTTTTGGGGGAAAAGGGTCATATTGCTTAGTTAAAAATCACTGGGATTTCATAATGTGGTTGTTTCTTTAATAAGATAGTATTACATGTTTGGTTGAAATTGATCTCACGTGTTCTTTGAAGTGTGTGGACACTGGAGCAATCAAAGAAATAAGAATGAAGAGAAGAATGTTGATCTTGTTTTCTGTTCCCTGGATTCCCTAACAGAATGGATGGCTTGGATTTTTTTCTGATGTGAAGTCTTGTTCTGAGATCTAGGTACTCCTGGAAGTTAGGGCTAGCAGACTGATTAATTATGTGTTATCAAATCATTGTCCATTCCTAGGGATCACATGATCCTTCCCTCACCTGGTCTTTGAGGTCTCCCAATGATACGCTAATTGCCCTGTAACTGATTCCATCCACTTTGCTTCTGGTCATCCTCTTCTTATTTATTTATTTATTTATTTATTTATTTATTTATTTAATTACATTTATATGCCGCCCTTCTCCGGAGACTCAGGGCGGCTTACAATTTTTGGAATGCAACTCAGTGTGCTCAGCAATAGTCTTCATTCCATTGTATATGCCTGCTTATTACTAAGCGGAATTTTTACAAGGCCAGCTAATTGCCCCCAACAATCTTGGGTCCTCAATTTACCTACCCCAAGAGGATGGAAGGCTGAGTCAACCTTGAGCCTGGTGGGATTCGAGCCTACAGCAGTTGTAGGCAGCTGGAACTTAAGTGCAGGCAATTAACAGCCTGAGCCACCAAGGTTCTTCTGTTTCCTTCCACCTTTTCCAGCATTAGCACCTTCTCTATGCATAATGTCTTTGCATAATGTGCCTAAAGTAGGACAATTTGAGTCTGGTCATTTGTGGCTCGAGTGAGAACTCTGATTTGTTTGATAACCCACTTGTTTGTTTTCTGGTCAGTCCATGGTATTCTCAGGAATCTTCTCAACACCAAAGTTCAAAAGCATCAACACTCTTCCTAACTTGCTTCTCCAAAGCCCTATTTTCGCTTCCATATAGTGTCACAGAAAATACCATGGCTTGTGTGATTTTGAACTTTGTAGGCATAGACACATCATAGCATTTGAATGTATTTTCAAAGGCCTCCATGGCTGCCTTACCAAGTGCTAGTCTGCAACATGCTTTTTTTTCAGGAGGCAACTGGATTTCCTTGTTTTTTCTTTGAAGATGTTTCATTTCTCATCCAAGAAGATTCTTCAGCTCTGACTGGATGGTAAGAAATGGAAGGATTTATATTCCTTGCAGACAGCTGGTCATTTGCATCCTTTTAGAGGGTCCTTGAGGCCATTTGGAGGTTTATCTGTGTCCTCAGGGTCACCTGAGTAGTGCAGATGGGCATGGAGCCTTCTTGGCTGCAGGATGTTTTGTGCCCTGTGTCCCTTTCCTGTTGAAGACAGGGGGCAGGCTGTTGGGGATGCATCTGTGTTGTCTGCATCTCAAACTGAAACGCAAATGGTTCTTGTAATCTGCAATTTTTCTGGAAAATTCATTCATACTCCCGTACCATTCAAAGGGTCTTCACCCCAAAGTGCATGGCTAAAAGTTTATGGAGTTTCTTAGTCATCCACATCATGGTTGTCCCAAAGATGCATTTTTTCCAGGAGGCTATTTTCCAGTTCAGCTATCTGCAAGGAATATAAATCCTTCTATTCCCCATTATCCAGTAAGAGCTGAAGAACCTTCTTGGATGAGAAGTGAAATGTCTTTAAACAAGAAACAAGAAAGTCCAGTTGCCTCCTGAAAAAAGCACCTTTGGAACAAATATGGATGACTGAGAATCTCCATAGACTTTTAGTCTGCAACGTATTTCCTTACTGACAGCACCTTTACAATTGATGGTAGATCATAAAAGACAGAAGCTGTCCACCACTTCAATATCTTCATTGTCAATTCAAAAGCTGTTTGAGCTTGCACTTTTGATTATCAAGGTAAGGGCTATCAGAAATGAATTATAAATTTCTGAATGATCACTAGATGGAACACTGATTTGGATACGTCTTTATTTCCCTCTAGTGGTTATGGGAATTTATGCAGATCTAGTAATTGCTACTAAACATGTTTGAATATTAGTAGCTCGGGTTGATAGTTGGGCTGTCGGTTTGAGCTCAGAGCAAAAACCAACAGCCTAATTGCTACTAAAGTTGAAGAGGGTTTTCAAGGTTAGTTTCAGAAGTGGTATTCAGCAGGTTCTGACCAGTTCTGGAGAACCAGTAGCAGAAATTTGAGTAGATTGGCCCCACCCCCAATCTATTCTCTGCCTCCCGAGTCCCAGTTGATTGGCTGGGTCTTCTTTTGTTGCCCTGCACAGGAGAACGGAGCTGGAAAGCAGGTTAGTGGGGTGGGGAGGGAATGGGATTTTGCAGTAACCTTCCCCCAGGAGTGGGGAGGGAATGGAGATTTTACAGTACCTTTCCCCTGGACTGGGGTGGAAATTGAGATTTTACAGTATCCTTCCCCTGCCATGTCCACCAAGCCATGTCCACCAAGCCACTCCCACAGAACCGGTAGTAAAAAAATTTGATTCCCACCACTGGTCAGTTTGCCATGTAATGAGAAGTTGAGATGTTTACAGGCAGGCAGTTTTAACATATGCAGAAGACAGGTTTTATTTGGAAACATAGCTTATAAATAGCTGCTCAATATAGATGACAAGTAGTATGTATATTATATTATAATATATAATAATGTATATTCACTATGCATTCTTACAAAACTAATATTGTATTAATTTTGTATATATACTTCATATAAAGCAGTATGATATAAGTTAGGAGATATTGGTAGAGGTACATAGTTACAAACTTCTCCAGATTGTGGTCTCTGTAGAAAGTTCAAATATAATATTCCTAACTAATAGCTGCTACCTATATGTCACCAGCCTCACTCTTCCCAATGCAGAGACATAAATTCTTTGCCATCTGAACACCAATAAACTTGTAACATTTCAAACTGACTGCTAGGCATTTATTGATAACTTTTATCTTCCACTATTCTGTCAATGAAGAACACTATGATAGTTAAAATATTAAATGAATATTAATTTTTAATTATTTGTTTATTTATGTTCTACCTTTCTACCACAAAGTGCTCATGATGGCAATCTAAAACAAAACATAATGGAAAAAAAGCTGAAATAATTATCAATACAATTAATCACAGCTGAAAAACACTTACCTACTAACCAACCCTGGAACAGAATACAGTCCATAACTTTTAGGAAAACCTTCCTGGCATAGATTGATGGATGATGATAACAACAACAACAGCTGACCATTAATCAGTGGATGCAGCAAAATTTCACAAACTGACTCCTTAGAACGCCATAACCAAGTTGCTAAAATCATTCACTGGAAACTATGCCAAAAGTTTGGATTTGAGTATAGTAGCAACTACTGGGAATATCAGGTTGAGAAGGTTCTGGAAAATGAAAAAGTTAAGATCTTGTGGGACTTCAGAATTCAGACGGACAGGCATTTTGGTCCACAACATGCCTGACATAACAATAGTTGAGAAGAAAAGGGTTTGGTTCATTGACATTGCAATACGTGGTGATGCACAAATTGTAGACATGCAGCAAGAAAAAATTACAAAGTATTGGGACTTATAAATTGAAGTTGAGTGACTTTGGAAAAAGAAATTGTGTGTTGTCCCAATAGTAGCTGGAGCCCTTGGAGCAATACCTGAAGGGCTGCCTCGCTATTTGGAAATCCTGAAATTATCAGACTTGAATACCCTGATTCTACAAAAAAACCACCCTACTTGGAACAGCTTATATCCTCCAACACCTGAACAGTTCCTAGGTCCTTGGCTAGGACTCGAGCTGTTGAGCTACCAACCAGCCCCAAAGACTGTGAATCTCACTAAAGATTAAATAATAATAATAATAATAATAACAACAACAACAACAACAGCAACAATAATAATAATACTACACATATGCACATAAATACATGTGTATGTTTCACTGAAGTATTTACTCTGGGGGGCAGAGAAGAAGGGAATTTAGAAATACTATGCAAGCCAGTTAGGAAAGCTGGGCATTGCAGAGGATTCTTATCTATACTGAATTTTTTTCCAGTGCAATCTTTTTTTTTTATGTCAGATGAGGGGTTGAATTATCTTAAATTCAGGGTTGTTTCTTCTTGGGCAAATGCAATATTGAGGTGCAGGCCTGTTTTAGTGAATACACAACACATTTTCATTTTTCAATTTCCATCCCCAATAAATTCAATTCTGCTCTTCTCTAAATATATGCAGTCTATTGTAACTTCTGCCATATCCTCTTTGAAAGAATCAGCAATAATCTGCTGCTGCTGTGCAAAATTCTATCTGCTAAACCCAAGCAAGTAATATAAAATTCTTCCCACGTGCATCCATTTCAAGATCTATTTATCTAAGTCATGACTGTTTGAGCAGTATGCAGAAAACAGTTCAAAGTAGAGAGAAAGAGAAAAACTTCTACCTAGCTATTGCCCTCAAATCCTGAAGTAGTGTTTTCAATTTTAAAAAAAGTACTGTACAAGGATTTCCTAGGATAAGCTTCTATGTTTCTACTCTAAGCCTCCTTCCAACTTAGCATGAATGCCTTTAAATCAGGCTGAATGAATAATTTCAAGCATATTTTATTTATTTATGAAATATATAGGCTCCTCAACCTATCACTAGTCTGGGTGATTTACCAAGGGGAAAAATAAGTCCTGGCATTGTACTTGTTTGGCAAGCATCTAGTCTATCACTTTTACATGGTACAGTCTCATCCTTCATACTCATGGCTAAAAGTACTGTGTTGGCTTTTGCTGCTCATGAATGAAACAGGAAAAAGTCGATCATCAGTTTAATGTGAGGATTAGTCGATAAAATATGATATGCCATCAAGTTGATGGGAAAAGGAATGAGTCAATGCTCCAAGAGTGAGAGGTTTGGCCTTTGCTCAGCGGCTGAACATCTTTGCACAAACAGGTTCCAGGTTCCATTTGGAAGTAAGTCCATAAGCTGCACAAGGCAGATATGCTCTATAGATGTAAAAGTGAAAGCAAGGTGAATGAATGGATCTTGTGGGAAGGAGGATGAAGAGGAAGAGATAAGGGAATAATAGCAATAGCAACAGGACTTAGACTTACCTACTGCTATACAGTGCTTTACAGCCCTCTCTAAGGGTTATGGTCCACCGGCAGCTGACCGAAGTGGCAGCAGAGTCAGACAGTAGTGAGGAAGTTGGGGAGGAACCTGGGCCAGGCCTGGAGGCTGAGAAAGATCTGGAGGAGGGCACTGCATCAGAGGCAGAGATAGGGCCAGGACAGGCTGGCAGTCAGCAGCTGCCTTCAGACTCAGACAGCAGTGAAGTGGGGGAGCTTATGGAATCGGTTCCCAGCCTGCACATGCGCAGAGCTAGCAGAAGACAGGAACAATTGAGGAATGTCAGGTTATACATTTGAATGTCAGGTTATACATTTGTGGGAGTCATATCTCCAGAAATGATATCTTTATTCCTTTATTTGTGTTTATACATACGTGTAAAGAGATTTGAAGCTAGCCTTGGGGAAGGTATAAAATAATTGTTAACAGAGGAAACTGAAGAAAAAAATTACATAGTCCAGAACTTGAAGCAAACATGAGAAATGGACTCAGAAAAATCCTGCCTTGATTTTGTTTAGTATACAATAGGACAGAAAGCAATTTGGACTAGATTTTGGCTTCCATAGCATTCTTGAAATTGCCATGGTAGCTTTCTTGATATGATTTACCTTAAAGGATTGATAATATGTATGTGAATGGGAGCCATCTGGCAACCTAAGTCAGACCATTGATCAATCTAAATTAGCAGTGGGCTTGGATTTTGTTTCACCGCTGAATTTTTTAGATTTTGAGTTATTTATGCCATTGAGGCATCCCACACAGACATAACAATTGCAAATTTCTTTTTTTCTACTAGTCAAGTGGGGAGGAAAGGAAGGGATCATATGAAGTAAAAATGCTTGAAATAAAAAGAGGGGTTTTTAAGGTATTGGGTTGGATTCTTTGGAAGAAGGCTGTAGCACTAGATTCATGATACAATCAAGCTCCGTAACATGACCCTGGATTGGCCCCTCGATCTATAAGAATATCATTGCTAGCATCACAGAGACCCCAAGACAAAGAAATAACAAAGTGAAAGACTGGATAGCCTCATAGCAGTATTGAAACCGGTAATCTTCTAAACATCAATAAAGGAGGTTATTGCTTCTAATCTATTTTTCACAAATAGCTTTGAGCTGTACTAGATTTTGGGTGATGGATAGAAGTTTTGATATTTGAACCTCTGCCTGAGAACCCTGGAGTGCTAGAACACCTTCTATTATAGTATCCTGGCTTTCTACTTTTTGTCCTTCAAACTTTGCCTGACTGCCCAGAAATCCTGCATGTTGGCTAGAAAATATCTAGGTCATTCAATTCCAGAATCACTCTAGACAGCTTCATAAAATTAAAAGAAAACAATACATTATTTTAAAAAGGAAACATTCATCTGAGAGAACAATATAATATTCTTTCACATTACCCCAAATTTGAGAGGCCCACCAAATACCCAAGTCCTGAGGAAAAATTCATATTTTAAAATATTGCTCAAAGGCAGACAAAGTGGGGACTGTACACACCTCCAAATGGCAAGTGCTGTGGCAGAGAAAGCCCATTTTCTGGACGCTGCTAAATTACATCATTTAATCAATCACTTTAGGAGGCAAGCAGTCCCTCAAATAGCTAGGTCCTGTGTCATAAAGTTTAATAGATAATGACCAGCACTTTGAACTGCTCCTGAAAGCCCTATGGCAGCCACTGAAGATCAGGTAGCAGGGATGTAACACGGATATAATAAGAGTTACCCATTGCTACCCCAACTGCTGCTTTAGGGATCATAGCTGTAGCTTCTGAGTGGTCTTCCAAGGCAGCCCCTTATAGAGTACATTACAATAGTCCACTTCCACTATGAGTTGACCAAGGAATGAGTGACCATAACAGCAATCTTTTGATCCAGGAGTGTGGAACAGGTGCACAAACTGAAACTCCTCCAGTGGTTGAAATGTATTTGAATATTAGTAGCTCGGGTTGGCAGTTAGGCTGTTGGTTTGAGCTCTGAGCTTGGCAATTTGGTTGCAAACGTTTCATCACCATTTGAGGAGACATTATCAATGTGTTTTGAATTGTGGCCTGGAGGAGATAGATAACTAGGAATGGCAAGAGTGCTCTGGAGAAATCTGCAAATCAGAGGCAAATGGGGGGGAAATAGAGTTTTCAAAGCTATTCTGCCATAATGAGATGCTAGATAACAAACTGGGCAAGCAGGCAAACAAAGACCAGCTCATCTCAATCTTCCTTCTCACACAATGCAAAGGAAGAGTTGATGCAATGGACAACAGCACAGCTTAGGAGTAATAGTGTGGCTGCTTGGGAAAACAGATCAGTCACAAGTGGAAAACAGAAATAAATTTACTATATGTTTTCCACAGAAATCTATTTCTTGAATGTGTATCTTAATGCAATAACAATAATATATGTATCTGTTGAATATATGTATTCAAGCAAGTTCTAAAGATTTGTATTGTAAACAGATTCTGTATATTTATACATGAAAGAGCCTACATTTAATAAAATGTAACTATCCAATTATGAGCAAATAATAAAGTCTAATAGCATATTCAGAGGGCCAATATAGCAAACTACATCAATAAATGAAGTGTTTAATTTGCTCTGAATGCCTATGTTTGGGTTTATTATTATTTCTTAAATCAAAGATGTGTTTTCTGTTTAATTGACGTTTGATAATACTAACACTTTCTAAACCTTACAATATAAAATCTTCTTCCTTTTCCATGCAAGAATATGCATGCTCTGATATATGATGTGTTCACATATCATGGTATACTATAGTTTATTTTTTAAAAAATACTTCTCACTCATTTTGTGGTTAGAAGTAACTGACAAACATTAATAAACCACACTAGAAAAATTAATTGGGTTCGTACAACATGGAAAACAATATAATTGATAGTTTATAACACATTTCTGTATGATTTTCCCCTCCCATCTGATGGTCATGATTAAATTTACCTTGGATATGACATTAATATTAACAACAGTGGAAGTCTACAAATTTCAGAAGCAACTCACAAATAACTTAGGTATATAATATAGGTTGGGGTTATGGTTAGAGCACGCTAGAGCACAGTGTCCATTCACACATCCAACATGTCCACTGCCATAGCCGAACCTCTAAGCATAATCTTTGAAAAATCCTTCAGGACCAGCTCCTTGCCAAACCTATGGTCACTAGCCACGGTCATCCCCATCTTCAAAAAGGGAGACCTCAGCCTAGTTGAAAATTACAGACCAATCTTTATGCTGCGTCACCTGTAAAGTCATGGAATCAATTATTAATTAATCCATTATCCTTCACTTAGAGACAAACAACCTACTCTCTAATAAACAATTTGGTTTCAGAAAAAAACTATCCTGTAATCTGCAACTCTTACACTGCAAAAACATATGGACTACACAATTTGATCAGAGCAAAGCAATAGACACAATTTACATAGACTTCTGTAAAGCCTTCGATTCAGTGGTACACAACAAACTACTCCTAAAACTAAAATCTTATGGTATCTCTGGACACCTGCATAACTGGATAGAAGCATTCCTGTCAAACAGACAACAAATGGTCAAAATTGGGAGCATCCTATTAAATTCTGTATCTGTCAACAGTGGTGTCCCCCAAGGCAGTGTTCTAGGACCAACTCTCTTCATACTCTACATAAATGACCTCTGTGATCATATTAAGAGCAACTGTGTTCTCTTTGCTGATGATGTAAAGCTATTCAACACCACCGACAATACTGCTACCCTTCAAAAAGACCTCAACTATGTATCAGAATAGTCAAACAAATGGCAACTTCAAATCTCAACAAATAAATGCTCTGTCTTACATATTGGCAAAAAAATCAGAAAATAAAATACAAGCTGAATAGTCAAGACCTTGTTGATGATCCAAACTCTGTCAAGGACCTTGGAGTGCTCATCTCTAATGATCTAAGTGCTAGAGCCCACTGTAACTACGTAGCCAAAAAGGCATTAAGAGTTGTTAACCTAATCCTGCATAGCTTTTTCTCTGGTAATATCACACTACTAACTAGAGCATACAAAACATTTGCTAGACCAATACTTGAATACAGCTCATCAGTCTGGAAACCACATTACGTATCTGATATTAATACAGTTGAGAAAGTCCAGAAATATTTCACAAGAAGAGTTCTCCACTCCTCTACTCGTTGCAGAATACCTTATGCCACCAGACTTGAAATTCTAGACCTAGAACTATGCCACCTTTGGCATAGTACATAAAATTATATATTGCAATATCCTACCTGTCAATGAATACTTCAGCTTCAACCTTAACAATACAAGAGCACACAATAGATACAAACTCAAGGTAAACCGCACCAAATTTGATTGCAGGAAATATGACTTCAGCAACAGAGTGGTCAATGTCTGGAATACTCTACCTGACTCCGTGGTTTCTTCCCCAAACCCCAAAAACTTTAACCTTAGACTGTCTACTATTGACCTCAACCCTTTCCTAAGAGCTCTGTAGCAGGCGTGCATAAGCGCACCAACGTGCCTACCGTCCCTGTCCTACTGTTTTTTTTCTTATATGTATCCATTTCATGTATTCATAACTATGTTTATACTTATACCTGTTATCTTATAATCTCTTGACAAAATAGATAAAATAAATAAAAAATAAATATGTAGCTGTATATTGGCTGTGTTGCTGTGTTCATCTGGTCTAAGCAAAACAATGGGAAAATAGAGAAGTATAATTGGTGCATGGATGGCTTTAGCTAAGACAGCCTCTCTTCATTTTTCATATAGATTTAAAATTGTTAAGAAGAAAAGCAGCTGGTCAACTGAGATTTGCTATAGAATAAAGTTGTGGATGCAAACTTTTCTTAATATTATGGGAGGACTGTCTAAAACCAACTTAATCTTAGAACGTTTAAGCAAGCATTTAGGAGAAACATGCAGTCATAAACACTTCAGGAAAATATGCACGCAAAGCCCTTGAGAATGTTTGGGAAGGATCCAAGCATTCTAGAAAGCTGTGGTATGCCTAAATGGTTACCCTTAGTGATTAATTCTGGGCAGGAATGGAACATGTAATCTGTGATACAGGATTATCACATTTATTTATTATTTATTGATACTGTCTAGAAGATATAAGGTGATGAGCAAACAAAGAAAACAAAACAGAACCATTTCTATGAGGAGAAATTGAAGGCAATACTCATTACATATTGTATATTTAGATATTTTTAATACATTGTTGGTGCCTTCAAGTCATTACTGCCTTCATACTGCCTATACAAGTCTCTGCAGGGTTTTGTTTTGTTTTGGGTTTTTTTTTGCAACATTTTAGAAATAGTTTGCCATTGCCTCCTTCCCAGACAGTGGTGGGATTCCATTTTTTTTACTACTGGTTCTGTGGGCGTGGCTTGGTGGACATGGCAGGGGAAGGATACTGTAAAATCTCCAGTCAGAGGTGGTATTTGCCAGTTCTCCGAATTACTCAAAAATTCCGCTACCGGTTCCCCAGAACTGGTCAGAACCTGCTGAACACCACCTCTGTTCCCAGACTGAGAGAGAGAGAGAGAGAGAGAGAGAGAGAGAGAGAGAGAGAGAGAGAGAGAGAGAGAGAGGTCACCTACTTTGTTTTGTCTTTGAGGCAAGAGTGGAACTCATGGTTTCCCATTTTCTAGCCTGGTGCCTTAACCACTACATCAAACTGATTCTCATTTACATATTAGGCATGTGATATTTTACTGTATACAGTAGATGTGTTATCTTTACTTTTAAGTTTCTTCTCGTATTATTTTTGTGGGACGATCAGAGCTTAGAAGTCTGTGTATTATGGGAAATTATGGATATTTATTATCTAATAAATTTTCATGATTGAGAAAGAACTTCAGTCTAGACCTCCTCAATGTAATTCAATAGTTTACCTTTTCACCATACCAAATTGTAACATGTTCCCACCTTCAGAATGGGAAGAAACTTCAGAAGTAATCCTTTATAAAAGAAGACTCCAAAATGGTGGCCAGCAAGCTGGCTAGGTAATTCTAGGACATGAAGCCACACATCTGAAAGTTGCTGAGATTGAGAAATGCTTTAAAATATAATGGACAGTTCAGGAAACCTTATTCCTACTACACCACTTCTTTATTAGTACCAATGTCTTTGTAAGGCATTGAATTAACTGTGCACGGTCTTCATTGTTAAAATGATTTAACAGTGGGATCTTTATTCTGTGTTAATAATTACAATAAATAGTTCCTCTGGGAAAGGTCTGACAGAAGATATCAAGCTTACATCGAGGACTGAGCTCTGGCCTTACTAACAATAACATAATGAATCAAATTCATTTCCACTTGCCCCCACAACCCCAAAATACACATGTTTCCCCTCTCAACACATCCAGTTCTCCATTTGCAAGATCCATATTCTTTAGAGAATTGTCTTCATTAATGCATCCAAGATGTGCTTGGAGATCCTAGCTCAGAGGTCTCCAAACTTGGCAACTTTAAGACTTGTGGACTTCAGCTATGCTGGCTGGAGAATTTTGGGAGTTGAAGTCCACAAGTCTTAAAGTTGCCAAGTTTGGCAACCCCTATCCTAGCACATATGTGACTACAACGAAAACTCCATCAATTTCTGCACACAATTAACTCAAAGGCTAATCTGCTTCTCAGTAATGAAACTTTTTTTTAATGAAAATGTTTTCTATCCATCATTCTATAGATTAGTAAGCGTTCAGAATGGCACCTGGCACCGTAAAGCAGGAGAGAAACACAACAGCAGAAATTTAAAAAATAAAATAAAGTGTTAGAATAACAATTGGGTAACAGTTGACATGAGCGGCCACAAGATTACCCATTGCAGATCATTCCTCTCAAGAGTAAATTCTAACAACCAAGTGTTGCTAAAGGTCCTCTCTCTAGCCTCAGTAGATAGTTTTCAAAAAGGAACTCAGTAGAAAAGTAGGTTCATAAAAGAGAAGATGATTCTTCAAATAGCCTGGTCCTGAAATAAACAGACTCAATATGTCCATGACTCTGTTACTAAAATTACTATCCTACTTTTCAGTAGGTGTAGGGATACATTTCCAAGTGCTAAGGATGGTTAGAAACTCAAGTATCAGAATTATGGACTTATAAACAAATAGGCTCTGCTCAATCTTCTAAGGTAGCAATTTAATAGTCATTGCAATTAAACAATTAAATAATGGCCACCCTTTATTATATCACTTAATCTTACTTGTAAAGTACTTTCCACTTTAGAATTATTGTACTGATTCTCTTGCAATACAGCCACATTAGATAACAAGCAAACTGAATTCCACTATGTTTTTTTAGTTATTGTATTTAACTTTATGCCATAGCACCTTCCCACCCACCCAAATAATACTGGGTGACCAGAATTCAAGCAATGGATCCTTGAAGAATTGTGCTGGCCTGAAAGAATATTTTCCTGCGACAGTCAAAATCCGTTCCCGTGATTGGCACATCTTGTACCACTGCCAGCTTCCTTTCTGCTAACACCATCTGTGGTCGGATTCTGATCAATAGGCACACTCTGAAAATGTGCTGTGCTATTACTTTTATAAAGAGGATCAAGTCCCCTCCCCCCAGAAAGTCTATTCAATTCAGAATATTTCAATAATGGATAGGGACACTAGCAGGCAACTTACAGAATGCAGGTTTTGTACCGATAAACTTTTGAACTTTCATTGAACTTGTATATTAAGAATAAGCAGGGGGTTTTTTCCAAGAGAAAAATTCACTAGACAACTAGCAATTTTTCCTTCACATGTTTAAGGGAGATGTTCGATTTGGCTAAGGAAATAATAGTAATTTATGTCTTTGATAATTGAGAAGAATTATAGTTCTAAACACCGAAAAGAGCAACTGTCACCTGGCCTCTGTGAGTCAGAGTCCTTTTAAAGTAGTAAATTCTACCTTAACCATAGGGAACTGTCAGTGTGTAAGAAGAGAGAGGATGGGAGAAGAAGAGGTAGGATGAGCAATCTTGCTTTTAGTGTGGAAATACTTTCATCTTTTGGGCTTTTGCTTAAATTAATATTCCCTCTCAAAATTATTGCAACATCCTCCTTTAGACAGATTACTCCCTCCTATTTGCTCTCTGGCAGTGTTCTCATAATATGCGTAACTGTATCATAGGTGGAGTTAGCGCATTGTGCAAACACCAGGCATCAGTCAGTTCCAAGGCCTGAGGGGTGTAGTTTAATGCAAATCATCTTGGGGGTTGTTTGGGACTAAACTAGCCTAATCTAAGTCAGCAGCATTGCTGGAATAGGGACAAGAATGTTAAAGGGGAATTACTCTTCTTTTCCTGTGAGTAGTACAGAGCCTAGAGTAGATCTACAATGTAGGGCTGCTCTAGAAATTTCCTCTTGCTGCTCATTTTAATTTTCACTTCTTCCCATGGGAAAAAAAAGAGGAAGGGATAGTAAATGACACCACCTTGATTTGTAATTTGTGTAGGTGTGCAAAACAGGTTTTTTGTTTTTGGCAAAAACCGTCTTGCCGCCTTCTTCATAGCAAGTGAGTCTCTGGCAATGATGGTTCCTCTCCACACCAATGTATTTAACTTCAGAACAGTGGGATATTGGATGAGCTATGTTGTGTAAACAAAATCTTCTGCAAACCTCACAAAGCATACAAGAAGAAAATGAGGACATCTCTCATGCAAAATTATGCTCATGTATTGGTGTAAACTCAGAAATCACAACTATAAATGATTTATCTTCTTGCCATATTGGGGAACACTGTATCTAAGTGATATTTGTGATTGCTCAGATTGCTATCTAGGTCAGGGGTAAGTAAATGCAGCCCTAGGCCATGTCAACCTCAATTGCACATAACTTTCAGCCTCATTTCAAAAGCTGGCCTCTGTAAGTGATCTGCTCAGAACTCTTATAAGAAGAACCCTGCTCCTTTCCTTACAGACAGCTGCTTGAGAGCTAAAGAAAATGTCAGAAAACAAAGGAAAGATTTGATGGTTTTACTCAGGGAACCAGGACAGAGCAAAGTGACAGGTCCAAATAAAAGTTGAGACCATAAGACACAATAACCTGGAAATAAGGAGAAACTTTCTGACAGTGAGAACAATCAACCAATGGAACACCTTGCCCTCGGAAGTTGTGGGAGCGCCATCACTTGAGACTTTCAAGAAGAGATTGGACTGACATTTGTCAGAAATGGTGTAGGGTCTCCCACTTGGGTGGACGGGGGTTGGACTAGATGACCTATAAGGTCCCTTCCAACTCTGATCATCTGTTATCTGTTAATATCACTCTGGCAAAACCAGGGTTCTCTTTCTGGAGATCCATCTGAGATCAATATTCTTCAGGAAAAGGCTCTGCAGTTTTTCTAGATAGTTGTTTGCAAGGCTAATGATAAAGCTTCTCCATTCGTATCTGTTAAGTTTGCATGAAGAGGCAGACACAGAGTGCTTCAGCTCTTAAGTTTTATTGTGACTTCAGCTCAGAACGGACCCGATTTGGCTTAGCCGAGGCAGCTATATATAGCCGGCTGCCTCGGCTGACAGCCAATCAGAGTGCAGGGTTTTTCCGCACTTTTTAACCAATGATTTCAAACACTTTACAAGAACAACCAATCAATTCAAACTCTGCATACATAACAGTATCTAGTCATCATTGAAGGAGATCCTTTTCTGGATCAACTGAACAGTTTCCTTCCTTTCCTGGTAAATTGGTTCTTATTGGGTTCAGCATCTTCTTGGCCATGCTGGAAACAGGAGAAAGCCTAAACAAAGAACCAGTAAGGGTGGCAATTTAATTTACTGTGAATAAAATTGTTGAAAATATTGATCTACACCTGATTATAGTAGTTGCCTGGTTAATGAAATCAGCAAAAATTGCCAAGTATATTAGTGATGGTGGTACAGGCATTCCTCAACTTACGACCATGACTGAGCCCAAAATTTCTGTTGCTAAGTGAGACAGTTGTTAAATGAGTTTCAGCCCATTTTACGACCTTTCTTGCCACATTGTGAAGTGAATCACTGCCGTTGTTAAGGTAGTGACATAATTGTTAAGTGAATCTGGCTTCCCCATTGAATTTGCTCATCAGAAGGTCGCAAAAGGGCATCCCACGACCCCAGGACATTGCAACCATCATAAGAATGAGTCAGTTGCCAAGCGTCTGACTTTTGATCACATGACCAAATAACTTTAAGTTTGATCACATGAGGCTGCAATGGTCATAAGTGTGAAAAACGGACATTAGTCACCCTTTTCAGTGCCATTGTAACTTCAAACTAAATGAACATATGTAATGTAAGTTGAGGACTACTTGTAAATATAGTACTTAATAACATGCATATAATTGCATAAGAATTCATAATAGTTGAACAATACCCCTGGTGTAATTCTTTAACGTGACCCATAGCTTTGATAGCATCATGATAGGATTTTTTTAAAAAAGGATAATAACATTATGCAAACTGTTTTCTGTACAGGACAGACAATAGGCATGGAGAATTTCACACTAGCTTTTTTTAAAAATGGAAAATAGAATCTACTGACATTTTTTCCTCTCTCTGATTCTCTAAATCTTTTTACTGTTGGTCTGTTTCATGGAAAAATGCCTCAGATAAGCACTGTGGCCCAGATGGCTGCTCATTTACCAACATGGATGCCGATGAATGTCATCCTGTATCAATGGGCAGACATTCTGGCTTGCCTCAAAAGCATCTGCAGAATGTTATACCACAGCAGCTTATCTGGCAGACATGCTAGTGTTAATTCTTCATTGGGCCATAGAAAATTTAAACAGAGAGAAAGACTGGAAAGGAGGGAGAATCAGAAGCAAGATGTAACATTGCCCTTTCATTGAGGGACCTGCCATTTTATGTATCTTTCGATTTCACTTCTTTATAGTTGACACTGAAGCACATGTCCTACTGATCTTTAAATCAGCAAACTTCCCTGAGGCAAGGCTATTATGCACCGATGGGATGCAATGCTACTGGCTCTAGTTCACAACTACAGTAATACTAGTTCAAAAGGGCTGGCTGAGGTTCATGTGACCTCTTGACAAGGTTTATATGATTTAGACAAGACATCAGCTTTCTCTGTGGAGATCCCCATATTATGGAATGTACATCTAGGTTTCCACACAGTAACTTCTTTTCCCATATTCCAGAAAAATATTTAAAACCACTCTATTTTATCAGGTGTCCCACTCCATTTAATGGGATCTGGGAATCCATCTGTACATTTGTGCACTGCTGTATCTGTTTTCATCCAGTGGTGGGATTCAATTTTTTTTTACTACCGGTTCTGTGGGTGTGGCTTGGTGGACGTGGCAGGGGGAAGGATACTGTAAAATCTCCAGTCAGAGGTGTTATTTGCCTGTTCTGTGAACTACTCAAAATTTCCGCTACCGGTTCTCCAGAACTGGTCAGAACCTGCTGAATACCACCTCTGTTTTCATCCCTTATTTTCTAAGGTATGAATTGTTTCTGATGTTCTTTTTTGCATCCAGAGTTGCACAGCTGGGGTGCTTAATAAATAAAGTGAATAAATAAATACAAAGCTATTGCCAAAGAAATTGTAATTGAATTAAGGAATCAGTTCACATTTTTACAAGTTTCTTTGTGCATGGGCTTTCTGCAACAGGGATCAAAAGAGAGGATAAGCAAGAAGTATGGTCCTAAATGTGTCCTTGTATTTTTGTTACATCTGCAGTTTGCATTCTATTTTTCTTATAAAACCACTTCGTTTGTATCATCCATAGCAGAACTAGTGAAGAAGAGAAATATTCCAGGTGATGATTACTTCACCCCAGGCATTTATAACCCGGTGCCATCAGAGCAGGATTTGGGGGGACAAGAGAGCTCTCCAGATGCTTCAGAGCTGGTTTACAGTGTTGTGAAGGAAATGAACTAATGCACCATGCCAGTAAAAGTACTCCTCCTTGGTAAATCTTTAGATCTTTCAAAATGGCAATCTGGCAGCATTCATTTTGTGCTTTCCTCCAGCCTCTTAAATTTGGTAAACACAATCATTTGAGCTATTTTTGCATGGTGAGGGGAGGAGATTTTGTACAGGCAAAATAGGTATATTTTGATCCCTGGCACATGTTTAAAGCACTCCTTAACTCCTTCACATCCCCAAGCTGTCCTTGCAAAATGGACTTTGTTCTACTTATCTTTGAAATAGCTCCTTTGACATGCCACTTTAGTCTAAAATTAATTAACTGAACCATTCCCCAATATATTTGAATGACAAGTTCTTTAGGTACCAGAAAGTATAGTCAATAGCCATGGCTATGGTTAGGGTAGTCCAAAACATCTGGAGGACATCAAGTTACCTACTCATTTTAGCCATTCCAGACAGCCTTTAGCACAGGGGTGTCAAACTCAATTTCACTGAGGGTGCATCAGGGTTGTGTCTGACCTTGGGGGGGCAGGTGGGCATGGGCTGGGTGGGCGTGGCCAGGGTGGACATGGCCATGTTGACATCACTCATGTCAGGGGCGCCTGTGGTGGCCCAAATGCTCTGCCAATGAAAACGGGCTTTCAATCTCCGTTTTTGGTGGGGACAGCCTTCTGCAACCCTCTGCCAGTGAAAATGGAGCTTGAGAGGGCCCTCCTGAGCTCCATTTTTGCTGGCAGAGGGTTGCAGGAAGCCGTCCCAGCTGAAAACAGAGATTGGGAGCCCGTTTTCGCTGGCAGAGGCACCGTGGGCTAGTCCTTTGCTGTTTCCAGGGCAGCCCCATGGGCCAGATCTGGCCCGAGGGCCTTCAGTTTGACACCTCTGCTTTAGCACATTCCCCTAACAAAAGCTCATCTAAGGCAGTTTCCAACAGTCTTCTTAGCTGCCTATTAACATACTAGTTCTCGGGCCTACAACATTTTGCTTACCCGGTTCTTTTGGCCTCTCATTTGCTCCTGTTTCCATTCAAGTCTAGGCTGACAAACACTGAGAACTCTCTGATCTTGTCCTACAGGTTTGGGTGTTGTCTCCCAACAAGTGCCAAGTAAGGCAGCCCCTGGAGCTGATTTAACTAGTGAATAACAGTGGAGCAATGAACTACCTTGTTTTATTTTTTTTTCCTGGGTGGGTGGGGTGGCTGTGGAAAACTCTAACAGAGGAAAGGACTTCCTGAAGTACATCCAAAATTCTGAATGGTAAAGGAAATGACCTAATATCTTTTTTTTAAAACTTAGACATTTTAGGCACCAGTAAAGTAAAAAAACTAATATTGCAAATCTGCTCATACGTTGTCTCCACTTGAATAGTATTTAGAATTAAATTGCAGAATCCTCTGTAATGCAGCAGATTTTCCACTTCTCTAATCCACAGGATTCTGAACAGATTAAGCTTCCATCATGCCCAGTTAGTATGGCCAATAGGAAGGAACCGAGAGCACTCAAATTCAAAAAATCAGAGTCAGCAAATTGCTGGTCTACCTTGATATCCTTGATCTATTATATGTCCAAGGCTTGTTTATAATTGACTCCCAAACTTCTAAAATCAGTTTTAATGGAAGCAAGGTAGCCGTAGAAAGGAGAGAGGAATATATCAGGCTTATGCAATATATAATAATATTAAGTAAAAAAATGTTCCTGCAACATGGTCTAATATACAAACAAACAAATACACACACACACAAACATAACCACAATCTCTGGACAGTGGTAAATCCAGAAGTTGAGTCAAGAGCTTTATGAAAGAATACTGCAGAAGTTTGTTACAGCAAGAAAAGACCAGTTTTGACATTCAGCCTATCTAAGTTGTATAATGGTGTGCCCCGTCCTTGCTTTGAATGGGGCTATCACAGCTATTTTATGTGTTTAAGGCTTTTAGAATGATCAGACTGCTCTTTTATTTTTTGAAAAACTGTATTTTATTTGTGGTATTAAAGTTGTTATAGGGAAGGTGGGAGGCTTATAGAGTATATTAGGCCCATTTAAACCAAGTTCCTCAGGTATAGTCACCCTTCTCAATCCAAGGTGACAAAACTCTTTGGAAAAGAGGAAGGGAAAACTAAATGTAATTCCTTTGCTTGCTTGCTTGCTTGCTTGCTTGCTTGCTTGCCTGCCTGCCTGCTTGCCTGCCTGCCTGCTTGCTTGCTTGCTTTTTTTGAACAACCAATCAAATGGTAGAATTTTTCTTTTTTAAACATAGCTAAGCCCTGGCTACCTTGTGAATGCACTTTTAATCAGTAATGCTGTCTGGTTTGAAGGCAAGATGTCCTTTCAGCTGCAGAAACTCATTTTAGGACAGACTGCTTTGTTCCAGATTTCCTGTCCTAGCTATCTTTCTCTTAATTATTCTCCTCCAGTCTTGTACATATTGTCTGTGTTTTCTCCCCTCTTTTCCCTTGCAAGAAATGGCACCGACTTTCTCTTTCTTCCAAATATGTTTCTGTGCACTATACAGACAAGCTGCAACTATACCTGGAATCTTAATTTCAGGGAGAAGGAAGAGAGGGCAGGACAAGAGTGCTATTTTTTCTTAATGGGGTACTGAATCTGGGGTCCTTGGTAACTCTAGTCTAGGATTCTAGGCATCGTGAGATCGCTGCTTATATCTTGATGCCACTGGAACCAATTGCCTTATTTAGATCCCCTATGCATCCTGAGAGGGAGGGGGAAAACGTTGAAAATTGCTGTTCCTTGCATAGTCCCATAGCAGCAAGCCATAAGACAAAGTGGAAGTTACTTCTTTAGGATTATGCAACACATCTCCTCTACTGAAACCCACGGGACTTGAATACTGTTTAAAATTGGTTGGTTCAGAATTTTGACTTTATTTGTTTATTATATTCGTTACGTATCTAGTGACTCACAATATATGAAAACTGTATATAATATAAAATAGCACAGATGCAATTCCTGTAGGTAAGACTGAGGGTGGGTAGGTTTAATTAATTAAAGTGACACATATTTTCCAACTGATAAGTTAAAAGTAAAAGTCATCCTTTAAAGTCCATTGGGGGAAAAAAACCATAACTGAACAGAAGAAACATGTTTTCTTTATAGGAATCATTTGATGCCAAAGAGAACTGCCCAGTGGTGGGATTCAAAAATTTTTTTACTACCGGTTCTGTGGGTGTGGCTTGGTGGGCATGGCAGTGGAAGGATACTGAAAAAAACCCTTTCCTTCCCCACTCCTGAGGGAAGGTTACTGCAAAATCCCATTCCCTCCCCACCCCACTAACCTGCTTTCCAGCTCCGTTCTCCTGTGCAGGGCAACAAAAGAAGACCCAGCTGATCAGCTGGGACTTGGAAGGCAGAGAATAAATGTGGGCGGGGCCAGTTGGAGGTGGTATTTGCTGGTTCTCCAAACTACTCAAAATGTTCGCTATTAGTTCTCCAGAACTGGTCAGAACCTGCTGAATACCACCTCTGAACTGCCCTTCAGATAAAACTGTTAGGGTGTAGAATGAAGCAACGGCTAAGTTATTAACACAGTCCTTTAGCCCAGTGAATGGTGGAAACTTTCTCTGATGATAATTTCTCCAGCCTTCTTGCCAGTCATGGCCTGCTGCATAAATTGAGACAATGTCTGACTCACAACCTTAAGAGAGTTCAGGAGTCAAATTCTCCAGCAAGTTGACATTTGATGTGGGATTAACAAGTGGGATCTCAGCCCATTTCAGGATGGCTAAGCATAGCTGGAGAAACTGTTAACGGTGGGGGAGGCAGAAATGCTAGAGGGCAAATGTTACTGTGCTTTGGTTTCCTCCCTAGAGTGATTAGATTAGGCAGGTGTCTCCTGTAAACAGAGAAAGCAAAGAGCTCTCGCCAGCCAAGAGAGCAAATGCCAACTCCGGGTAGGCTTCTTAAAGTTATTCAGTTTCAAATGTGGAGCAATGATATGTACTGTATTCTGAAACAAGAGTGATTCTTGATAGCAGCCATAATGGCTGAGAATTCTGGAAATTTCAGGTCAGTACATCAGAAGGACACAATTAACACAAAGTTGCATGGTTTTGCAGAGTTGTTGCCTCCTCTCTGTCAGGAGAGGTTGGCAGAGAGTAGGAGTGCAAGCAGATTTTGAAAGCTTGGGGGAGGAGAGTTGCTTGATTATTGGGTGATCCATTCAGTAGCTTAGTGTAAAATTCCTACTGTAGCTGTGTGTTATTGTTCACATGTTTATATGTTGCTTCCTAATGATGTAAATTCAAGCTAAAAATATATAATAATGAGACAATCTCTTCCTTGAATCTATCATCTGCACCTCTATAACTGTCTGGTTTGGTTCTGCAACCCAACCGGACAGACACAGACTTCAGAGGATAATTAGGACTGCAGAAAAAACTTATATTACCAACCTACCTTCAATCGAGGTATGAGTCAAAAAGAGGGCTGTGAAAATATTTACAGACTCCTCACATCCTGGACATAAACTGTTTCAACTCCTTCCCTCAAAACGACGCTATAGAGCACAGCACATCAGAACAACTAGACACAAGAACAGTTTTTTCACGAAAGCCATCACTCTGCTAAACAAATAATTCCCTCAACACTGTTCAACTATTACAAAGTCTGCACTACTTGTACTGTTAATCTTCTCATCACTCCTTATCACCCATCCCCTCCCACTTGTGACTATGTGACCCTAACTTTGTCACTTGTATCCTTACGATTTATAATTCCTAGTATGGTTTGATTGCTTATTGTACCCTATGACTACCATTAAGTGTTGTACCTTATGATTCTTGACTCTTGACGACTGTATCTTTTCTTTTATGTATACTGAGAGTATTTGCACCAAGACAAATTCCTTGTGTGTCCAACCACACTTGGCCAATAAAGAATTCTATTCCTATTGCACGGCATTCTACAGATTTTCATGAAAATTATTTCTGGTGCAAAAAGATAGATATATTTTAGACAGAAGAACACTTTTACAACTGTTATGCACAATCTCTTCCTATTTTGTATTCATGCGCATCTTTAGCATGTGAGCCAATCAGCAATTGAAATACTATTCTTCTGCCTCCCTATTTTATTCTATTGTCACTATTCCCTTTTTCTTCTCTACTTCATAGATCGAATAATCAAGTAGGAGAGGTGATAAATGGAGTCCAAATTTAACTGAGACTGGGATAATTTCAGATACTATAGATAATGTTGTCTTATTTTATATATTATTTTATATATTTATATGGCACCAATAAAGGAGAATATTTGCAGCTCAGGGTTGAAATGAGGGCTCCTTGGTGCTCTCTGAACTTGCTTGCAGACATTTCATTACCCTAAGTAGGTAACATCATCAGTGCTACTTTACAGTATCATTATCTGATGATGTTACCTAGTTAGGATAATGAAACGTCTGCAAGAAAACAAGCAAGCTCAGAGAGCATCAAGGATCCCTCATTTATATGATAGTCCCCAACACTGGACAGTCCCAACACTGGATAATATCTTTAGATTTTCATAAATCCCATTGTACCAGACTGGTTGAAATTAGAGGTTTTCCTGATTATTCCTTGAGTAACATTTCAGACATTTGTTCCAGAGACCTACCCAGGTTGCATGCCAGCAACCAGTCCATGCGAACAAGCAAAGCCCCATCCATAGGATGCAGGTAGCACACAAAATCATGCCCCTTCCAGTCCATGGAACAGTCTTTCTCCACCAAATCAGTCCCAGGTACCCAAAAGGTTGGGGCTGCTGTTGTAGCGTAAAGAAGGAAAGGGTGCTACCAATAGCAGGTAGGCAAATAAGATAAGATAAAGAAAAGCAGGGGCAATATGTTATTCACTAATATCTTATAATAAATATTAACATTAAAAAACTCTAACAACACATTGAAAAACATGATAACTAGATTTTTACATGAGCTCTTTCTCCAGCCTTAAGATTATTCCAATTCTGTCAACACACAAATCTCATTAATTCTTTCAGCATCCCCATACAGTAAGTCAATAACATTAATCTCCATTTTGCAAACAATGGCTTGCTTGCTGCAAAGGCAGATGCAAAACCGCACCAGTTAACACAAGTGAGAGAAACCAAATGTGAAAGCTTTGCATTTAAGGTTCAGTATCACAGACGATACAGCCTTTCACCTCCTGTGCCTGAGCTGATGACTTTTGTAACAGGAGGATGAAAGGAATTTTGAATGGAGAACATATGGCTATCCAGCCTGGGCTTAGTGCTAGCGTTATTGGTCATGTGATATTTAACCAAATTTCTCATCTTTCTGTATGGTTGCCAGATGTGCCTGGTATTAAAGGAATGGTATTCCATCTAGAATATGTCAGTAATAGAGAATAAATGGGGTACCTTTTAATGCAGAAAGGATCAGCTTAAATATATTCTACTTCAGTTGATGTAATCCTCCTTCTTACACTTTAGAGATAAAAATGTTTAAAGATAAAAAGTGAAAGTACTATCATATGGTTGGTTTGGACACAGAAGTTCTGATGACAAGAAAATGAATTCTAATTGATACAAATTATGAATTTCCTCCATTAAGCAGTATTTAATGCAGAGAATTCTGATGACTTTTTTTTAAAGTTTCATAGACAGCTTTGTTTCAGCTCACTCACTCTCTCTTTCTCTTAGTCATAGCCAGTTACCACATGCTCCTCAACCTAAGACCCTTGAAAATCTATTCGGTATTAAGGGGAAATCTCAAGGCAAAAGAACATAAAAGACTTGAAAAAATCTTGTTCAGATCTTCTTAAGTGGGGTGCCCCAGGGGTCGGTTCTCTCACCTCTCCTGTTTAATATCTACATGAAACCGCTGGGCGAGATCATCCGTGGTTTTGGGGTATCATCAATATGCAGATGATACCCAGCTTTATATCTCCACCCCAGACCGGATCAGTGATGCTCTCTCGGTGATGTCCCGGTGCCTGGAGGCAGTGCAGGCCTGGATGGGGAGGAACAGGCTCCGGCTCAATCCGGCCAAGACCGAGTGGCTGTTCTTACCGGCATCTCGATGTTCAGTGGATGTCTTTTAGGCCTAAAACAAACCGATCACGCATGGCCTCTTCTAAGTTGGTAAAGTCACAAGCACCCCCAATGTCCCTTAAACTTGCCACGAAATCATTAACATTCTCGCTTTCCCCTTGATCCCGACGGTAAAACTCATGTCTCTTAATGAGGCACGATACTTGTGGGGCGTAATGGGCTCTTAAAAGCTTTTCTAAATCAGGCCATTCCATTACCTTCACGTCTGCAGCTCCCGCCAATGCCTTCGCCATCTTGAAGACTGCCGGACTGCAGTGCGTGAGAAAGACCGCCCTCTTCCGCTTCTCGGAGATGTAGGCAAGGTCGTTTCCTTCCAAATACATTTGGAAGTGATCCACATACGATTCCCAGTCTTCTGCTGCCGGATCGAACAGGGCTGGGGGGGTGTTCAGTGCAGCCATCTCACTCTTCTGCTTGTCTTCCGCGTTGTCTCCTCTTCAGGGGAATCCCACCTTCGTCGCCAGTGTTAAGTTTGCATGAAGGGTCAGACGCGAATAGCTTCAGTGAAGAGTTTATTAGGACTACAGCTCGAATGGACCCATCTTGGCTGGGTTACGGCTGCTACTTATAGCCAGCAGCTGCAGTTGCCAGCCAATCAGAGTGCAGGGTTTTCCCGCACTTTTCAAACCAATCATATTTGACATTTTACAAGAACAATTCAAACTAAACCAATGACATTCAAACCTACATACATAACAGAGACCTGAAGACTTGGCTGTTTCAGCAGGCCAGCCTGGATTGACCCGGGGGTGGGTTGTTTTATTGTATTTTTTTATCGTAATTTTAATTGTTTTTAATGTTTTTAGTAATTTTAGACTTGTTTTTGTTTAATATTGTTTTATTGTAAATATTTCTCTTTTTATATGTTCACCGCCCTGAGTCCTTGGGGAGAAGGGTGGCATACAAGTCTAAATAAATAAATAAATAAATAAGTGTTGCTGTGCTTCATATAGAATATTGATATAGAAGAGGTTGGTGCTACCTGGCCCTTTCTCCATCGTGGTTTATGAACTATATGTGCTCAACTATGAAAAGACATTATCTCAGAGGTGGGTTTCAAAAATTTCAGCAACATGGTCTCTGTCCAGTTGCTCAGTGGGCATGGCCATAGTGGGCGTGGCCTAGTCAGCCTCCTGCACCATGGCAGAGGGGCCGTTTTTACCTTCCACAGGCTCCACAGGCTTTCCTCGAGGCTTTGGGAGGGCAAAACCTGCCTGCCCAGGCTCTGGAGGCTCTCCAGAGGCCAGAAATGGGTCTGTTTCTGGCCTTCTGGAACTTTCGGGAATCCTGTTTTTTTCCCCCTCCCCGAGCCTCCGCGCAGGCCCTGCACTTACCTTGCATTCAAAATGGAGATTCACGTGGAGATTCCTGGGAGGGGTGGAGTGAGAGGGAGGGGAGAGGCCAGCCAGGGAGAGGATTTGGCAGTTCACCGAACCAGCCATAACGTTAACTTAGCAATGGGTCTGCCCGAACCCGGGCGAACCCATAGCAACCCACTCCTGCATTATCTCCATCTTGAAATCTGATATGGTGTAGACTTGTATAAGATTGTTCCAAGCAAGCAAAAAGAACAAGTGAACACTATTCACCAATGCAAAAGAATCTTAGAGTGTATTTTGACAATAAGTCAGTTTATGAACAAATTTGCAGTTAGATCCCATGAGATGAAGAACATTTGACATTGATTTCAGTAAGACTTAAGGACAATGAGGCTACACAGGATTCTAACTTTAATTTGCCATGCTGATGGTGATGAATGTTTTTTTGAGATGGATCATTTGGGCTGCATCTCCTGTGTCCCATAATGAGTCTTGAGAATGATCCCTTGGAAATCCCTTTCAACAAAGTAGTTTCTCAGTTCTAAGAAAATACTCAGTATGGCTCGCCACTGAAGCAAGTTCACTGAAGACTAGAGACAGGATTAATGGTAGCGCATAACATTCCGGTAGTGTGTCTAAATGGAAAATAAGATATAAAGAAGAAATATCTATAAAGAAGAAAGCAAGATTTCATCTTTATTCCATTATTCCATCCAACATACAAGGGAGAAGTTGAGCCTGTTCAAGTGATTGGAAAACAGATGGAATGAAACTATAGGTTTTTGCAGTGAAGCTAGAAAAGATACTGATAGTTCTATCAGTAGTCTTTTCTGGCTTCACTGCAAAAACCTATAGTTGCTGACTTGCTTTTCACAGGAATCCCAGGCCTACCTAATGAAATTTCTGTAGAAGTTAAGAAAGCAGTATGAGATATTCGTATTTTCAATCTTAATTTATTCTCAAATGGTGCATACACAAATAGACACACAGACACACAGACACATGAACACACACGCAAGTATTTTATGCCATAGAGCTCAATTTTCTTCCAAGAAAACATAATATTAGGCAATGCTCATAACCATGAATTCTCATTGATCTGAGAATTCAAACCATGACTAATACACTTGGGGGGAAAAAACCCACTAGTTTTGTGCTGCACAAAAGGTTCATTTAAACAAGGAAAGAGTGCCACCCTCTATGAATGCTGACCCTGGCACATCACAGGTTTTCCACCACTTCTTCCAACAAAGAATTTTGCACGGCTGAACATTTTCCTGTTTCTATTAGGTACCTGGTTTTGTCTGCTCTATTCTGGCTCCATAACCATCCATTGAATACTTCTAGTACTGCAGTAAACAAAGGCAGAACCAGATTTACTGTCAACAACATTACACTAGAGAATAATTCTTCTGTCCTGCTTCATCCTTGTCCCCCTTTTAAAATTAGTATTCAGATGAAACTATAATTTTTTTTATTAGGATTGATGGACAGTGTACTTTCTCCATTTCTCTTTGTGGTGTGACTGGAACAATCTGGAACTGAACACATGCAAAACCGTAGAAATGGTGGTAGACTTTAGGAGAAACCCTCCCATACTACCACCTCTTACAATACTAGACAACACAGTATCAACAGTAGAGACCTTCAAATTTCCAGGTTCCATCATATCACAAGACCTAAAATGGACACCTTACATCAAAAATGCCATCAAAAAAGCACGAAGAATGTTTTTTCTTGCGCCAACTCAGAGAGCTCAAAGTGCCCAAGGAACTGCTGATACAGTCCTACAGAGGAATTATTGAGTCTGTCATCTGCACCTCTATAACTGTCTGGTTTGGTTCTGCAACCCAGACACAGAGAATAATTAGGACTGCAGAAAAACAATTACTACCAACCTGCCTTCCATGGATTACTTATATACTGCACGAGACAAAAAGAGGGTTGTGAAAATATTTACAGATCCCTCACATCCTGGACATAAACTATTTCAACTCCTTCCCTCAAAATGACACTATAGAGCCCTGCACATCAGAACAACTATTTATTTATTATTGGGACTTATATGCCACCCTATCTCCCAAAGGACTAGACACAAGAACAGTTTTTTCCCGAACACCATCACTCTGCTAAACAAATAATTCCCTCAACACTGTCCAACTATTTACTAAGTCTGCATTACTATTACTATTAATCTTCCCATCCTTCCTTTCACCCATCTCCTCCCACTTGTGACTGTATGACTGTAATCTTGTTGCTTGTATCCTAACAATTTTATTGACTGTTTCCTAGTATGATTTGATTGCTTATTGTACCCTATGACTATTATTATGTGTTGTACCTTATGATTCTTGACTCTTGATAAATGTACCTTTTCTCTTATGTACACTGAGAGCATTTGCACCAAGACAAATTCCTTGTGTGTCCAGTCACACTTGGCCAATAAAGAATTCTAATCTATTCTATTAGAAAAAAGCTCAAAGACAGGGCCTTGGTGGTGCAGGCTGTTAATAGCCTAGCACTTAGTTCCAGCTGCCTGTAATTATTGCAGGCTCGAATCCCACCAGGCTCAAGGTTGACTCAGCCTTCCATCCTCTTGGGGTAGGTAAACTGAGGACCCAAGATGGTTGGGGGCAATAAGCTGACTTTGTAAAAATGCCACTTAGTAATAAGCAGGCATATACAATGGAAGGAAGGCTATTGCTGAGCGCATTGGGTTGTATCCCAAAAATTGTAAGCCGCCCTGAGTCTCCAGAGAAAGGTGGGATATATATATGAATTTTTTTAAAAAAAATTTCTGTATGGTAACAGGCTTAGTGCTTTTTAGAAGATAAGAGGCACAGACAATCTCCATGCTTGTTACCTGTTTATTAGTAAGGTATTAACATGTTATTCCAAGCATGCACCTACACTCACCCAGCACTGCCTGCACCACATTACAGAAAGTTATTAGTCGTTGTTTCCTATTGGTGAATGATGGCTGGGGGGAAAGGAAATATTAGCATGGAAATTTGCAAACTTTAAAATAGTAATATCAGGACTTGATACATGCTTATTACTATGGCTGAGGGCTTAGCAATCAGGCAGCACATTTTATATTGGCATAATTTTCTGATTGTTCAAGAAATCACTCCAATGCACACTCCATTGGATCACAACTCCAGTGATACTATCTGGTTATGCCCTTTGCATAGGCAGTGGGTCTTTCGTAATAAAAACAAAGTGAAATCTTGCATATTCATTATCTCCAATTGTACCCAGTTATGACCTTGATACAATAGCAAATCAATATGTTCATCTTCTGGTAGAAGTAGTAGATTTTTATTGATTGGTCAAAAGATCATCTCAAAATAAAAAATATGATGCCACTTCAACAATAGTAAGACAGGATAGGTACAAGTAAACATGTTAAAATATGTTTAAATAAGTTCACATCCTTTGTAAATGAACTATCCTAGACAATTATCTCTTTTTTGGGCAGGTATAACTACAAACTTGACAACATTTACATTTGCCTCCTGAAGGAAATAAGACAATCTAAGATGAAGACCTGCTAGGGAACGGTTCTAATTAATAATGGATCTAGATACTGGATCTTCACCAAAGCTTATAAATGACAATCAAATAAAATATGTGTATGTCTTCTATTGCTGAGGCATAAATGAACTACCATCCCTGATATATTATTTTCTAGAATCACCTGCATCTACCATGAAGTCCAGCAGTTCAGAGCTTACCCTGGTAAAGACCATTCCTGGCACTGTGATAGACTCATAGTTAAGTATTTTTCTTTTGTCAATGCTCTTTTGTTCTTGGCTGACCATTTTAGGAATTTAGGAATCATAATTTATAGTGGATATCACTGAGTACTGATATCCAAGACGGTGGAATTACGTAGCCTTTCATCTTGATGTTATCACATCGACATTGGCGATTTTCCTGGGGACAAATATTAAACTGGAATATACTAAAGAGCATTACACTTGTTATTCTGCTTTACACCATGGACTTATTTACAAAACCAATAGGGGGGAGGGATTTTGTACGTAGCTTTGTCTTTATAACTCCCCTGCCATTGCTTGTATGGGATGGACTTGTTGATATTTATCACAAACAACATTTAGCCTTAATTCTTGTGCTCTTTAGACTCACAAACCTTCCATTATTTCATACTGAACTATCCCCCACCTTCAAATTAGCTGGAACATTATTTCTCTTAAAGCTAACAGCCTACATAAACTATTCCTCCTTGATAAAGTTTAACTGTGAAGCAAAGGCAATTAATATATATTTTTTAAACCAACATGCTAGGTCTACACATTATTTATGCCTCTAATTATCTCTTTCTAGTGGGTATTTTAGTCCCTGTCTAGTCCGAACATTAATTATTTTCATAACTATAGCAAAAGTTAAATAATAAGCACTCAGGGCTACAGTACCATTGTAAAGCTCCTGCTTAAATGAACACATAAATTTTATTAATGGATGCTTTATACAACCCTATACATTATAAATCAAACAAGGAGCCAATTTCCATCTTTTAAGGGTGCTGTGGAAAAGCTGTAAGATTATTGAGGGTAATTTTTATTAAGTTTAAATTTTTTCTCCTTTTTTTCTCCCTAGTAACAAGACTATTAAGAGAATAATTTAATCTGGTTTGTCATGAAGAACCTCAGCTAGTTAAATAAGTTAATAAATGACTATGCATTAATCAAAGTGACAAAGCCATGAGGAGCTAGGGCTGGGAGACAATTCTGGTGATAGTACTAATTAGTATTTAATTAGAAACTTAGGGGATGTGTGTGTGTGTGTATACACATATACATACACGCACACGCACACACACATTTATGCAAATTGCTCTGAAACCGTGGCAGACTTAAATTTGCTTTTAAAGAAACATCTCATTTTAATGAATCCATTGTACATAATGGGATTTCAGCATATCATAAAAATGTGCAGAAATCATAACAACTTACCTTTCTTTGCTTCTTCTATTTTTAGGGCTCAGTATTCCAACTGAACTTTTAGCTGGATTGACTGGAAGGTAGAGGGATATTTCTTCAGATATCTGATGAGATTTGGTAAAATGTTTAAAAGGTATAATTTGTATTCTGCTGTTGATTAAAATGGAATAAGCAGTTGATATTATTCTCTCTTTTAAAAAGCTAATTTGTCAAAGTACTAGGCTATTTAACTTCCAGACAGGGCAATGTTCTCCTCCCAGGTAGCAGAGTGACATTGGCTACCTACTAAATATTGAATTGACAATTCACACTGAAGTGAATCTGTCTGTGTCATTTTTTCTAATGAAGGTCCATTTTAACTTTATACTCAGGAAGGTGTCCATTGTTAACGGGGCAATTTCTGATAGCCAAAGAGATAATACATCATTCTGTTATATGTTTCAGAATGTTCTTTCTCAGCTATACAAGCTATTTTCAGGCCTTGTTACTGGCTGCATTTATACATGGAAAGGTTAGCCACAGTAAAACTGCTTTTTCTATTCAACAGTCTATCTCTGTCACTGCTCATTTATGTGCGAACATGACAGATTGAAACCAGCATTATCCACTACTGACAAGTGTCAGGCCTATGGTTCAATCAGCTTCTTCCTTAAGTTAATGCCAAGAGCCTGGCGTTTGAAATAGTCAGACAAAAAGAGAAGAGAGACAATCAGGGTCAAATTGATCCAATTCGCTGCATATAAAAGGGATTCTCCGCAATAACAAAGAGCTTTTTATTGCTCTCCAAACACATTAGATCTTAAATGGGGACATGGCCTTCCATAAAATCTGGGAGCAACACAAGGAGAGCATTTTAAGGTCATTTCAGAAGAAATGTTCTCGTTGGGTTTTTATTCCATTTGTCTGTTTCTTTGTTGGTTGCTCTCTGTAGTTTCAACTTCACATGTGGAAGAGAATGGCATCTGAAATATTCAGATACGTTCATAGATGATTGTAGGAAGACAGCAAAAAGTGCCATTTTCACAACAACAACTAAAAATTGACACAAAGATGAACTGAGACTGTATTTTTTTAGAATTGCAGGATCAGAAAGGAGATTCTAGTGAGATCCTGAAGTCTTATTTCAATAATGAGAAATAAAGAAATAAAAAAAATGACAGACTTTGTACTGACAGCCATTCTATTTGTATAGGCAGACCATTGGGGACATTCTTTGTGTATTGGCAAAAATTCATTTCAACAATAAGAGCGGGACCTATATCCCTGTTTTAGAATTACCACATGTAGTGAAAAGCCACAACACTTAGAAGTCTAAGAAAAAATTATTTCTTTTAGAATCCTAATAAGTCAATCTTTTACAGGTCTATGGAGATTCTCAATCATCTAGGTCATGGTTGTCCCAAAGGTGCTATTTCAAGAGGCAACTGGACTTTCTGGTTTTTCTTTGAAAACATTTCACTTCTCATCTAAGAAGCTTCTAGGAAGAGAAGGAAAACATCTTCAAAGAAAAAACAACGTTCAGTTGCTTCTTAGAAAAGCACCTTTGGGACAATCATACATGATTGCTCAGAAAAATGATCTACCTTTATGCTGGTCCTTGACTGCAATGAGCCATTTATTCATTAATGCATTCATTTGGCATACTGTTCTCAATACATGTTTCTTCCAAGAAAATATGGATTGAATTGCAATTTTAAGCTTCCATGGATTTTCTTGCACATCAGAATGCCATAACCTGAAGCAGTAGGAATGTTCCAGACATTTGGTTACCTGATACAAAGTATAAAATGCAAATTTTCCACTATTCCACGAATAGACCCCAATAAAAATGGCAGTTTTTTATTATCTTCCAGCCAACTGCTAACTCTACTTCCTATGAATGTTTCTTGTGAGTCTGCATGGACCCAAAGTCAATCAGGAAATTAATGAGGCAGCTTGCTATAAACTAAAGAAATTGGCTGTTCAAACAAACAAGCAAGCAAGTAATATGAAACTCAAGATTCATCAGACAACTTGAAAAGCATAGAGGAGATGCCTATAAGCACCATGTTGTCCAGCTCCAGTTCACTTACTAAGCCTTGTCCTTGAATTCGCATTGGGCCCAAAAAGTTGCAGTTATTCCTTCCTCAGAAGCCAAGGTGTTTAAATTTTTCATCTAAACAAAAAATCCACACAATAATTGATTTTCTGTATTAGCATCACATAGTGTTAGTGAGACCTCCTTCATATCTGGGATGTGTCTGATCACACATTATTATCAAGAGTGATTTTTGTGTGGATTACTAAGTGTAAAGGGACTCAGGCTCCCATGTTTAAACTATTGTCAGAAGTTGGAATTGCAGCAAAGATGACTTGTGATCAAAATCCTACATGTCCTGATTTCTTCTTTTGCATAGCAGCGGAATGATCTGAGATGTATTTTTAATAAGAAAAGAAAGGTAAAAAGAAAAGAAAAAAAACACCATAAATTACATGTCTGGTATATTAAACATTTATTTGTGTTACACAAATATTCACCTCATCTCATGTCAATTAGTAAACATTAATTGTACTATTAATATTTATTTAAGAATAGGAAAAATGGGAAATTAAGCATATAATCCAGTATGTATTCCTAAATTATTTTTGCAGATAAGATTGTTGGTGGTTCAAGAGGCAAGCCTTTCAAACCATTGTATAACTGACATGAAAATTGATGTCCTTCACATGTTATACCGTCACTTTGTGATCACAGAAAATTGAAATATCCCTTTCCATTATCTTTCCACTAAATATGTTGGGCATTTTGTGAGACAGAGGGTCCATTGTGGCTTTTTTATCATCATCTCTCTGTCCTCACCCATCACACTTTCTGTTGTATGATTCTGCCACTCTACATTTTTAATTTACTTTTTATTGCTTTAATAACAAAAAAGATAGAAAAAGAAAAAAACCACAAAGATAACAGTGATGGAGATGCATACATTGTCAAAAAGAAGAGAAAAGAAAAAAGAAGATATAAAAAATGCTTTAACAAAAAAGTGAAAGAAATACAACAAAGGAAAAATATAGCATGATATGTCATTGTAACAGTACGAAGTTACAATTCTGTTTTTACTTATATAATGCAAATATTATTCAAGTATGTATGTATTTCTAATGTTTTAATGTACTGCTTTCTCTATAAATGAATCCATATTATAGGGCCTTGGTGGTGCAGGCTGTTAAATGCCTGCACTTAAGTTCCAGCTGCCTACAATTATTGCAGGCTCAAATCCCACCAGGCTCAAGGTTGACTCAGCCTTCCATCCTCTTGGGGTAGGTAAATTGAGGACCCAAGATTGTTGGGGGCAATAAGCTGACTTTGTAAAATGCCGCTTAGTAATAAGCAGGCATATACAATGGAATGAAGGCTATTGCTGAGCACATTGGGTTGTATCCCAAAAATTGTAAGCCACCCTGAGTCTTCGGAGAAGGGCGGCATATAAATGTAATTAAAAAAAATATATTTCATTATACTTGTCTAAATATCTGTACAAAGTCACCATCTCTGCGTAATCCACTGATAAATAGGTACTGAAACCAGGTCTTCAATCAATTGAATAAATGAAGCCACACATTTCTCTTTCCAATGCTGCAATATCAGTCTTTTAGCTATAGTACAGGTAGTCCTCAACTTATGGCCACAATTGAGCCCAAAATTGATGTTGCTAAGTAAACATTTGTTAAGTGAGTTTTGATCCATTGTACGATTTTTCTTGCCACAGCTATTAAGTGAACTACTGCAGTTGGTAAATTTGTAACACGGTTGTAAAACTGGTTTCCCCATTGACTTTGTTTGTCAGACGGTCACAAAAGGTGATCACATAACCCCTGGAAACTGCGACCATCATAAATATAAATCAGTTGCCAAGCATCTGAATTTTGATCATGGAGATGCTGCAATGTTTCTAAGTGTGAAAAATGGTCATAAGTCACTTTTTTCAAAGATGTTGTAACTTTGAACAGTCACTAAATGAACTGTTGTAAGTCAAAGGCTATCTGTAAAGGCATGGAAAATTCCTTTATGTTGCCTATGTTTTCAAATTCCATGTGGCTAGGTATATAGTTTAAAAAATATTATGCTCTGAAATATTATTTAGTTATAATCTAAGGTAGTATAATCTACTACCTTCTCCCAAAACTTGGTAAGTGTAGGACATTGTAGAAACATACACTATATTAATGCATTATCCAAATTACATCTCTAACAAAATGATGTTTTTGACAGTCTGTTTCTATACAAATAGAATTCAATAAGTTCTAAATATTTTTTGTTCTATAAACCACAATTTGAAGTGTATTGACACACTTGTGTCACTTCACAATCCTGATAGATGACAAACTTCCAGGGATGTCCTTTGTCTTGCACAAGATCTTCTAAAGACTTACATATACAGTAGAAACTGAACCATTGCATTATCAAGCTCATTGAAAGAGCTTGTCAAGAATGGTTTTGATCTATAAAATATGATTAAAAATTCCAGCACTTGTGCTTGTAGGCACAAGCATAAAATATATGGTACTAATCTGTTAACAATGCTCAGAAGCTGGGGGAAAAAAAAGAGTATCCAACTCCCAAATGTATCGTGTTTGTAAATGTCATAGTTTTGAGGAGCTGTTCCACTTGCATGTCCCCATCTGGTTGAAATACTCAGCTGGGATTTGTCACTCTTCCCCATATGCCAGGAGTTGTTTCTAAACATAAAATGGCCCCAAAGCATCAAATCAACACTTTACAGCTCACATGACTTCAGAGTGGAAAGGGGGAGAGGAACCAACAGTGATTTTATTCAGCAATAACAGATTTTGCTAAAGTATTTTCCTATAATTCTGACCTTGGACATAGAATTGTTCTGTGTACACACAGAATATTTTCACCAGTGGATTTCACTGACTTTCCTAAATAACAGAGACAGAGACTATCAGCTAATGAGGAAGGACAAGGGATACAACAAATGCCACTATGATCCCAATACAAGGGTTCATAGGATACTAGATACTAGATACTAGATACTTTCTAAAGATAGTAGGTAGGTATTTTATTCCCTGAAAGGAAGGTTTTGGTCCGGGTTAGTGTTTTTGAATCACCATTAACCAGATTTGATTGGGTTAAATTTATTGTCAGAAAATATTTGTATGCAGATGGTTGTGATATATACTGCGGGCTGGGAGTGGAATATTAATTTAAGTCCCTTCACAGGGAGTAGCTATTGTCAACTTTATTGATTTCTTCATGTTTGTTTTTATTTCTATTTGTATCTTAAGGTTAATGGCTCACTAAACAGGAATGGATGAAGAAATCCTGAAATAATTCTTAGGATTATATTTTAATTGCCTCAAATGAAAACTGTTGATTCTTGAGATCAATTTAAAATACCAAAGCATATTTTTAATGGGTTGCCTTCCATATGTGGGACCTGGAGTAATTGCCTCTGTGCTTTTCCACACCTATGTAAACACTTTCAGACATTGTTCCAAATGTGCAGCAGTGAGTCCAGATTCTTGAATCCCACTGTTCCATCCAATAGAAACACAACCCAGTTAGGATTATATTGTTTTCCTGAGATTGCAAAACAAAGCTAAAATATGACAGTTTATCTGCCCAATTTGAATTGAATCTATTGTGAAATGTTTTGAGAATCATTAGAAGAACTTGGCTCAACAACTCTTCAGTGTTTTGAAGAATATATTGATCAGCCTGCCTGGAACCAAGTAACAAATAAATTGAACCTCAGTGCATTTGAGCGATCACTTCTGATTATAACCATGGAAGGAGGAGGAGGAAGAGGAGGAGGAGATACTTTATAATTTTGCAATGTAATCCAAGTCCAAATAACAAAAGTATACAATATAAGTAGAATATGTATCTAGTTAGCACACAAACTTTCCTCTCTTACACACAATTCATCTTCTATAGAAGGTAAAAGTTACTATTCTCAATATAGGTTGCATCATAACTGCAATCTCAATGATTTCAAACCTACAGAACAACACTTATGCAAATTGCAAAGCATCAATTGTTCACAAATGCTATTTTTAAGATAGAAGAAAAAGCCACAGACTGTAAATAGCAGGGATAAGATGTACCAATCTCTTCACTATCTGCTGATCTTCTGCTTGTTTACTTCTTTTCTGAAGAAGTAGTAGATCCCAATGGAACTTGTGACTAGATTGGTCCTATCACCTTTTTTTAAAATTACATTTATATGCCACCCTTCTCCGAAGACTCAGGGCGGCTTACAATTTTTTTGGGATACAACCCAGTCTGCTCAGCAATAACCTTCATTCCATTGTATATGCCTGCTTATTACTAAGCGGCATTTTTACAAAGTGAGCTTATTGCCCCCAACAATCTTGGGTCCTCAATTTACCTACCCCGAGAGGATGGAAGGCTGAGTCAACCTTGAGACTGGTGGGATTCGAGCCTACAGTAATTGTAGGCAGCTGGAACTTAAATGCAGGCATTTAACAGCCTGAGCCACCAAGGCCCAGACAGTCATGTGCACACACACTATTTCTGTGTACACACACCTCCTCAGAGAGCGAGAATTCAGCTCTAGTAGGATACAAATAGGCCTGTAGTAATCAAAACTCTGAGAGTCTATGCTTTTCTTTCAAGCACGGTCTATTAGAGTATCAGACTACTATCAGATTTGATTTGTACCCTCTATTCAGTAGTGATGCTGACTGGGCCAGATCACAGCATTATGCAAACCTCACAGGTTTGTTGTAAGGCTGAAACAGGGGTGAAGACCACATACACCACTTTGAACTCCTTGAAGAAAAGTAAATAAATGAAACTAAACGAAGACAATTTGTGTTTCCCGAAGAAAAACAATTAATGAAATAAAATAAAGACAATTAGTGCTCCCTCGGGGTCAAGGTTTTCTTATTCAAGGCTTCAAATTGCCTTTAATCTGTTTTCTCATGTGAAAGTCTGAGCATTCTCAGGTAAAAGAAGAAATTGGAAGAGAACATTTGCAAAACAGGTTTTACAATTTACTTGAAGCAAGTTTTAAAATTGCATGAGAACCGACAATAGAAAAAAATGACATGGAATAACTTCTTAGGATGAAAAAAACTATTTAAGCTTCATACATATGAAAAGACTCCATGAATCCGAGCAGTTTATAATCGTGTTACCAATTTGTATCTAGAAAGGAATCTCCCTCATGCTGAGAAAAGTTACAGCAAATATGTCTGAATAAACCAGAATATTTTTTTTGACAAGAGAGGAAATTTATTATGCAATTACAAAAAAAATAGCCAATGTCACATTGGACACTGGCTGTGGAAAGTCTTTAGTGCATGATAGGACTTTAGAGCTATTTTGGCAATGGCAACTCCACACACAATCAGTAAAATATGAAATCCATCTGCTGCATTTTTAACATCATTTTTTCTACTATTTTCCTGGCCAACCATTAAATTCTATTAATGTGCCAAGATGCGATTATTTTTAATGCCTTTGATAGGAACTATTCAGTAATCCCAAAACACTGCTTGGATTGTTTACAGATACAAAGTAGGAGTTTGTACATTACTGAAGAATTAGCAATGTTAGAGTAAATAATGCATCTTTTTATTATTGTTATTAAAACCAGGAGATTTTCCGATGCAGATGTCCTGGTTATTATTTAACAATAATGCAGCTAAGTGTTTTATCATCATTGTGGTGTTGTTTCCTTTGCAAAGTGACACAGCCACAAAAAGCTCTGCAGTGGGGAAAATGTTTGGGTGCAGAAGCCCCCTCAATTCAGGCCCCACTATTTCCAGTTCACAGGGTCAAGTAACACCTACTCACTTTTTTATATACTGGGTTCAGAACTTCTGTAAAGCACTTCTCCCCTCATACAGTAAAAACTCTTAAGAGATGAGCTGGCTAAAGCATCTGCTCAATACATACACAAGGGTCTCATGGGGTTATGTGGTTGCTTGGGAGAGAAAGATTCACTCAGGTCACAGATGTTCTTGGAATTATTTTGGCCATCTAGTGGCCATTAGCGGATTCATCGATATACTAAAATAGATGCAATGAATGCAAAAAAATAAGCAGAGGCATCTATAGGGAGGGTTGAAGGGAGCGTGAGGGCCAGTTAACGAAAGCGATATTGTGTGTTGCAATCCAACTTCTGTCCTTTTGTTACATGCATTGTGATGTGACATAAGAAAGGGTGGAGTCACATTGCTTTAATCATTTTGATAAAAACCCTTGGTTCTACAGCCGCCTCTAGTAATAAGGGTTCATTTTGTTCTGTCTTCAATCAATATCTATCTAGCATCCATGTTCCCAAAGTTGCTTTTTCAGGGGGCACCTGGACTTCCTTGTTTCTTCTTTGAAGACATTTTGCTTCTCATCCAAGAAGCTTCTTCAGCTCTGACTGGATGATGGGGACATCTAGCATCAATGTTGAATAAGCAGTCTGACGAGCGTGATAAAACTCAGTCCACATTTTTTTTAAAGATGTGCTGCCTTTAGACTTCTACTGTAGATGGTAACTATCCAATTGATTTAGGCTGGTGTCACGCTTTGTGTGGAGTAGTCATTTGTGGGAAGACATCATTGCAATATTTATTTTTGTTTAACAAATCCATAGTTTTAAAACTCATAGCAATCCTGTGCAAATGTTATCAACTCTGGTTTCAGCCAAACTCCATTTCTCTGACAATGGAGGAACCCTGACACATGGTTCTTTTTGAACCAATTATACTGTCTGGTTTAGATGATTCACAAAGATTTTAGACAAAATTATCAAGGATAAATAGCCATGGTGACCTAATGGATTCGAGCAATTGTCTTCAGGCCCTGCTTTTTGGAAGCTTCTGTGGGCTTCTGCATAGATCCTATATTAGGTTGCTCTTTGGTTTGATTGGAAGAATTATCTATGACTAACAGATCAATAAGATGTCCTGTCCTAAGCAACTACATGACACTGGCTTTTTCTAGATGGAACTTGATGTCCTTTTCAATCCATCTTCTACAACCAATCAAAGCTTTGGGAGAATGTTTCCCCAGTCTAGGAGGTGATCATCTGTTTTATATTTTTAAATTAAGTTTAATATTAAAATCAAATTCAGCTGTTTTACTCCTGTCCATTTTTTGGAGCAAAGAGTTCCCCCAAGAATCCCACTGAAAGACCTTAAACATAGAAGTATTGGGCATCTCTAGTATCAAGCTTTGTTTTACTATGATGATCTTGATTTATAAAATATTTAATGAAAAATGCCTATATAGTAATATTTCAGATGAACAACTGCGTATTCCTCCTACTTTGCTTCTATTCAATTTTGGGACACAAGAATTTGCCAAAATCTACACATTTTAATGATACAGCTTGTGAAGATTGCTTTTCAAAAGGCTTGTGGTTCAAAAATATAGGACTCTTTATTAAATAGCATTCCTCCAGTCTATGTGTCTGAATCAGGATTGTCTGCAGGGTATGGTCAAAAAAGTCAGTATGGCAGCTGCAATGGGTCAATCAAAGCTCTTTTTGTCACCATAAAAACAAGCAGAGTTTCAATCACACAATTGTGCTGCCCTCTTGACTTTTTTCTTTCATTTCTTAATCTGGATTGATCCTTGTATTTCTGTCTTAGGCCTGCAGTGGGAGTTGTCCCACTTCTACAGTCATAATCACCCAAATCTGCTATTCTCATTTCACAGATTTATGTAAGTCCAAAGGGGAAGCCCTGTGTAAATATAGATCAGCTTTGATCCTGACCCTGCCAGGACTTGGAAATGCCAAGACTACATTTTCTTGTGATGCATCAAGACATTTAATGCATCATATGATGATGATGTGGTAATCCTTAGAAGCAATTCATGCAACTTGCCCTAAGTCAGATATCACTGTTCTGTGATACCCATTGCTTTTTCATCTGAAATTCTGCTGTAACACTAAAGCTAGTTTTAATCAAAGGCATTACTCTATTTTAGATTTGCTTTGATGGCATACTTTCCCTGGGGCATGTATAAACAACATACATATTTTGCTGGCATTAATGCTGAATTATTGTTTAAATTAATTATTATGCCAGGAGGATCTTATGCTAAGTTAACAGAAGTAAAGTTCATTCTATATAGCTACTCTGACTCTGGAAAAGCCTCAATGGAGAGTTGGACAGAAGAAATCTGATTGGAGAAGAATGTCTTCAAAACTGGGCTTGGGCTTGGGTTCTGTAATCTGCGTAAAGTTACTTTCTCTCTCTCTCTCTCTCTCTCTCTCTCTCTCTCTCTCTCTTTCTTTCTTTCTTTCTTTCTTCTCTTTCTAATCTATTCCATGATGCTCAAAAGCTAAGCGAATTCTTCCAGACAATGTTCGGAAAATATACTTGAGAAAGGCAATTGCATGGAGTTCATTTTTTATATTAGAATCCATGGAATCAATAAAGGAGAATATTTGTACCTTAGGGTTGAAATGAGGTAAAATCTAGTTTTGGTAATGAAACAATTGCAAAAAAAAAAAAACAAGCTCAGAGAGCACCAAGGATCCCTCATAGAATTCATGGAAATGTACAAATTACTATAGGCAATTATTTGGGTTTTCAAAAGGTTCTTATGTTGTTTAAATGACTTCAGTGTTTGGATGCAATTACAAGTCAATGTACATGGATTCTGACACTTTCTGACCCTTGTAGAAAGGATGCCCAGCCCTAAACTACAGAGTAAAGTGGGGTGGGGGTTGCTTCTTTTTTCAAACTACTGTGCTCCTTTGGATCTGTTGTCTGAGACTTTTAGTAGTCATATCCATTCAAAGACTTGGCCTGGATATTTTAGGGCTCCCCTGAAATTTCTCTCTCCATGAAGGCCTGAAGACACATCTGCAGGGCTGGCTCTTCATTTGATAGTTTCACTGCTTGGTGATACAACCAGAAGGTGCTTGAATATTTTGCACACAAATAAATACAAAATATACACAAATTTGCTGCTGGAACTTTTGAAACTTATTAGGTGTTAAAGAACTGCAAGCAGTATCCTCTTTGGCATCCAATGACATGGCGAGCCATGTTGAAAGAGGATGCCAGAAACTATCTTCTTTTCTGTACCATGCAGGATTTAGAATTCCAAAGCTTGAGTATGTTCGTCCATCTTTTACCATCATTTGCTTATCATTTAGTGTTTGAAATGGTATGTTTATAGGCAATTTATTTTTTTATTTGATTTTATGATTTCACCCTCTTTTTTATGGTTTCACCTTGAGATTGTAATCCTCCATGGGAACCTCTGGAAAATGGCTGGACTCTAAATAGCGTGTTATAAACTGGGGTGTCAAACTCGCGTCATCACGTTGTCACGGGATGTGTCATGACTTTCCCCCCCTTCATTAAACCGGGGGTGGGCGTGGCCAGAGAGTGATGCATCTGGCCCATGGGCCACAAGTGTGACACCTCTGTATTAAAAGAACAAACCCGCAATTATTCCATTCACACTAAATGTACATTGACCGTATATTTTACAATAGCACACGAATTATTTATGGAGTAATCATGAGGACATTTGTAGATATAACAAATTCATCACTGAAGTTAGAGTACTGAATGCAGCTCTGCCTAGTTTTTAGATACTTACCAAGTATGATTATCAAAGCATTTAAAGTCAAAGAAAGGAATGCAACCTCTGGCAATGATTGAAAAGTACACAGATTTTACAATCGGCAAAAAAGAAGGAAGTGCAGTAATTAGATACTGTTGGGAACACTTGTAATAGAGAATGACCTTGGGAGATGGATGAAAATATACTGCTTAGGGAACAGTCAGATAAGAGGGAACATAGTCCACAGCTATATAGTGGGAGGAGCAAGAGGCTCTGGAGAGATCCTCCCTAAGTTATTGGGCTGTAAAGGAAATGGCAGGAGAATTGTACTTTGAGACTTGTAAGACTGATGCTAGCTTTCCCAGATAAACCAGACAGGAAATATGACCAGATGAGCTAATTCTACTTTATTGTAAAGCTACATTAACATAATCTCGCCTGACCATTCTCAGGCAGAATCTCTTTGCACTGTCTTCCATACTCATTTCCACATACAATTACAATATCAGTCTTCCTGGCATCCCTCAGATGAAACTGCAGCTCCTAGTATTTCCACCCAACTTTTTCAAGAGAGTGCAGTTTCAAGAGACTTGCAGGTTGCCAGATGGGAAAGGTTTATGCATTCTTAAACAGAGAACAAAGAAACAGCTTGATTACAAAATATCCAATGTCAAAGACCAGCCAAGATATAATATAAAATATGACTTTGGATAAGAGCAATGGAATAGAAACTGGTTCTTGCCATTATGCAGATAGCTTTGCCACAACCTGTACCATTTCATCATGCACACAGTAACCGAGAATGGCATTACTGACGCCAGAGGGCAGTGGAACGGTAAAACAGGTTTGGCATGTGAAGTTTGGCTGCCAAATCTTCTGTGAACAATTAACAGAAAACAGCAATCAAGATAAAGAGGATGGCAAAAATTCCCGCAATATGAAAATGTATGATAGAAGAGTTGCTCAATGTATCAGATAATACTTCTGAAATATTAAAATGACACATGTCAGCAAATACATTATGTTCAAATCAATTGTCAAACTTCTGCTAATGATTACCATGTTTCTTTAGTTTAATGTAATAAAATTAACCAGTGTAAATGTACAGTCTTTGCCAATGCTATTCACTTTTCCTACAATATATATGTTTGTGTGTGTGTGTGTACACACACATACACACACACACACACACAAAAGGGAATTTCTCTCCATGCACTTTCACTATGTACTCAATAGAGCATTAAAGATTTGGAGTTTAGGACAAATACTCAGGACCCCATGTCCATTAAGAATGGCAGATGATCAGGGCAGTAGCAAATAGACCTATTGTCCTGTCTGATATAGAGATGCCATAACATATGCATACCTTCTCCTCCTCCTCCCCATCCTTCTCCTCTTCTTCTTCCTCCCCACCATCTCCCTCAGTTAATAAAAGGAACAGCTTGTGGAGCATGTACATAATTATTGATGCTTGTTTTATCATTTTAATTTAAGATTAGAACAAATATTAAACATCATACATAGTGTAAATATTGTTTTTATATAATAAATGCTTATCAGTATTACGAATTTAAATATAGCAAAACTGGTTAATACTATTGTAATAAAAATGTTCTGTTTGTAAATAATATTTTTATTTTAGAATAACATAGAGTGAGGAGAGAAGTCTGGGCCTATGCCACTTCATTTTTATCTTTCATGGACGGGAGGTTGGGGTGCAGTCAGTGATATAAACGTAGATGAGAGGGTCAAATCTCCTCAGGGGAGACAAATCAATTTCTTTGTTGGTGACTGACATTTTCCCCCTTTAAAAGAGCAGTATGAGGATGCACTTTCCTCCATTTTAACATTAATAGTGATCACATTTCAGGGTCATCTCATTGGTTCATGATCAGAGGGAGGGAGGGTGGGTGGGTTATATTGCTACAGATTTTAATATTAAAAAAGAAAAGGATCAACAGCATATATCAGCTGATGATCTCTCATTCCTCATTGAATTAGATCTGATAATTGAGTATTTCCTCTAGAAGAGTCAAGAAAAATGTTTAGAGGGAATTACTTGGCATTAGATAAAACCATTAAGTTCAAGGTTGCACATTATTTCCCTCATTGCCCCAGCTTTAAATGTGCTAAAGTCTGCTCAGGTGATCAAAAGGTCTCAGTTGCAAAATTACCCATCCTCCACATGATTTCAGGTAACCAAGAAGGGCCTTTCACAACTATTTGACTTGGTACAATAAATATGCTCTTGCTGTTCACCTGCATTTCACTGTAGACCAGGGGTGTCAAACTCACATCATCACAGCGGCGTTACATGATAATATCAGGACTTCCCCCCCCCCCTTCACTAAACCAGGCATGGGTGTGGCCAGCGTGTGATGCATCCGGCCCATGAGCCGGGAGTTTGACAGCTTTGCTGTAGACAGTACTTATGTTATAGAGATCCTGCATTTTCCCCAGATTGCAATTTTCTGTTATTAGGAAGAGCTAATGTCATAGTTGTCATTATCATTCCCACCATCATGTTCTCCATGTTCCTCAAGTTTCTTTACCTTCACTAAGTCCTCTCCAGAAAGGAATTTATGAACAACTGAAATCAAAGGTCACTTCAAACGCACCAAGAATAATCTTATATATAAACAGCTTTATAGTGATCAATATAAAATGGTCCCAACTCTTCCTTATTCTAATTCCAAATAAACATTAACTAATACCTGGCATATTTACAGATAAACAGTCTTTTGTGAAGATACCCTTTTAATTCCATCTGATGGCTGTCCAGATTTTTGAAGTCCTGTTCAGATATCCGTAATGCATATTCCAATAATTCAGCTTTTTAGCTGAATGTATTGTACAAATGCAGCTAAAACATCTCAGCAGTGTTAGCAGATAATTTAACACTGGGGTGCAAAGTACAAATGAGTAAATAAATTGTTAGATTTGCATGAAGAGTCAGACGCGGAGTGCTTCAGTGAAGAGTTTATTAGTGACTACAGCTCATAACAGACCCGATTTGGCTGGACTGCGCTGCTACTTATAGCCAGCAGCCGCAGTTGCCAGCCAATCAGAGTGCAGGGTTTTCCCGCACTATTTAAACCAATCATTTCTGACATTTTACAAGAACAGTTCAAACTTAACCAATGACATTCAAACCTGCATACATAACAAAATAACAGACAACTATAGTAGTTCCAAAAGATTCTTCTAAGTTCAGTCCAAAAGCTAATGCTAGACTATCAGCTCTGTTATTCTATTCTATTCTATTCTATTTAGAGGTGGTATTCAGCAGGTTCTGACCAGTTCTGGAGAACCGGTAGCGGAAATTTTGAGTACCGGCAAATACCACCTCTGACTGGAGATTTTCAGTATCCTTCTCCTTCCACACCCACCAAGCCATGCCCACAGAACCAGTAGTAAAAAAAAATTAATCCCACCATTGATTCTATTCTATTCTATTACAATGCCTAAGAGAAACTGTAGAGCAAAGTTAAGAGCAAGTAGCAAGACTGGCTGTATTAGCAAAACATAATCCTTCTTTTGCCAAATAAATTCAATTTCTTAGCTTTGCACAACATACTAAAACTACTGTAATCACACTGCCTGGATTAATATACTGTTCCACACATCCGTCAACCATGCTTACACTTGGTTCACATATTCTACTTGCCCTGTTCGCATGACTCAGCTATGGCAAGCCTGGGAGTTGGTATGTTTGCAACATCCTCTAACCCTGTTAATCAGCCCCTACTTTGTTGGATACGGTACTTGATACCATACACATTTTTGGAAACTCAGTTCCTAAAGTTTCTTTGCTAGATTGAAAATTTCTTCTTTTAGGAGCCTATTTTCCATTATAGAAGAAAAGGCTCAAGACACAGACAAGCCAAATCAGGAGCAATGTGCACTGAAATTAATACATGTCAGGGAGCAAAGTGCCAAGGCCCAATTTAATAATCTCGTGCCATGTGCTGTCAAAAGGGAAATGTGGTTTCCATTAGTCTCCTTGGGTTATTTGCTTTATGACTACAAGCTTCATGGAGGTAATGATCTTAGGTCTCTAGGGGAAACTGCAATTCACAAAGGCTCTTTTGCACCCAGCCTGTACAATACTTCAGCATCTACTTGCAGTCTTTGAAGCCTGATTCTGTACTGATGCAGGGATAGAAAGCAGGGAGATTGGATTAAATGGAGAGAAGTGTTGAAAAATGACTCTCCTAGGACCAAAGAGCTTTCAACACTGGAATGCCTTATCTGAGAAGTTAAAGAGAGAAAATAGGTTTGTTTTTCTTATTTAGAGTTCATCCACAGAACCAACAATTTGCTTGCTGAGAACCTCAGTTGAATAGATTTATGCTTATCTACTTAATCATGCCAAAATCGTTTTCATTAATGTTCCTAGACTGAGGCGTCAGTGCAAGTACTTAGACTCGAGACAACATGTAGCAATATCTACAACTTCCTTTCAAAGTTATAAAAGATGTTGGGGAAGACCTTTCTGAACACACTATATAATCTCAGGGGCACAATTAGCAAAATTACTGCAAATTAGTCTTGTTTCCATAAAGTTGTGTAGTAGCTTTTCCGGATATGTAGTTTACTACCAATCAATTTATCATTGCCTTTTCCAGAGTTCCTAATCTGTGTCTGATGCTATCTTGGACTTCAGTACCTATCTTTCCAACTAGTAGGGTCAAGAAACTATCAGGTTAAGAAAAAGTCATATCACTGTTACAGAATTTGCACGCTAGTGTGCAGATTTAGGTATGCATCAAATGTCTTCCTGAATCTAAATTAATTCAAGTAATTATTCAAGAAGGCATCAAAATGACAGGTGACATTGACATCTGAGATCTAGAGGAAACAAGATTTTGCCATAGATGCTCTGTTAAGGGGCTGGGTTGGATTAGTTACTGGAATAGCTGGACATTTCATTTTTTATCCAGAATGGTTCTTTGTGTGTTTTATGAATGCTGTTGACATAGTTTGGTAATGAGGGAGAACTCACAGTGTGATGTCTCTACTACTTGATGAATTCTAATAGATTAGAAGATGTAGGGCACTTACTTTGCATTCAAAGAGTAGCATGTTCAACTTCATCTGGCAACTCAAATTCCAAGAAGACAATTGTAAGCAGTGCTGAGCGAAATGGTCCAGAGCTCTGACAGGGTAAATCATTAAAGTGACATTAAGCCTGTTGCTTGAACTGGAGAAGTAAATGTTGGCTACAAATTTGCATTTCCAAATCTACTATCTTATACCAGTGGGATGCAATTTATTAATTTCCACATTATGTATTTAAGTTGAATTTTTTTTATTTTTGTATTCTTTTAAAATACCTTTTATATTTGCAGGATATTTCTATTTACTGTGTTATATGTGGATGTCTCTGCCTAGTTCTGTGTAATATTGTTTGCATTTAAACAGTCTATTGGTTATGAAACCCTCTTTATATCATTATCATCATCATCATCATCATCATCATCATCATCCACTTATCTTGCCCTGTTTCCAAATTAATCTCTGAACCTACTTTGAAGAGTTTGTCCATCCCCACACAGCAAAACCTTAAATAGTTGGGAAGAAGTCAACTTGGTAGGAAAATGCTCTGTATGGCATCCAAAAAAGGATCAACTTTGAAGTGCAGTCTCTCATTTAATTGGGTGTTTATTATATGATTCTAGTAGATTTTGTATTTCCTCATTCAGTGGTGGCAGTGGTGATTTACTTTCCTAGATTCGTTTAAAGCTTTGGGCTATGTGTCTAGGAAATGAATCTTTTGATAGCAAATAACTCTTAGTTAACAGCAGGAATAAAAACATTGAAATTATGTGCTCTTTACACAAGCACAAGCAGTTCAAAAACACTTGGGATATGTCAATAGGTATTTGATCCAAGTATGCTTGATAGCTTCTCTTCCTCTTTGTTCTATCATATTATATTAATATCCCAACTTTTTCTGGATCTTCAAATAGCCCACGTAGTTATTTCCTGAATCTGATTCCTACTGTGACTGTGTTTTAAGGTAGATTGAATAGAAAAAAATGTGACTGGCCCGAAGATATCTAATCAAGTCCAAACAAACAAATAATTAAATAAATAATCTCTAAGGGCCATGGTAGCACAGTGGTTAGAACGTAGTACTGCAGGCTACTTTTGCTAACTGCCAGCTGCCTGCAATTTGGCAGTTCGAATCTCAAGGTTGACTCGGCCTTCCCTCCTTCTGAGGTCAGTAAAATGAGGCCCCTGATTGTTGTGGGCAATATGCTGACTCTGTAAACCGCTTGGAGAGGGCTGTAAAGCACTGTGAAGCAGTATATAAGTCAAAATGCTATTGCTAATGAGCTTCATGGTTCTTCTGGGGGTCAGTCCTACCAATTATTAACTACAACGCTGCACTGATTCTCTAATATTTGAGAATATTTAACTACTAAGAGGCACATCTTTTTTGGTACAACAGGGAAGGGCTACCTGAAATAAAAATAATAATACAATAATACAATAACATTTCTCTATTGTCTACAATAATAAAAATGCTAATGTCATGCTTATACAAATCACTAAAGAAACAAACAAAAAAACTATACAGAATCATGTTTTCCATTCTTCATATTGCCAGTGATAGAGAGCCAGTTCTGGTTGGGACTTTGGCTTAATCCAGAAGTCAATATGCACTTGTTCTTCCAAGAATACATAATCACATTTTTTTGTAACAGTGACTCAAAGCACAATTTATCTGAACATCTTCATAAATGAATGAGTTCCAAATTTGGGGAAAATAATTTAACAACGCCTTACCATCTTCAAGCCTTCAATTCCTTCTATTACCTGGTTCACTGCTGTAGTTCCTGATCAAAACGGAACTACTAGTGGACCTAAACACAGCAAACGATTAATATTCTTTTACACTTTTTTACCTTTTCCTCCTAGCAAGGATGATAACCAACCTTTTTCAAATACCCATTGAGGACTCCAACAAACACCACATGCCCAAAAGATCAAGCCCACGTTTAAAATCCTAAAAAATATTGCTTAAAATACCTTAAAACCTCAATCCATTGATTTTATAATGTAGGCTTGAATAATAAAGTAGATAAAAATATGGCTAGTTAGTTTGTGTCCCAGCCATTTTGGTAAGCCTAGGATTTTATACGTTATGTGTACCCAGAGAATGAGTTAAATCAGTAACCAGGGTTATATATATTGTATGAATGCAGCCAGTGTGCTGTGCAAATGTAATCGGTTTTATTAATTCCTTAAGTGCAGTTAATAATAGAGTTAGCATGCAACGTGAATACAGCCTATTGCATGCTTCTGTGCATAATGGCTAGTTTAACCGAGTCTCTACTATTTGTTCAACAGGAGCAATGAATTTCTCTGTTCACCCATTTGTTCTCCCCTCCAACTTATTTTCCTTTTTAAAAGGTCGCTGGGTAGACGGATGAACTTCTAGAAATGTTCTTTAAATGTGATTAGGCTAAAAGTGTTTAATAACAGATGGTTTGAAAAAGAAATAAGCACCATTTCACATTTCTTGTTGGTGTACATCCTAGCGGTAATTGCAAGTACGTGATGTACGCTGGCACTTTACTCAGCCAAGATTCCAGTGGATCTAGTATGAAAAGAAAGCTAGCAAGTTTATACTTATACTTAACAAAAATAAAAGAAGCCTAGTTGTAAGATTTTAGCATGCCTTATGGTGTGTTGAATAGAAGAAAAGGATTTTATAATTATTTTATGCTGCAAATTTTATACCCACAAGCTTCAGAGTAATATTAAATTCAGTATGATTTTTGCCTGTACATAATTAGCAGTGCCATCATATTTGGAAAGTTAAACTCCAGATAACCACTAGATGGCAGCAAAGAGTCAAGATACTTTCCTTTTGAAATCATCTAGTGACCATTGGTGTTTTTGCAGCCCAGGTCAGGTAGCACAAGCCTTTATGTATATATAACAATTATTTGCCAGTGCTCGGGAACTGCCTTTAGTGTGTTTGTTTATTTTGGCTATGGCAAAAGTTGAAGACTTTCTCTCTTCTGACTTGCTTGTTTAGGTTGATTTAACCTTTTATTAAAATTCTGTATGCTTATTGTCACTTTCCTTGGTTTGAATAAGGAATACCAACACCAAAGCAAATGTGATCTGTTATTTTTCTGACCAGGAAATCTAAATCCATCTCATAAAGAAGATTCACATTACACAGGAACATACAATACTTGCTGAGTATGGCCCATTTTCAGAACTTTATAAACTCATAGAATCATGAAGTTGGAAGAAACTTAAGAGGTCATCAAGTCTTGATTTATCACTGCAGAATTCTCTACATCATTCCCAATAGATGACTACCTAGCTTCTGAAAATCTCCAGTGATGGGAAAGAGAACCCTCTATGCAGTGACCTATTCCACTGATTGACAGCTTTAAGAATGTGTCATCTAGATCTACATCTTTAGGTTTCTTCCCATTCATTCTAGTTTTACTCTCTGAAAGGTAGAATACGACAGAATCATTTACAATGTAATACCTCTTTAAGTATTTCAAGACAACAATCCTGTCTCTTTCTGCTATCTGAACATTCCCGGTACAAGGAAATGTTAACTTTCCTTGTAGGACTTGGTTTCCAGTCCTTTCATCATCTTGGTAGTTCTTTTTCTGGATTTATTTATTGCATTACAAAAAAAATAAAACCCAGCTAGTACAAGTGTTAAAAGATGTTAATACTGTAATATAAAATATAAATACCAGCTCAGCACCAGAAACAAATCAATTGATGTATAGTACAGCTACAATTATAACTAAAGATCTTGGATGCAAAATCAACAAACAAGGAAAAATCAAATAGTGCATCATCAAAAGAGAAGTTCAGGTTGGAAAATAAGGCTAGCATGCTAAGATCAAATGCAAGCAAACTAGAATAGATGAAAGAAAAGAAACTGAAGAACAAGATGACCAAATAATGCCTAATCAAGAAATATTATCTAGAAACATGGAAGAACAAGAAAGCACTGGAAATAATAAAGCAACAAATAATAGCCACAAACCAAGAAAATCAGCAGATATGAAGCTTGAAATGCACACTTAGGCAGAATCTCCAATTTCAGTCAAATTAGAAATGTTTCTATCAGTCCATCAATTTAAAAAACTGCAATGAACTATCCAACAAAGAAGAAATAATGTAGCTCTGAGCATAGGTATGGAAAGCTCCAAAGAAATATAACAAAAATACAGTTTGAATAAAGGAGATGAATAAAAATAAAAAGAGAAGTTGAAATTAAAGAGCTTGTAATAATAGCAGAAATGATGAAGAAAAGGCAAGGAAGATCAAGAAATGGTCAATACTAGATGAAGATGAATGATATAGTTTTGGGTTGAAGCATCTCTCTGGTCTAGACCTACTCATAGCCAAGCAGTTTAACACCATATTGCAAGGAGGTGAAATTGAAGATTGGTAAATATCTATGGGGCTTGCCCAGTTGCTTCACTGAAACTTGCTCTGGTTACTGTTTGGCTAACCTGGCTTACTGGACTACTTGCAGCCAGAGGCTGCTGAAGCTGCATGTGAGAGCTTTGCTCCGGGACTTGTAGTAAATGTGGGAATGTTTGGGGGCAAAGTTGGAGCAATAAAGGGGAGTTAGACCTGTTCTCTGGCTGTGTTGCTTTCGTGCCATGCCCCGGGTCATCACAACCATGGCAAAAGAAAGCAAAGATAGTACCAAATGTAATAGGTACCTTGGATGCAATATCAAAATGTCTGGAGCAGTACTTAAACACCAACAAGCATTGACGGAGTCACCACCAAATCATGCAAAAGGTAGGTTTACTTGGAACAGCCCACCTCTTGGGACAATACCTTTAAGGCCATCAAACAACATCTGCCTATCCCAGGATCTTGGGAAGAATTTTTTTTAATTACATTTATATGCCGTCCTTCTCTGAAGACTCAGGGTGGCTTACAATTTTTGGGATACAACCCAATGCGCTCAGCAATAGCCTTCATTCCATTGTATTACATTATTACTAAGCGGCATTTTTACAAAGTCAGCTTATTGCCCCCAACAATCTTGGGTCCTCACTTTAGCTACCCCGAGAGGATGGAAGGCTGAGTCAACCTTGAGCCTGGTGGGATTCGAGCCTGCAATAATTGCAGGCAGTTGGAACTTAAGTGCAAGGCATTTAGCAGCCTGCACCACCAAGGCCCTTTGATAGGTAGATAAAAATGCCAAATCCAGTCTAATGTTCTGGCTGACTATGCAATCAATACCTTAAGCATATACAGCAGCATTTTTCAAACTTGGCAACTTTGAGATGTGCAGACTTCAACTCACAGAACTCTGAGAGGACTTCTGGGAGATGAAATCCATCTTCCAGTGGCCAAGTTTTAAAAACACTGATGTACAGGAATAATCAGCATCTTTATATTCTACCTTGCCTGCATCATCATCTGTCTGGAGTTTTTTTTTTTTACTGTTGTCAGTAGGCATATGGGTAGATGTAATAGTATAATTGGAGTTAGGCAAAATATCTTAAATTATATGCAACTTGTACAAATCAACCTAAAATAAACATGCTTTGTATCTACTGCTTCCTTCAATTTTTTTTATGACAGATAGGAAAAATGAAAAAGAAAATTGGCTGAATATCTCATGGCTCATGTGGGATGTTTCTGCATGTATTTAGTGGTAAAGTGTTTTGTATAAATATCCTGTTTTTCCACTGGACAATAATATTGCCAGCAGTCTGCTGCCTCAAAATACCGTCCAAGGCACAAACTAGCCAGGCCTTCATAGCTATTGCCTAACTACTATGACACTGCTACTGATGTACGACTTACGTCCATAACTACTATATTTCAGAAATGTGACAATAAAATATCCTTCACAAAACGAAGCCAGGAAGCATTACAATGCTGGCTTCCTTAGAAAGATAAGAGTAAGTGCCATGGCCAGAAGCTAAAACAGGGTAAAGTTTATTGATTTGAGTCAATGGGATTTATCATGCTCTAATTTTATGCAGGTTTGTGGAAATCCATTTTTGATGATGTGATAGGAAAAACAACACTTTTTGTATGAAACAAAGCATAAAGCGTGGAGTGGAAAAGGTAGCAGAGCTAATCCTGTCATGATTGCCTGCGGGTATTACATTTGGAAGTTAGTGGAAAATTTCAAATTGAGTTTGAAACTTCCCCATCCAGGAATTAAATGTACACAGCCTAAAGGGAGTATTGCTTGAAATTTCAAATCATACCAGACATAATGAAGGGCTATATTTGATCCATGGGAAAAGGTCAGAAATGCTGTAAATGTTTATTTCAACCAGGATCAAGAGAAAGCTTTCAATCCTTGTTTTACAGCTCCATGTATATATCCTATTTCAGGCAGGGCACTGGGAGCATTTTTAATTCAGTTCTGTTTCAGAAAGAGCAGCCATGATGTACACATAATTGGAAGAAAACATACACTGCAACCTACCCTCTGAAAGGCTCAGATAAGAGTCTGCTCTGAAGGTAAAAGGATCTGATTAACTCTTTCAGATCAAGACTATCCTGGGTTTAGATGTCTTCTAAAAGGATTATTGCATCCACTCAAGAACAAATGATATAATCTGGTGCACGTTTGCTTAGAGGTAAGCCCCCATGGATGTCAATGACGCATCTTTCCATGTAAGTGTATATTTGTTTGGTCATCACTATTAGCCAGCATAGTGCAATATTTCTCACTTATTACATTTATATTTTACTTTTCCTTGAGAAATCTAAAAGCACTTAGACAAGTATTTTCTATAATTTTATATTTATTTATTTATTTATTATTTGAACTTGTATGCCGCCACATCTCCGAAGACTCGGGGCGGCTCACAGCTAAAAAACAGAGACAATACTCAAAAAATGAATAAACTAAATTACAAGGCCAAATCCTAAAAACAAATTTGCAATAATTAACATTAAAAACTATCCCCCCCCAAGGAGGGGTCACAGCCCGGGTTGGTCAAATAACCAGGTCTTTAACCAGGTCAGAGGCCACAATGATAAGTTGGATGTCCCAAAGGTGCTCTTTCAGGAGGCAACTGGACTTCCTGGTGTTTTCTTTTCATCCAAGCAGCTTCTTCAGCTCTGACTGGATGGTGGGGAATGGAAGGATTTATATTCCTTGCAGACAGCTGATCATTTGCATTCTTTTAGAGGGTCATTGAAGCACTTGGAGGTTTATCTGTGTCCTCAGGGTCACCTGAGTAGTGCTCCTTGGTTCCTGTAGTCTGCAATTTTTCCTCTGGAAATCCATGCCTACTCCCACATATTCAAAGAGTATAGCTAAAAGTCTGTAGAGATTCTCAGTCATCCAGGTCATGGTTGACCCAAAAGTGTTTTTTCAGGAGGCAACTGAACTTCCTTGTTGTTTCTTTGAAGACGTTTCACTTCTCATCCAAGAAGCTTCTTCAGCTCTGACAGGATAGTGGGGAATGGAAGGACTTATATTCCTTGCAGACAGCTGGTCATTTGCATCCTTTTAGAGAGTTGTTGATGCACTTGGAGGTCTATCTGTGTCCTCAAGATAAGTTGGGTAGTTAGACTCAGATATAATTGAAAAAGTCATTCAGGAAGCTTTTATGGGCAAGGACAGGTTTGATCCTTGGAGATTTTTGTGCAAATCTAACGCCTCAACTATTATTCTATATTAATTTTCTCAATCTTAAAGAGATATGTGGACCAGCTCCCAGAATTCTCCAGCCAACATGGGAAATATCTTAAAGTTGCCAAGGTTGAGAAACACTGTTCTATGCATCTGGAGTAAAGATAAAGAAGTTGTTTAACAATTAATTACAATACGTTGGGAACAACATTAGACCAATGTTATTCCAGTACCCCCTTGATTCAAATATTGGATGTCAGTGACTCTGGAATGTTTCCTAGCCTTACCTGTAAATGCCAAGGATTGTAGATGCCATCTTTGATATAAAGGTAGCTCTTTCGAGATTAAAAGAGAGAGGTTCAGGGTCAAATACCAGTTTAATAAGAAGTGCATTAGGTGATATTGAGCTAGTTTCTGTTACATAAAGTGGAGTAGAGATTAAAATATCTGAAAAAAATGGAAGCCATGTTTGGAATAATCATTACCGTAATGATTCTTTACCCCATAAACAAAATAAAAATTTAAGAAAAAATGAAATTGTTTAATTTTTTTTTTTTAAAACCCTCTTTTGAAATTATTCCAGGAGAAGTTCATACTTTTGATTGTGGGCAGATAAAAACATCTGACATTATGATGAACTGTTTTTTCCCATTTTGCAACTGTCCATAGTAATGGAAAGATGAAAATTATATCCCTATGGTAATCCTGGTGAAGGAATTCAGCTTCAGCCTATCCTATTCCAGGATTCCTTGTAATAAAGCTGTGAAATGATTTTTAATTAATGTAGGATCAAAAGATATGCCATAGATCAGCTCTAAACTAAATGAAATAATTTCAATGGAACTAGATAGAAAAATAGGGTCCTAGTTGGGGGCCTATACAAATGTTTCCTCAAAAAATATGTATTTCTGAATGGCCATTGTAATACAGAGAAGGGATATCATCCCTGCCTTCAGATTCTCACATTTAAAATTGTTGTGCTGCTCCTTTAGTTTGTGGTTTAAGGGTCTAGGAACATTGGTATTTATAATCCAGAAATGGAGGCAAACTTTCTGTACTTGAGCATAGCTCTACTCTCTTGACATCTAACATCAAACAGTGCCATTTTTCAAAAGGAAAATTCAGGTCCAACATTTGCCTCTGTGTGTATTTTATCTTAATCCAACTGTTTGCAGAATAAAGAGTAAACCTTCCTTGGGGTATGTTGCTATTTGACTTTTTATTTCTCTCAGTGCTTCCAATAAATCATGAACTGCTTTGGAGATGTCCGAGGGTATCCCTTTTCCTCAACTACAATGACACATTATTAATAATAAATAGTGCCAGTCTCTGAGTGTGTGTGTCTCTCTCTCATTCTCCATAACTGATCAAATGGATAGTTAATAGCACATGCTCTGTCTTTGGAGACCTTCATTAGTATGGTGTCATTTTGTTTTTAGCATCTTCAAAGATATATTTTCAGGAGAGATTACATTATTGGGCACCTTTCACTAACCAAAAGAGCTGATATATGATTGAGAAAAGCTAGAGAAAAGAAATAGGCAATGCTTAAGTTGGACAATGGGCAGGGTATAAACCCACATTTCTAACAAAGAAAATAGAAGGGACGAACCATGTCTTTGTAATACTAGACTGGAAGAAGCAAAATGCCTTGGTAATGAGTTAGCTAATTATTGTGTTGTCTGTGGCCCATAAACAATCATGAAATTTCAGCAGCAAACAACATCCCTTCTCAAAAAAAAAATACAGAATTCTGGGAGTTGAAGTCCACAATTCTTAAAGTGGCTGAGGTTGAGAAACACTGTTGTAAATGACTAAAACTTCTGACAAATCTGAAAGGCATCAATTTAGGGAAATCTATTTCCAGATGATTTCCCCCTCATTTTAGGTGCAAGCAACCAGAACAACTGGGTAAATAGAACAAAGTAGCTTTCTTTATTTTTGACCACCTAGCTACAATAATCTCACCAGACTGCCTGCCTTTCCGTGGGAAATGGCAAATATTGACCTAATGATTTGATCATTTCTTCCCCAAATGGACTCCAAGCTGGAGTATCTTTACTCTCCCTAGTGGTGCCTCCTCCCCTTCAGTTGGTGGTTCTACCACACTCTCCTACCTAGAAAACCAAATAAAACATCAGGCCATGTTTTGAGTAGACTGGTATTGCTTGTCAATTAAAGGTTGACCATTGTTCATATCCCAGTGATGCATCATCTACTTAGAGTCACTTGAGTAGGTAACATACAAATGCTATTGCTACTGTTGATGAAGATAAGCAACAAGTTCCAGGAATTTCTAGTTTAAAAAGGTCAGGTGGCAGGTGATGAGAGGAATCCCAATGCCTTAGATTGTTACTGTCAGCTGTGAGTTAGATTAACAATCCTCGGCATCCAAAAGCCACAGTGATGACATGTGTATCGGGATGTTACTGTATAAATGTCACAAACTATGTAATTTGTATCATTTGCATGATGGTATCACAACACCAAGACATCACTTGTCACCTTGGCTAATACCCAAGTAGACTCTACTGGGCTAGATACGTCAATAATTTAACACTTTCTATGTGCCAATTAGCTTAGTACAAGAGCACATTTCCATGAATGGGATTCCCCATGTTATAAGATCCATATCCAACCAACAATACAGCAAGCTAAAGCAGAGAAATCTCTCCTGGTTTTGAACTGATCCCATTTTTCTATGGTTGTCCTTGCCAACTTATATTCTAGTGTTGGCCTTTGTGAAGATGGCACAGGATGGGCTATGTTAAATAGATGCCTTGCAGTACAGTAGCTCACAATAAATGACTAGTGCAGTCATGCAGGAAAAGACAGATTCTGGGCAGCTGCATCTGGAAAAGGAAGGTAGATGTGTTATTTAGGCTATAATTCTCTAGTGACTTTTTATGTAACATTTGGATGCTACGAAAAAGGGGGGAAATGATGACTTGAGGATTTGCCAAGGAGCTGTTGCAAGATTTGTTGGTTTGCATGTGTGTGTGTGTGTGTGTGTGTGTATGCCTGCACACCCCGTGTCAGCCTTCCAAAGATCTTTTCCGCAGAAGCACAATGGAAGTGACAGGCATTTTGAAATTCTAAAAGAAATATTTTGACAGAAGTTAAATACAGAAAACCTCAATAGCTTCATCCAAAGTCACAAGATTGCCAAAGTCTAGTTTAGATCAGCAGAACTTCAGTCTACAAAAATGCATGCAACTCATTTGGCCAAGGGCTGCTTAAATTTAAACAAATTTCAGCTTCGTAGTTCCATGTTTTCAGAATGTATAGATTTATTTTTTTCCTGTCCATTATTCTCTGTGATAACCCAGCATAGATTCTGCCTTTTACCTTGGCTTCTGTATTGGAAGGGATACAAACCAACCTCCACCCCATCCCCCAAAATAGTTTAGCTGACTTAAATGCTATAAAGAAAAACACCTCCAGAATCATCATCTTCTTTTTTTTCTCCTCCTCCTCCTCCTTCTTCCTCCTCTTCTTCACAATAATGGTTCTAGATCCTAAATGTGTTTCCAGTTATTGTTGTTTTTTGGTTGCGGCCCAGTGCTATGTATGGAGATATGCCCACTTGCCTAGAAGAAGGACAAGAGTAAGCAAGGGTAAGCAAGGCAGCATCCTACAGAACTAAGGAGACTAGATAAGTTAGGGGAACTCTCATAAATCCATAAATCCATGCTTTGTGACTGGTTACTTATATGCTCTTGGTCAATATTGTGTGAACTGACAAGCCTCATCTCAGCAGTTATTTTGCAAGACCATCTTCTGTTCCCGACATTTCAAATGTGCCAAGCAGCCTGAGATGTCCCTCCAGCTGGGGAATTCTAAGCCCTTCTTCCAAGAATTGCTCTCTTCAGCTGAGTTCTAGGAAATATAGAAAGAGACATGTTTCAGATTTTTCTGCTTAGAGTCCAGAACTTAGTAATTCTTGTAAAATGTTTGAAAAGACCAGGAATAGCTGGTGAGACATAGCAGGAGAGGGCTACCTGAAGTTTCAGTGTTGCCTGATGCTCATCAACTTCTTTTCTGCAGCCTCCAGAGCCACCTCCAAACACATCTGCAGAAAACTGTATGGTTTTCCATCATTTTGAGACAGGAAGTATAAAAACAGAAGCCAAGGAGTCCTGATAAGGTAAAGAAATTTTTAAACCTCTCACAAATCAGGAAGAAAAATGGCCCTGCCCAGATGGGGCTGCTCTGTAAGTGCTTCTTTCATTTTTAAGCAGCTATAAAACAGCTAATATATATCATGGGCTGTTGGTCTGAGCTACCAACTACCAGCCTGCACTACTTATGTTTGAATACATTTCAACTAATATCATGCCATAGCTTCCCAAGGATCTTCACTTTGGACTCTCCTTTGCTGAAGTATTCTTAAAGATTTAGAAGTTTGTTTTCTAATCCCATTTCATTTCTTTCTGATCATTTCTGAACATTTCTCTGCTGGGGTTTTTGCAAAATATGCTCTGTGGGAAACTGGTGCTCTCCTTCACTCACTGGTGAGAGTTTGCTCTTACTCATCAGCTGTCATGCATACAGGCTCACCTAGTTTTAAAGTGATCAAAGAATGCTTTTCACTAAGTATGAGCCATAAATCTAGATTCTTTCACATCTAACAGTTATTATCCATTATACAAAGGATGGTCATACTGGAATATACCACAAAAGATGCATATTCAACCTAGAAAGATTGGAGATCTAGATACCTACTTATCACATAAATTTTAGGAGGACAAACCCATTTTTCTTTTCCAATGTGAGAGTACACATTATTCATGCTAAATTAAACAAAAAGTCAGGGAAACCTAAAATAGTTCCCAAAGCAAGGACCCCAATAGGTTCTTTTGAAAGAGTTACTACAAAGAGATCTGGAATGCAAAAATCTGGATAACCAATAGATTTCAACGAAGAGACACAGAATGCAGGCCAGATCTGGCTGACCTTGAGTAAGGTTCAGCCAAGAGAAGGAGATGGAAAAGGATTTATAAAATCCTTTGAACAAATCCCACTGCAAAAATTATAGTATGGGAGAGGAAAAAACAAAGGGGCTTTATAACAAAGTAAAGGTTAAGCAGCATGACTGGAAAGATAAGAGGGAAGTGAAATCAAGTAAAGTGTTCTGGGAGAAAGTTGCAATTATAAAGAAAGAACCAGGGGGGAATAGGTGAAGTTGCTAAAGGCAGGTAAAGAGTTGAAAGTGAATTAAAGTTGATTGAGTTAAAAGAGAGGAGACAAAGGTAGTGAGAGAAATGCTGATAGGATATTATTAAAATTTTCCACCCACCCCTTCCTAAAGGCAGACAGGTACTATTTCTTAAAGTGACATAATATTAAGTGTGAAGCAATGCCATTAGGATCCTTGAATGAAATCCATGGGAAGAAAAAAGTTAACACATGAGATAGCAACCACTATAGGGTGGGTGCAGGAGACCTTTCACATGTGTTGTCCAATTTGCATCTCTTGGGGTTGGAATTATGAATAGTAGCACTCGAGGATAGAAAGCCAAAGAATGCAGGAAGATGGAACAGTAAGAAGCCCTAGGCACAAATGCCTAGAGATGACACTGCAGATATTTGCTCCCAAATTGAACAGGCCAGAGTGCAGCCTGAAATATTTCAGTAACTGGAAAAGCTGCTGTATTTTGCAGGATTAAGAGGTACAGAAACTGTGCAATGTCCAACTGAGTAATACAATACTCATGAGTGCCTATGTATCCAGGGGGATGTCCTGTACTTCTTAACAGGCTTCTTGCTCCACCTTACTTTAGTTTTTTTAATGTTCATTAAAATCAGTTAAATGAGAAGCCAACATTCTGCATTGCAAAGCATCTGCCTCTGGTATCACTTTTATATCTCAAATAACTTTGTAACCATTAATTAGAAATCTAACAATAATGGGTGTATACTCCTCAATCTTATGGAAATATATTTACCTGATCAAAAATGTTGGGGTGAAATGGAGCCTGTTGGAGGTGCTGGATGGCAACAGTTTGTCTTGAAATAAACAGTTGTTCAGTGGTTAATCAAGGCTCCCTTGAGTAGTTTCATGATATATGGCCTTCGAGATCCCATCTGACATGCAGGACAGCTACTGAAGTTCCTTGCTCTTCCAGTCAGTTTGATGTTGGTTCTCTTCAGCTATCATTTTCAGTCCAGTTGCTGCTCCAGTTCAAATTAGTTCTCACCACTTTGCTATAGGTCTACTGAATTTGGCTGAAGAGCTTATGGGATGAGACTTACTAAAGCAGCTAAGGATGGGGGAAGTCATGTGTCTAGACAATTGGGAAGTATTTTCCTTTATAAAGCATTATACCCAATTCTCCTGATGCTCTGATGCTCTGATATCACAGTTCATCAGCTGGCATCAAGAAACTAGTTGGTCAGATTGGGACTGTTGAGAAGTATGGTGCTGTCTATCTGCTGACTCCCAGATATTTTTAATTATGCAGAAGGACTGGCCAAGTAAAGTTTTAAGAGCTTAAATGAAGGTCACGTTTGAGGAAAACTAGGTATGAGCTAACCATATTATTACAACAATGAGTGACAGTGCTAGAATAAGAGTTGGAAGGGAACTTGGAATACTTTTTTTTTAATTCATATTTATATCCTGCCCTTCTCTGGAGACTCAGGGTGGCTTACAATTTTTGGGATACAACCCAATACGCTCAGCAATAGCCTTCATTCCATTGTATATGCCTGCTTATTACTAAGCGGCATTTTTTACAAAGTCAGCTTATTGGCCCCAACAATCTTGGGTCCTCAGTTTACCTCTCCCAAGAGGATGGAAGGCTGAGTCAACCTTGATCCTGGTGGGATTCGAGCCTGCAATAATTACAGGCAGCTGGAACTAAGTGCTAGGCTATTAACAGCCTGCACCGCCAAGGCCCCTAAGGCCCCTTCTAGCTCAAGCAGGAGAACTAATACCATTTCAGACAAATGACTATCTGAAATATCTCCTCTATTGGAGCACCCACAAATCCTGAATGCAAGCCATTCCACTGATTAATTATTCCATCAGGAAATTTCTCCACAGTTCTAGGTTAGTTCTGTCCTTCATTAGTTTCCATCCATTGCTTTTTGTCCTGCCTTCAGGAACTTTGGAGAATAGGCTGCCCCCTCTCTTCTTTGTGGCAGTCCCTCAAATAATGGAACACTACTATCATGTCACCCCTAGTCCTTCTTTTCATTAGAACATACACACCCAATTTCTGCAACCATTCCTCGTATGTTTTAACCTCCAGTCCCCTAGTCATCTTTGTTGTTTTCAGAAGTCCATTTATGCCCAATAACCCCACTAATTTGTTTTTATTTGGTCTAAATTTCCCAAACCCAATGCCTTCCAAATATATAGCCAATGCAATACACAGAATTCCCAATGAGTATGTAGAATATAGATAGTTCCATGATCTTGATGTACTAGACAATAAAGGAGTTTGCAATATTCAGATTTTCCAGTACTGGGCATCTTCAGCTGAGATCAGGAAACAGTTACCGAAGTTTTGGCTACCTAAGTAGCCTATTCTGGAGCCTTCTGAAGTATCTAGTCTTTTGAAAAGTGAATGTGTCTTGAGGAATGGGTTTTAGCAATGCTCTTGCATCAGTTAGTCAAACTGATCAGATTAACAGAGTTGGGAGGACCTTGTAGGTCATCTAGTCCAATCTCCTTACACCATTTCTGACAAATGGCAGTCTAATCTCTTCTTGAAAGCCTCCAGTGATGAAGCTCCCACAACTCCTGAAGGCAAGCTGTTCCATTGGTTGATTGTTCTCACTGTCAGAAAATTTCTCCTTATTTCTAGGTTGAATCTCTCCTTGATCAATTTCCATCCATTATTCCTTGTCTGGCCTTCAGGTGCCTTGAAAATAGCTTTATCCTTTCCTCTCTGTGGCAGCCCCTCAAATATTGGAAGACTGCTGTCATGTCTCCCCTGGTCCTTCTCTTCACTAGACTAGCCATCCCCAGTTTCTGTAACCGTTCTTCATATGTTTTAGTCTCCATCCCCTAATCATCCGGGTTGCTCTTCTCTGCACTTTTTCTAGAGTCTCAGTATCTTTTTTATAGTGTGGTAACCAAAATTGGATGCAGTATTCTAGGTGTGGTCTTGGCTTTATAGAATGGTATTGATCAACAAATCCTGGAGCAAGGACTTTATAGGTTTTGGTGGACAGCGGCTTATCCTTGAGGCTCAGCTGACTAAATGTCCTTAGAGTAAAAAGCTTAGCCTCTGAAGGAGCTTGCAGAATCCACCTAGAAGAAGCAACAACAGTCCAGTCCCAACAGAGGACTTCAATTTAAGGATTGGTTGTTGACTCCTACCATCCCATCAGTGTGCTATAGTTTCATATATTCAAGGCAGAAAAGACAGCAGCATCTTGGACATTGATATATTTATTTATATTATTTCTCTTTCCCTATCATATTGATATTCTCAAGGTGGATAGCTAAATAAAATTTTTATAAAGCAATTACAAAAAATCAGGCACAAATAGCTAGATCAGGAAATTGACCACAGCATTCCCCTTGATTACTGTATGCAGCACTGTTTATATCATTTAAATTTTAATTGAGTTTTAACAATTTATAATATTGAATTGTTCCTCCCCACCTAACAATTTATAAAGGGGAACAAATGATAGCCTTTTAATGTGTGTAATACCAAAAATGAAAGGAAACTCTTAAAAAGAAGTCCAGATTGGCTTTCCTTCACTTGGCAGTTTCTGAATATGGAAGACTATAACTTTTATCATCCTTGTTTATAATAGCCATCATGTTGGAGGATCAGGATATGATGTTATAGATAGTTTTAATCCATCGATTAAACTCTTACTTGTTTTCCTCAAATTCTCTTTGTTCTTCTATATCCTGGTATTATAAATGTGTCAACTCTATGAAGAGTGTTTTCTGCTGTGGCACCTGCCCTCTGGAACAGGGGTTGCCAACCTTTTGGACTCAGGGACCACCAAACTCATAATTTTAAATCCCATGGACCACTAATATGAATTTTGACTGACATTGGTGGGAAAGTCAGTCCCATATTCCAGAGCTTCAGTAGTCACAAGACTGGCCCTTTGATCATCCTGGAGCAGCTGCTCCTCTAGTACATGGCAGGCCGGTGCACCCAGGTGGAGAAACAGCTGCTCTGGGATGACCAGAGGGCCAGTCCTGTGACTACTGCAGCTCTGGAATATGGGACTGACTTTCCCACCAACCTCAGCAAGGCACCCCTGGATTTCCTTCCCCCACCATTGGTCTTACCTTCCAGTTCCAGCACGCATGGCTCTACTCAAGGTAAGGTTTGCATTCGGCCAAAGGGTGGGCACCAGCAGGTGGGCGGGCCATGTGGATGGTGCAGCCTTGTGTTCCCGTGAAGCCTGGATTAATTGCTTTGGGGGGAACATTTCTCTGCGGACCACCAAAATTTTCTCATGGACCACCAGTGGTCCCTGGCCCACTGGTTGGTGACCACTTCTCTGGAACATCACACCCTCAAGATGACCTTCTAAAAAGCTTCAAATTGCGGGGTTTTTTTTCCAGTGGGTCTGGAAATCCCACATGCTAGTTGCATCATGTGCAATACTCTGATGCACCTTTCCTCCTTGATTGTTTTTATTTCGTTTGTTGTTAAGTGGTTTTAATTGTTGGTTTTATGTATGCCACTCAGAGTCACTTTGGGTGAAATCAGCAGCCATATAAATTTGACAAATAAATAAAGTCATGCCAGTCATAAATAGGTCACAATCTGACACCCCATTTTACAATCTGTTTTGCAGCAGCCGTTAAGCAAATACCATCGTCATTAAATAAATCTATTATCTGCAATGGCCCTTTTTGTGCTGGAAACCAAAAATAAATGCTGATTTATGACAAAAAAAACATTGAAAGGTGCAATCACATGACCGCAGGATGCTGCAAAACACCGTAAATTCAGGCCAGTTGCTGAGTACCCTAAATGTGATCATGTGACTCCAGGGAACTCCTAACCTGGTGAAGTCCATCATCAGTTTGAACAGGTGCTAAATCTGTAGAGATACTCAGACATCCAGGTCATGGTTGTTCCAAAGGTGCTTTTTCAGAAGGCAACTAGACTTTCTTGTTTTTTTCTTTTGAAGATGTTTCACTTCTCATCCAAGAAGTTTCTTCAGCTCTTCCATTCCCCACTCTCCTGTCAGAGGTGAAGAAGCGTTTTCTCATTGCTTCTGGATAAGAAGCGAAACATCTTCAAAAGAAAAAATGAGAAAGTCCAGTTGCCTCTTCAAAAAGCACCTTTGGGACAACAGGTGCTAAGTTACCATTTGTAAGTTGAGGATACCTGTCCAGTTGCAGAGATAGACAGAGAGGTAGAGGGGCAAACACACTGAAGATTGAGGTAGATTCCCAGTTGTTTCTCCTGATTTACCATGTGCTCTTCATTTTGGAGGAAAAATCAATGCATGGCACTCAGCCTATCTAGTACCCTTTAACACAGGGATGGGGAAGTATGGTCCCTTTATGACTTCATACTGACTCCGGAGCCAGCATGAAGTCCACAAGTCATAAAAGGAACATAGTTCCCCATCCCTGTTTAAACTATTCTGCTGCTGCCAAGGGGAGTAGAAAACAATGTCCAGTTTGCTAACATTGCCTTTACAAGACCTTGTACTTAAATATATATATATATATATATATATATATATATATATTTGTTTTCGTAGATTTTCACGGGTAAAGGTATGTAGGTCTTGGTGTATTCGGGTCTTGTCCCGTGTAAGATTGAGAATACCTTGGCAACGTTTCGGCGAAATCTCATCCGTCATCTTCAGGCTGGTGTCTTCAGCTTCGTTCTCCCAGGAAAGAAAAGAAAAAAAAAAAAAGAAAGCTATGGAAGAACAAAATAATTTTTAAAAGGCATGTCCTGACAAGGGATAGCATTAGACAGAATCACTTCTACATTCTGAATTGGGAATGCCCACCATTCTACTGGCGATCCATTTTTCACGTAGATGCAAAACAATGTTTGTCTGGCTGAAGCCTAACACTAAGTGAAATCATTATAACACATTAGTGGGGAGGTTCTGTGCATTAATCACATCCTGTATAAATTGGCTGTAATGTTGTGCTCCCTTGGTAAATATTGTCAGGCAGCAGGCAAAAACTATTCAAAAGGAAGCATTGCTGGGTCCTAGATAGGTCAATGAAAATATAACCTCATCTGCTCATAGTTTTGACTCTCATCTTTGAATGATGACAACTTTTTCCAGATGGCATCTTTCAGACAAGTTCAACTGCAACACCTTTACCTCCACCCAGCATATAAACTGTTAGTTGTGTAATGCAAGAAGAGCAATTAATGGAGGAAAGCTGAATTATCTAGTCATTGATCTATTTTTGGCCAGATATCTATAAGGGATGGGACAAATGACAACATTGTGATGCTGTTTGTGCGAGTTATATAGTCATGTCATTTGCACAATGATGTCATTGTGGGTTCTATTGGATGCTGCCATGATACAAGGGGTTTGCCACCCAAGGCCCGAGCTCCATTTTCGCTGGTGGAAAGTTGCAGGAGCCGCCTCAGCTGGAAATGAAGCTCAGGAGCCCATTTTTGCTGGCAGAGCACTTGGGCCACCACAGGCATCACTATACAAGTGACATCAAGCTGCACACACACACCCTTGCCACGCCTCCCCCCCCCGAGGTCAAACACAGCCCTGGTGTGGCCCTCAATGAAATCGAATTTGACACCCCTGGGTTAGACTGAGTGAATTGAAGCTGGAGGACTTCTTTGTCATAACATCTGCCCTCTGGAGTAATATCTTCATAGATTCCCACCATGATCTTATTGGAAGAAGCCTTACAACCTGGCTCTGTCCATAGGCCTTGGGTGGCAAACCCCTTGTATCATGAGGGACCTTCTATAGATTGTGTTATTTTTCTCCAGATGTTTGATTTTATATTCTGTGTTGTATTGTTTTGTTTTATTTTTTTACTATTTGTATGTTGCTAAGAGTCATGATGAAATTAGGAAGCCTACAAATTTAATAAATAATAAATAAACAAGTAAAAAGGATATTTTTCTTCTAATCATAATGCCACATGCCTATATTTCATGATCCAGTGATGTATTTTGAGCTGCAGAGATCCAGTTCTTCTTAACACAATGCATAAATGTCTACGGAGATTCTCAGTCATCCAGGTTTGGATGCATTTGGGACAATGCATAAATGTTCAGTAAATACATAATGCATAAATATTCAGTAAAGTAATAACTATTGAATTAGTCCCAAATTTGATTCTGTAAGATATGATAAATAGATGTCCATTTTTACTTATATTCTATATGCAATATTAAATTTCTCAAAATTAGTTTTAGTTTGTCTCAGCAGGTGCAATGGGGCAAAAATATTATTTGCTTGTTACACTTGTATCTCATCTTCTTTACAAAAGTTTAATATTACGAACAAGTATCAAAACTAGTGTAATAGGGCAAGACCAAATGTCTTCTGCCAGTGTTTTCCAGCATAACTGGCTGTTCAGGTATAAAGTGAGTCCTACAACAGCTTTCTCCCTCAATCTATTGGGTCTCTAGATCTATTGAACTTCAGCTCCCAAGATTCCCAAGTATTCACAAGTTTTCCAGGTTGTGGCATTGAACAGCAAGAAGCTGGAATAAGCTTGTCTGAAACCTGTGTTCTTCTCTGGATTTTTAACATATTTTCTGAATGTACAACTCACTAATTACACTAGGACTTAGTGAGTTCAGTATGCTTATGCCCATAGTATCATTCACATTTATCAGTTCATCACTGCAAATTCTTCAATAGCTCGTGACAACAGAAAATCAATTGTTGGAGTACAACTGAGCAAGCTTTGTACCATGATTCTAACCTCACATACATCAGATGGCAATTTCATTCATTTTCTGGTCAGCTGAACAATAAAATCTTAAACCAACTGTCTGCCAGCCCCCATATAGATGGCTGGGATATTGTACAAGCACAATCAGGTGACTTGTCATTTCCCTTGAAGTGGCATTGAATCATTTGATATCTGTGATTCATAACAAACCAGGTCAGGTGACTCCCACGATCATATCTATTGATCATCATCTTCATCATATTAGCCCAATTATGCAGAGTATGATGCAAAAGTTGACTCCAGCTTGTCCATGTGTGTCTAGCTAATTAGAAAATACCTTACAATTCTGAAGCCCAGTGTTCATATTCACTCCACGCAGCTTAGGTAGAAGATAACACTGAAAGTGCTGATGGAAGCTAAGAATGGTTTGCAATGAATAATTTATTCAAAAAATTGAGTCCTTTTTAATGAATTAGCCAATTGATTTCCAACTATATTGCCATTTCTCAATATCTATACCTGGGGGCATCATTATACTGATGACTGCTTGGAGACAAGATTCACCCAAGATAGAATGCCTGCTTGAAAGATTGCATTCTCCCCACAGAGTTCAGTACCTCAAGCAACAGCCTATGGGAATGGAGCTGGGCGACCAAGGAAATGATTTTCCTAAGGCCAGAGAAATGAAAAATGACATGCTGATTATATTCAGAGCAGTATTTCCTGACATATTGATTTATTTGTGATGTCTTGACCTCTCTGAGTAGTGAATAATCTTTGCATCAATGATTGCCAAATATCAGTGTTTCATGCTTCAATTCAAATGGGGCATTGGCCAGTTACCTGCACAGTGGTTTACCACTAACTAATATTACATAACATTGTCCTGCATAATAATTAAAATAGCTCTTATCCTCATATTTTATATTTTACATGAAAAACAAATACCTAATTGGTTATTCTTTTCTGCCACCATCATGTCATTAAGATACCGCATGAATGACCTTCTTTAGAGGAGGCACAACAGGATGAGGTTGATCCAAAAATGCCAGATTATAACACTGAACTTATGACAGAAGCAATTTCCACCCCCTCTAATTCTGTGGTTCTGTACTTCAACTCTAGTTGAACTTACATGTCTTCCAATCCTTGACCATCAGCAATGTTGAATTGCTAGCCAAAGAAAAGAAAAACAGAGGAACACCAGGTTTCAAGAAAGAGAACATTGAGTGCAACCCTTTATTTGGGATTTCAGAGTTTCTTTTAATCTGTCCTGCATCCTGATCCATAATATGTAATACCACTGGTTGCAGGTAGAAGTTAAATAATAATTAAAAAAACAAAATAAATACAAAACAATTTGACCCTTTTACTGATCCTGGGCATCCTGCACTCCTGTATGAAGACTTCTTATGCTACCTCATGCTCTATTTTGTCTGCATAGTATAAATAAAACCAAAATAAAAGTGACAATTAAAAACATACCACCACAATTTAACAAAATTAAAAGAAGGTTTAGATCCAAGGAAATTTAAAAATGATTATGTATATTTCACAAGTGGGATGCCCCAACCCCAAAACCTGTTCTCCTAGTTATTATCATTTCAGATAAAACCCCTTGAAGGTGATCTGAGTACAGGATAGTTACATATTCAACATGACATGGATTTCCTCTGTTTGAAGACATTTTCAAGTCTGCTTTGAAGCCAAAGTAGAGAAAGTAGAGAAAATAGCTAATATTAAAGTTATCCATCATCAAGTTATACCTTGATGACAGAAGGAGCAGTGCACAGCCCACCTGGTCAAACTCTTCCTTATTACTGTGTACTGCAGTTCTACTTAAATTATTAGTAGTTTCTTCTAATTATGCATCTCCACACATTCATTAGGTATGCAAATTGGATGCAAAATACTGTCACTTTTGCCCTTCATTTTTTTAGTCATGTGTAAAATGGCCTGTCTTCCTAGAGTGCAGATGGGCCCATGTGGATGTAAGTAAGCCTTCTGGGATTTAAACCCATTTAAGCACTAACACTTGTTATACATAAAACAGAGCCAGGGACATATTTAACCAAACTTTGCCTGCTCCCATAACTGTTTCACATTTCTATCTCTTCATTTAAAAAAAAAGTATATCCATTGATTTATATACATTCATTCATTTTTATTAACAGCACTTGATCTTTGATACTCACTGCCTGTCTGGATTCAAATGAATCGGTCCATTCTTCTCTTTGCCTGAAAATGCATCAATTTTTTTCACGCTTTCTGTTAATATGCTGAGTTTTATGCTGAGTTGATCTCTCTTCCTTCCCCATTTTCCTTCATCCTACCCTAGGGTAGCTGTTTATTTTCACTGTAAGGCTACAGTAGGAAGAATATTATATGCAGAAAGTGCCACATATTAGATATTTGAGATATATTGTGTTCATTATTCTTCATTAGAAATTGGCCTGCCTGAAATACATTCCAGATGGATTATGGGACATGTACTGCTATTTTCATGGGTTAGAGTTAGGGGTTTTTTCCTTGTTCAACCACAACTGTCCCAAGGCCTTTTCCACAACCATTATCATGACTTCTGAGCTGAACATGGCCTTTCCTATTTGCAGTAACTGAACATAGCCAGCACTAAAATTATCTTATGCTGTTGGCCTCCTCTCTCCTTGAACTGAATCATCCATTCATCCATTTTATTCTCTATGGCTTTTTGAAGATTAGAGCCAACAAAGCAATAGCACCAGAAGTGAAATTCAGCAGGTTCTGACCAGTTCTGAAGAACCAGTAGTGGAAATTTTGAGCAGTTCAGAGAATTGGAAAATACCACCTCTGACTGGAGATTTTACAGTATCCTTCCCCTGCCACGCCCACCAAGCCACGCCCACCAAGCCACGCCCACAGAACTGGTAGTAAAAAAATTTGAATCCTACCACTGAATAGCACTTAGACTTATATGCCACCCCATAGTGCTTTACAACACTCTCTGGGTGGTTTACAATGTCAGCATATTGCCTCCAACAATCTGAGTCCTCATTTTATCACCTTTGGAAGAATGAGAGGTACTTTTTCAGAAGGCAACTGGACTTCCTTTGTTTTTCCTGGAAGATGTTTCCCTTCTCACCCAAGAAGCTTCTTCAGTTCTGACTGAATGATGGGAATGGAAGGATTTGGAAAAACAAAGAAAAAAAGCACCTTTGGGATAATCATGACCTGGATGACTGAGAATTCCCATAGACAGGTAGAAGGCTGAGTCAACCTTGAGCCCTGTCAGGATTGAACTCCAGACTGTGGGTAGAGTTTGCGTGCAATATTCCATTCTAACCACTGAGCCATGATTATTGAGATAATGAGAGTTGTTTTCCAAAAGATATGCAAAGTGCTTGACAATTAATCTGGTTGAAGTTGTTTGCTGAGATCTCCAACAATATTTGATATAACAGACAAAGAATCTGAAAACATGTAGTGATTAGTGTTATACAATACCTTAGTTTAAGCTTTCATTGTCTTAGTCTTTTAAAAGTGGTATAATGGTTTAGTTTTTTGAGCAAGCATATGTGAGCACAGCAGTTTTGTTTTGCTAGTCCAAGTAGAGAGGACTGAGAATTTTGAAGAACCAAATGGGAAACCATTACTAAGAAAATCATGAACTACAAGAAAACCAGTAAAAGTTCCAATAAAGATTCACTGTTTCATTGAGGCAGCGATCAACTAGCAGAAATTTTCTCTTTGCTTATTTCATCATCTTTCCAAACTTTTTTTTCACTTGCAATACAAAATACACTATAAAATATTCTTCCAGTTTTATTTTAATGGATCCAAACGTTCTCTTAAGTTGCTTCCAAGTATAAATCCAAAAAGAGCAAATTCAATTGATAAGCAAAGATGAAGTATGACAATTCTTCAGCCAGTTTACAGGAATTTTTCCTAACACAAAACTAATGGTACATTTGTGAGTGTAATTTTCAGTAATGTCACTGAAGCTCTTTGTAAAACTAGTTGTTTATTATTTTGATATTCTGTCTCACAGTGTTTCCACATATATAATTAGTCCCTTTATCTGAAATGATTTCGTAGGGAAATATTATAACTGGAAAAAAGGTTTCAGCAATTATTGAAGCTTTGGTGGTTGTTACAGCTACTGCTTTGTATCTTTTAATGTGATCCATTAGTTTCTTTTATTTTTTCATCTGCTTTTGTAAAAATAAAAGCTGAAAGTTTTACCATTACTATAACAGGCAGTGGTTTTTAAGGTATGTTAAATCTTTTTATACGATATGTTTGAATTCTTATACTCTGCTAGGCATATAAAAATGTGCATGGGAATATATGCTTCTTTATTAAATATATTTATTTACAAAATTTCTATACCACTAGTTCCCATAAGGACTTCCAGTGGTTTACAAAAAAGCTGAGTATACAAACTATAACAATTTCCTCACAGCCCCAAATCAATTGTTTGAAAGCAACTTCCTTAATATCTCTATTCCTTTATTTATTTATTTATTTATTTATTTATTTATTTATTATTTGAACTTATATGCCGCCCCATCTCCGAAGACTCGGGGCAGCTTACAACTAAAAACAAGGAACAATAAATACATTAAAAAACAATTAGATTAAATTATAAGTCCAAACATTTATAAAATAATTAAAAATAACCCTTCCCAAAGGGTCACAGCCCGGGTTGGTCAAATAACCAGGTCTTCAACTCGCGGCGAAAGGTGTGGAGGTCAGGGGCCAGGCGGAGCTCCAAAGGCAGTTGATTCCAAAGGTCAGGGGCCGCGACAGAAAAGGCTCATCGTCGGGGAACCGCCAGCCAGCATTGGCCTGCTGCCGGGACCCCGAGGAGTCCTTGCCTGTGAGCTCGCATAGGGCGATCGGTATTCGACATTGGAAGAAGACGCTCCCTTAAATATTGAGGACCCATGTCATGAAGGACTTTGTATGTTAACACTAAAACCTTGAATCTCACCCGGAGCGCAACCGGCAACCAATGCAGGCCGCGCAGGAGGGGGGGTTACATGGGAGAACCGGGTAACTCCCATCACCACCTGCGCCGCCGCATTCTGCACCAGCTGCAATCTCCGGATGGTATGCAAGGGCAGTCCCAAATAGAGAGCGTTGCAGTAGTCGAGCCTAGAGGTAACAAGGGCATGAGTGACCGTGCGCAGGGCATCCCGGTCCAGAAAAGGGCGAAGTTGTCGAACAAGGCGGAGCTGGGCAAAATTAAAAACTTTGCAGAAGAGCTCAGTCCTAACCGTGTTCCAAAACGTTATTTGGGAGGGCACTTTCTCTGGAGGTAAGCAGTTCTATATTAAAAATACATATTTGGAGATACTTAGGCTTATTAATTCCTAGATGACCTGCACAACATAGATCATGACTTATTTTCCTTAATTATAACTGTTGTTTGCACAGTCTCTGTGAGGACTCCCTATTTAACTGCTGGCTTTTAAGACCATAACTAAAGCAACCTATTTTTCCACATAATTTTCTAAAGGCAAATCCAAACAGCATTCTTACCATAGACCAGATGACAAGACTCTGCTTATCTGGTTATCTGTCTGGACATTCTCACCTATAACTTGAGGCCAATCAGAGTCTGAAGCAGCCTCAGGTTAACTTTAGATGTTCCACAACTCAGGTGGTGTTTTCTGATTTATTGTGGCTTAAGTGGCTCAATGTTAAGGTGACCAGACGTCCCGCTTTTGGCGGGACAGTCCCGAGTTTTCACAATTTGTCCCGCGTCCCGCGGGGTTTTTAAAAAGTCCCGATTTTTCAGAAAGAATGCACGAAAGTTCCAACTTCAGGGTGGGGCTTGTCATTGCAGGCTCTGGGCTGACCCTGCCTGAGAGCACCTGCAGCTGCAAGCCAAGAGAGAGAGGGGGGGGGGAATGTGCACGTTGCACGTGTTAGTGTCAGGGAGGGATGCATGTCGTTGTCTTCTCTGACCCAGGGTGGGCTTCCTTCCGCAAAAGCGCCACGCTCTCCAGAGGGGCGAGGGGGAGGAGTGGGTGTTTGCTGTGTAGTGAAGGCGGCGGCGGCGGCAGAAGAAGAAGCCCGGCGAACGCTCCTCGCTGCGCGCTCCCTCGCTCGTGGCCAGGCTTTGGTCCTGCCTTTCCCGTTCCAGCAAAACAGCACCGCGGGCCGGCCCCCTTGCTGGGCTGACAAGCGCAAAATGGCCACGCTCAGCCCAGGTGAATTGTGCTTTGCTCGGCCAGGCGCTTCCCGGGAATTGCAGCAGGTGGAGAGAGAAAGAGAGGGAGAGAGAGAGAGAGAGAGGCAAGAGCAGAGCAGGCCCGGCCTTGCGGCCTGAGCAGGCTTTGTTTCCCGCTGCTTGGGTGGCTTCGCCGGGACTGGCTGCTGCTCCCTCCTGAGGCTGCGGAGGTAAAACCGTGCTAGGTGGGAGTCTCCTGGGAATGAGGGGGAGAGGCCGCTGCCAAATCTTTACCTAAATCTATCTGTGTGTGTGTGTATGTTTGTGTGAGAGAGGGAGAGAGAGAGAGAAAGAGAGTTCATAAAATCCCTACCCTACCCCCTTCAGCCATTCTTCCCCTTTCCTTCAACCTGGCATTTCTGCCACTGCATTTTTTTTTATTTGTGCCGGAGGCTCTTTTTTTCAAGGTGGCTTGCCCGCATCTTTTTTTTAAGGGGAGGGGGAAGGAGGGAGGTTCTGCCTTAAGCAAGAACTGTTTCATATAGACCGAAATTTTAATCAAGACCCCCTCCCCCCATCAATGGTGTCCTGCTTTACCAATGTTAAAATCTGGTCACCTTACTCAATGTAGTCAACTTGGGGTACATAGATGTCACAGGAGACCATATTTTCTGTGTCAATTTCTAAGCCAATAGCTCCTGTGCTGTGATTCTACACTCATGTCCCTGATCACTCTGCCTGTTGCTCATTCCTGCTTTCTCAGTTTTAACAATATTTGAATAAAGTGGGTGGCTGGTCCAATCTATGATGAGAAGTTCCTTGGTAGGGCCTTATATGATGCAAGGCAGAATTTAGAAGTGCTTTTATTATCATCATTATTATTAATTAGATCATCAAATAATATAGATCAGCAAATCCCAAAGAATTCTTGGAACTGTACATATACTGTAAGGCATGTGAGAAACAATATACAAAAAATAAATAAGTGTAAGAAATGCAATATGCAATAAATAAGAAGCGTATAAATACTTAACAAATAGGAATGGAACAGGAATCTATAATGATGTTAGTTACTCCTACTCTTTTTTGGCTCAGAAACTTATTTGGCCTCCTCTCAAAGATTAATGAATAATCTTCTGAAAACTGTAGGATGGGGTCATCTGTAGTAGCTTCAATATAGACAGCCATTGAAACATTTAACATCTGTCTTTAATGCTATATGCTTGGCACAGTTAACAGTTAAACATAAAGAAACTTCTTTGGAAATTCCAGAAGTTATTTATGCAGGATCATATAATAACTGAACCATTGGAAGTGACCATAAAGGTCAACCAGTACAAACACCTACTCAGTGCAAGACTATTAGAGTATCTCTAAGAGATGACCATCTAGCTTCTGTATGAAAATCTTCAACAAAAGGGAATTCATCAGTTCATTACTTCCTGATGTCTAATCTGAATCTACATTCTTGTCATTTTAACCTACTGGCTCTAGTCTTGCCTTCTAGGGTAATGTAGAAACACTCAATTTCCTCTTCTGTCTGGCAACCTTCATTTGAATTTGAAAGACTCCTATAATATTCCCCTTTAATAATCATTTCTATGGATAAATAGAATAACAGAGTTGGAAGAGACCTTGGAGGTCTTCTAGTCCAACCCTCTGCTTAGGCAGGAAACCCTATACCATTTCAGACAAATGGTTGTCTAATCTCTTCTTAAAAACTTCCAGTGTTGGAGCATTCACAACTTTTGGAGGCAAGTTGTTCCACTGGTTAATTGTTCTAACTGTCAGGAAATTTCTCCTTAGTTCTAAGTTGTTTCTCTCCTTGATTAGTTTCCATCCATTGCTTCTTGTCCTGTCCTCAGGTGCCTTGGAGAATAGCTTGACTCCCTCTTCTTTGTGGCAACCCCTGAAGTATCAGAACAGTGCTATCATGTTACCCCTAGTCCTTCTTTTCATTAAACTAGGTAAAGGTTCCCCTCGCACATACATCCTAGTCATTTCTGGCTGTCTCTCTTTGTATCTCCGTTACAAAGCCAAGGAGCCAGCACTGTCTGAAGATGCCTCCATGGTCATGTGGCCGGCATGACTAAATGCCTAAAGTGCAAGGAACGCTGTTACCTTCCCACCAAAGTGGTCCCTATTTTTCTACTTGCATTTTAGATGTTTTTGAACTGCTAGGTTGGCAGAAGCTAGGACAAGTAAGAAGCTGGGAGCTCACTCCGTTACATGGTGCTAGGGATTCAAACCACCAAACTGCTGGCCTTTCTGATCAATAAGCTCAGCGTCTTAGCCACTTAGCAACCGCATCCCTGATTCATTAAACTAGATATACACAATTCCAGCAACTGTTCTTTATATGTTTTAGCCTCAAGTTCCCTAATCATCTTTGTTGCTCTTCTTGCACTCTTTCTACATCTTTTTACATCGTGGTGACTTTTTTGACAGTGTTGCACACAGCTGGCTCATACTGTGTTTTCCCGAAAACAAGACCCTGTCTTATATTTTTTTGCCATCAAAAAAGACACCAAGTCTGATTTTCAGGGGATGTCATCCACTGACTAACCTCACTTGTGCGTGTCGCCCCGGCCTCCTTTTCACTGTCAGAGGCCTTCAGGAACCTTTTTTTCTGCAGCCGGCAAGGCTTTCCTGAAGGCCTCTGCAGCAGATAACAGAGCTCCAGATCAATCCAGAGCTTTGTTATCAACTACAGAGGCCTTCAGGAAAGCCTTGCCAGCCGAAATATGCCGGCAAGGCAGGTGTCCGAGTATGCGAGGTCTGACTACAACTGTCCAAAAGTAAGTAGTAGGGCAGCTCCACCCCCATCCGCACCCTAGCTTAATTTTTACCTGTCTACTCTGGAGTGGGCAGGATCACAATCAGGGCTTATTTTGGGGGTAAGGCTTATATTGGGCGCACATGTAAAAATCAAGCTAGGACTTACTTTCAGAGTAAGTTGTATTTTTGGGAAAACAGGGTGTTTAAGTGATTGTCCACTAGGACTCCAAAATCTCTCACACAGTTACTACTATTGAAAGAGGTACCCCCTATACTGTACCTGTGCATTTAGGGTTTTTTTGCCTAAATGTATACCTAGTTCATTTTACCATTTCTTACAGGGTTTGATTTCCAGATTACTCACTATTCTGGTAGCCTTTTCCGAATATTCTTCTTGTTACTATCCTTTTGGAACTGTGTTGCCCTGAACAGGACACAATATTCCAAGTGGCTTTTATCCAGGTTAGATAGGAACAATTATTTCCTGTGATTTAAACATTCTGCTTCTATTAATGTACCAAATATAGCATTGCCTTCTTAGGAGCTGCATCATACTCCTGGCTGATGTATGACTTGTGATCACTAAATGATACCTGGATTATTTTACATGTACTGATGCTAAATCAGGTCTTTCCCCCACATCCTATATTTTTGCCTCTTATGTTTCATACTTAGATGCAGAGTTTTATATTTATCTCTTTTTAATTCTGTCCTAGGTTTTAAAGTTGATCGTGGAAAATGTTATTTATTGATGGCTAAGTTGTTCACTATTTATCCATGAGGGACAAGTATAATAGTTTTGGAACCTAGCAAATTATTATGTCTTATTTTGAATCCATCCAACTTTTCTTACAAACCTTAAAGTCATCATACCCCATCCTCCCTACAAGCTTTTAAAATGGGACAAAACTCTTACCCTGTTTTTAAGGCATATCAGCCAGAGTCATTAGTTTCTTCTTGATCAGTTAAATTCACTGGAAGACTAAAAAGAGTGCTGTTATCCAAACTAATATGTTCCTCCTAGCATCCAAATTATATTTTGGTCTGTTTTTGAGATATTGAAAGTAATGTAAGGTAACTTACAATTTAGCAATTAAAAAGAAAAAGGACTCCTTGTTGGAAGAAAGATCATTAACATTTTCTTCTTCATTCAGTATTATAGCTTTGTTCAAATTACATACACAACAGCTCTCACTCCATGACAACAGGATAACAACAAACTAATTTTAGTGGCAAGATCAGCAGTTAGTAGCTACTGGCATAATACACTTCAATAGCTTTAGCAGAAGAATAGTACACATTTAATGTGCAAGATAGCCAATTAGCATCTAACCCTGCAGATTTCAGCGACTACTTGCTGACTGAAGAAGTTTTACCGCTCTCTTTCTCTGTTTTCCTCCCTCCCCCCACCTTCTTTCTTTTAATGTGATAGTTGCTTTGCATAAGGATAATAGCCAGGATAATACCCAGCAAATCCATAACATTTTATTTTATTGTATTAAAAAGAAAGGGACAAGGGCATTAAGAAGGCAACCTTCATTTTTCTCCAGTGTGGAATAAATTATAACCAAATTTAGCTATTCTCAGTTGAATATAATGATTAAGATTGTAAAATCTTTAAAAACAAAACTGTGAGTAGAAACTGGGATGGTGAAGAAAGAATAATCTAGGGAACTCTTAAGGCCTCTGCATCTAAATTTCAATGGATTTATTACAGGGAGGTAAACTGAGGTCCCAGGATGTTTAATATGCCTCCCAAGTCCCTGGTTTGCTTGCAGCCTTTGGACATCCCCTCCTCCACAACTAATATTCATGAACTTGACAAACTTATAGGTCCCTGACATTTTGAACTAGAAAACATGCAAAAAATGTAATATAAACCTTAAAACATGCTTAACAGAGTTTTGAAAACAAAGAAAAGCATCCTATTTTCCCACCCAACAACCAGGAAAGTTATTATTTCCACCCACATACTTTGTGTCATTATTCAATATTATGTCAATGTTCTATGGCCACCTCCATCAAATAATGAAACCAAACGGAAATATGAAATGCAACAACTGTGAGCCTTTCTGCACTTGCATCTAATCCAGCTACTTCCTTTTTCTGCTACATTCTCATCATGTTGTCTTCATTTTCTTGCCAGCCCATACCTGAGGCAGCCTTAAGTCTTAGCTGTTCCAGTTTTGAAGTTGTATTTTTCCCCTTAAGCAGCCAACAAGCCAAGACAGCTTTACTGTTTGTATAATCTGACATGCTTCATTAAGTATTCTCTTGGTGGCACAATCAAGACACTGCTAGGGAATGAGATCGATCCAGCTTCTTCCAAAGAGACTGGCCACCTTTAGCTGGTAGGGGCATTCCCTGCTCATTCAAGTTCCTAGACCCATGATGGTGAACCTATGCCAAGGTGCCAGAAATGGCATGCAGAGCCATCTCTCCAGACACACGAGCCATTGCCTGTTCTTCTTTGAGGTGCCTGCATGCCAGCCAGTTGGTCTTCGTGCATGCGGGAGCACCAGAAACTGGAAGAGCAGCCGCCCAGCACTCATGTGCGTGCCGGGCGGCTGCTCTTCCCATTTCTGGTGCACGCATGTGTACTGGCCACCTGGTCTTCCAGTTTCTGGTGCCAAAAGGGTTCACCAACACTGCCCTAGACAGTATCTTCCAGGATGACCTCCAGCATCCAGTGACCTCAAACCACCTGAATGACAGCTGACCAACAATGAGGAAGAGTGCAGGAGTGGGAGAAAGGTAGTTGACACACACTCTCTCCCTCCCTCCTTCCCCCCTCTCTCTCCCTCTCCTCCTCTCCCCTCCCCCTCTCTCTCCTCCTCTCCCCCTCTCTCCCCCTTTCCTTCTCTCTCTGCCATATTGAAACTTATGAAACTTAACACCTACTGCACTTGTCAATTATTGTTTGATCCACTTTTGAACATAGGGCTAGGACTCTTCAGAAATATTACTAAAGTCACGTTCACTTTTTAAAAATAACATGAATATAATACTCCGGGAGAATACTATAGCTTTTTCGCTTCTTTTGAAAATAGTGCAAATCTCACCACCACTCCCATCACCAAAAAAAGTTGAACCATCAACCAATGTCATACAGTAGTAGGTCTGTCTTTGAATACAAAATGCTTGTGTGACAACAGAATGAATGTTGACAGAAATTCTAGGAGGTTGCAGACAGCTGGAGAGCATATTACCCAATGAAAAAAGGGACATTCATACACACATAACTATGTTCAGTAGGACAGCATTCCACCCATAAGAATGCTTCTGAAATTTGTTTTCCTTTTGAATTTTTTTTTTAAATTAGTGTTCTTTCTTCAAATTGAATGAGATCTGGTTGACAAAAATGCCAGAACATTAATGCCATACAGTAATACTCTTGGTACTCTTCAAATTTACACACATCTCTTCATTGTTTACTCTTTATCCTTCTATCTTCCATAAGTTCTTGATATTATTGCATACTAAAATTGTTAGCTCTACAGTTGAGACTATGTGAGTAGGAGTTCCACTCCTTTATGAAGCTTCCTGGTGTCCTTTCATCCTAGAGTTACCAGACATCTGGACAGAAAAAGGACAGAAAAAGAGGAGATACTGTTTAACTTTCTTGGCATCCATTTTGGCATGACAAAAATTACAGCAAAAAACAGCAAAACTATGTACTTGGGTCAACATGTACATGAAATTACATGTAATTTCCAGCATCAGAAAAACTGGTTTTTCAATTGCAATATTTTCCCAACAGATCTTTATGTTCAAGAACATATGCCAATGATAATACAAAACTGACAACAATGCACTTTTCAAATTTTACCATAGGAACATATGATGAGCCATGTGATCTACAGACTACAGCGATGCTAGATTAGAAGGGGCTGGGTTGAAGCCGATTGGTGGAATCAGGAAATAAACAACATAAATCTATTGATGGGTGTGGAAAAGAATGAAGCAGACAATTTACAAGATCACATTACACAAAAATATAAATGGCTACTTTTGTTAAAATAGTCCAAAAATAATAATAATAAATTATTAAAAAAGCCAGACAAGGTATTATTTTAAGGCTATGCCTGCCAGTTTGAGGACATGAGGAAAAGAAGGAGGATATGATCTCCTTTTGCCAGACATTTGTTAACTCTGTCTTATTCTCATCACCCCTCTGCATGTCCTCCAGCTCTGCTCTAGAAAACCTTCAGAGATTTGTCTAGTGGAATAAGAGAGAAGGAACTTGGTGGCTATCAGAATATATTCTTAGTCTTTAAGGAACCACATAAAATTTTTGCTGGTTTGAAATAATATTTCCTTTCAGAATTATAGGCAATCTGTTACTCCCATTTTAAAAAAAGAAGTGCTAAAAGAAATTGCCATAAAAATGCTTCATATTTACTGGTCATATTTACTTTTAAATTCATATTTACTTTTAAATTCATATTTACTTTTTTCCCAGAAAAGCAAAAAATATGAACCAGAAATTAATCTATTGGGAAAGCAGAAAGATTTATACCTGAATATAGCTGTAAAGGAAGGGTGGACAGCATTCTGCATTCCAAGATGTTTAACCTCAACTCCCATATCCATCATCATTATTGATAGTGATAATGGTGCAGGCCACTAACAAATCTAGAGAAAGTATAAAGAAGCAATGTCATCATCCAGCTACAGCTCTTTTGCTACTACTGGGTCAAAGTAGCCACCACCCTTCTTGAGTCAGCACAAAACAGGGGCAGCATTGCCAATCTCTATCCTTGCCTCTGTTGGCCTCACTTCCAAATTTGTGATGTCCTAATTTGTTTGTGTGTTAATGGATTGTCACTGCAGTTTTACAGCTACAGTACTCCTTTTCAGCCTGACATCTTGAAAGAATGTTAAGCAATGGGGCGGGGTGTGTATGTCAACTTGAAGGAGATGAGTCTGATTTCACAAACCTGTGCTTCGCCTGGCCTTTTTCTTACACCCATTTCAGCATCTTCAAAGCTAACATAATGTGAAATAGAGAAATGTGGAGAAAGACTACAGCAGAAATAGCAGCAGAAAGAGCAGCTGACCTTGACAGGATTTTGCAATTAGATAGCTACTTCTCTTTTTTGCATTCAAGTTAGTCTTGACTCCTGGCAGCTGCCAGGACTAGTCCCTGTGTTTTGCCTTTGTTTTCTTCCTAGGGCTAAGAGAAAGTTACTGCCCAAAACCACTTAGCCATTTTCATACCTAAAGTGGGGGTTGAACTCACCATTCTTATTCTGTTCCAATGCATTAACCACACCAAACTAGCTCTCTGATGGCTACTTTAGAACCAGAGAAAATTGTAACTGACTAGCTGCTAAACAATCACTTCTTGCACTATCTAAAGCCCTCTTTTTATTTTCTACTTCAGAGAACTCAAGAAGTGTACTTTGAACATCATGTGCTGCTCTCTGAAGATTAATGAAGTAATCTAAGATAAATGTCTCCTGTATGAAAAAGGAGTCCTGTTTTAATATCTCTTTGCTCACAGCTATTGTTTGATAGCAGTTTTATTTTCCTGATAATACTGACTGTCATATTACCTGAGGAGAGGAATAGTTTTGTGCCAATGGGCACAATTAGAATTTTGAATCGATGTTATGGGCCTTATCACAAAATGGCTGCCATGGTGTGTGTCAGTCCAGTTACAGAACATGTTGAGGGAGTACTGTCCATCACAGACATCAGTTTGGGAGGGGAGGTATGAACATGTTCAAAACAATAATCACAACCAACAGTAGAAATCCTGCCTCTATTCTTTTTTTTAAAGTGCATTGCATATGCAACACAAGTAAAAAAAAAAGAGGTTGAGTCATCCCAACCCTCTAGCTTCCCCAATAAGTGCTACCCCACTTATTGTATTATTATTTTTTTCTGGAGAAGGGGGCACCCTTTTAAACAAAGGCAGTGGGCTGTAGCCATGGAGCATGGAGCATGTTTATTTTTTAATACTATTGGCTAATATGGGATCGAGAAGCATTCTCAGAAGTCAGGATGATAAGCCAGGTTGGTGCTGCGGCCCTCTTTGCCCAATACTCATTTCTAATTTGAAAAGAAATTAAAGGATATAAAAGAAATTAATGTCAAGCATAGGCAGGAATGTGTAGATAATGAGAAGTATCTGCAGACATCACACTGCTTAACCCTAATATTTAAAAATGGCCTACAAAATGGCAGCACTGGGGACAAATGACGCTTAGCCAACATCTGGTACAGTTGTTCTCCACAGATGAGTTTCCATATAACAGACAAGGCAGGTACACATAGAGTAGTATTTCCTTGGCAGATGTCTTATTCTACTATATCATTCAGTGGCGAGATGTGACAATGGTGATTGAACACTGAGGACAGGGACAGAAGGTTCTACAGTATTTACCCATCCTTCAAATTGCTAATTGTGCATGGTTTCCATATGTGCTTAAAATGAAGGTAATATTCATCAAGAACATTGCTGCCCCAAGAAACCTTCTTTGTTTGCCCTCACTGATGTCATCTCATAACCAAGAGTCCTTCCAAGTGCAAAGAACACAGCCCCAAATTGGTACAGCCTTTGCATGTCCCCATAATGCTATATAGCTTGGGGCAGATTTTACAGGTGGAGTCAATTAATCATGGAAGTTAATGAGCTGCACAACTGCTTCATAGGAAATTCAGCTAGAACAAATTGACTTCATGAAAGGGTCATTCTGCCTTCACAGGGGAGGGTCCACAGGGAAGATGTCGTAAAAGATGATATGGCAGTCATATCACCACACAATCCTTTCTCTGCTTCTTTTATGCATATATTGAATTTCCAGTCCATGTAACACAGGGGCAAGGTTTCTGCCACACAATTGTGGCTGCCCTATTGACCTTTTTTTTAAAACCCTTCCTGCAGACACCTGTGTTGGTGGGGCCACTTATCTTGTCTCCTGAGGTGACTTATTTCCTCTTCATTGCCATTCCCCCAGTGATGTTGCCTCTCCATAATGGCCATTTTGTTTGTTTGCTTGTTTTATATTATCTTTAGGTTTATTATCTTTATAAATAACTCCCGGTAATGAACACAATACTCCTTCCTCCTCCTATTTTCCTCACAACAACAACAACAACCCTGTAAGGTAAATTAGCCTGAGAGAGGGAATGACTGGCCCAAGGTCACCAACCGGTTTCCATGCCTAAGGCAGAACTAGAACTCAACAGTCTCTTTATTTCTAGCCTGGTGGCGTAATCCCTGGCTCTCTTTGAATTAGGAATTATAGTAATGTTTCCTTTTTATTATTATTATTATTTATTTCTTTGTTCAGGTGAAAAGGGAAAAAAGCAAGGAAAGGCCATGCCCATTCCATCACTCCCAAATTGGCCAGCTAGTGAGAATGCTAGTTTCCTCAAGGGGGAAAAATTGTGAATGCATTCAAAGAGCATCACAGTTGCATAAAAGCTGTTATTGGGAGACAAAAGTAGCAACCATATGGAAACAGCCTGGATTTCTTTAGCAATGAATTCTTACTATTAGTGGAATACAAAACAATTTCCTTGAATTACAAGTGCAAAACAAACTATGTAAAAAAATCCTTGCAAAAGAAGAAAATAAACAGCAAGTGTGCTGTCTACATTTCAGAAAATGATTTTTTTATTGTTGTTGTTACTTTGATTCATTTTTAGAATGCATAGCTGCAACATAAATATTTCATCCCATTCTGCCTACACTTCAGATACACCATATAGAGAATGCCAACATAAAGCTAAAAAAAAATCCTCAAGTATTACAAATAGATTAAAATCCAGAAGAGGTTTGTTTGACAGCCAAGCAATTCATCTAACAAAGCTTGTTTCTGTATGCAGCTTTGATTGCCATACAGGAAAGCAAGATAAAAAAATTCCACACATACGCATACCCCCACATAAAATAAGAGAAAGAAAATGTCTATGTTAATCAGGAGATTTTTCCCACCTTGTATGACTTTTGTGCATATTTAGATAACACAGACAACCATTGTTGTCATCTCTGCCAGAATGCATCTGTAAAAGATATGTGATTTTATATCGTTCATTCATTTATTCGATTTAGAGGCTGCACAACATTAAAAGCAAGAAGACAATAAAACCAAAAGGAATAAAGATCATGTGAAGGCATAAGAAAGAAGATAGTGAAAGAGATAAAATTCTACAGCAGCTCAATGCCACTATATTCCCATGTTGGGGAATCAGCTAAGCTTTCAAGGTTTTTTGATCATCATTAGGATGGGTACTCTGTGGAGGAGATGCTATTCCAGAGGACAGCCACTACAACAAAGAAGACATGCTTCTAGGTCTGGAGAGATGACATTGTTTGATTGAAGAGAACTGGAGCACGCCTATAATGGTCAGTCTTACAGGCAAAAACTATTAGGGAAGCAGTTCTTAAGATAACTAGATCCTACGCTATGAAGAGCTTCAAAGATAATAAGTACTTTTAATTGCACCCAAAATCAACCATCAATGAATGCAGCATGTGGAGCAGTGGTATCCCATGGGCATTCTGGCATATGCCCATTATTCCTTGTACCACTGCACTCTTCTAGTAGTTGTAATAGTTGAACGACATCTAGTTGTTCTTTCCTGTGCACATCAATTGAAAATACTCAGGAAGGAAGAGCAACCCCTGTAGATCAGTCCCTCCCAGCCCCAACTGTTATTTTTTTTTATTTTTTTTATTTTTATTCGTATTTATATCCCACCCTTCTCCGGAGACTCAGGGCGGCTTACAATTTTTGGGATACAATCCAATGCACTCAGCAGTAGCCTTCCTTCCATTGTATATGCCTGCTTATTACTAAGCGGCATTTTTACAAAGTCAGCTTATTGCCCCCAACAATCTTGGCTCCTCAGTTTACCTACCCCGAGAGGAAGGCTGAGTCAACCTTGAGCCTGATGGGATTTGAGCCTGCAATAATTACAGGCAGCTGGAACTAAGTGCTAGGCTATTAACAGCCTGCACCACCAAGGTTATGAACTTGTTTGATAAATTGAGAACTTCTCTGAATTGGACAAGCAGGGATTGACAGGTCAGAACTGGTAAGCTCTTGGATACCTCCAGATGAACATCAAGAAAGAGTAGGTCCTGTTGTAGGATGTGTTTGCAGGGCTGGAGCCAACTGTTACAGCAGGCTAGTTTAATTGACCTGAAGTTTGAGCAAGAAAATATTCTAAGCCCTCATTTTAAAAAGAAAAAGAAAAATTAAGTGAATAGATTTAAAATGAATAGATTTAAAAATGCAAAATAAAGATGCATAGTCAGAAAAGTTAGAGCTATAAAAGGAGTCGAGAGTCAGTTAGAAATAACTTTCAACCTTGGACCTGATTTCTTAAATCTGCTCCTCTTCTGATTCCATGATTGATTTTTGCAATGATACATTATCTTTGGATCTTGGAATGAACTTCATGGAACTTTGGCTTTTAAAATAAGCTTGTCTGTTTTTCCTTAGCTCTCACATTCCAGGACTATGTTGAGATTTATAGCTATCATAGAAAAGTATTATCTTTTTCTGGCCTCCTGCACTCATAATTGTTGGCACAGGACAGGACTTGTGGACAATCCCTAAAGGTACTTTGACTGATGACACTGAAGGTCACTTAGAAGTCCAGAAAGACCAAGAGGCATGCACCAGGTTCCAAAGAATGTCATCCAGAATGACCAATGCAATTTCTGTCTGTACTCAGTTCTAAATCTGGACTGCAAGAATTTAGGAAATCCATTTCAACTTTGTAGCAGGTTACCTACTGTCTTTCCTACCCTCCTGGATGTGAAGACCTGGCTCTGCCAACTTGCATGGGGCTTATGGAGTGTTATGCAACCCTGTGGCTGGTTTGCTCTCCCCATATTTTAATTTTTAACTTATTCTATTCTTGCTTTTATGTGAGTCTCATTTTACTGAAGTGTTGTTTTTATATAGTTTTAAGCTTTTAGCTATAAACTATCCAGTGTCACTCAATGGGCAGATAGTGGTGGGATTCAATTTCTTTTACTACCGGTTCTGTGGGCATGGCTTGATGGATGTGGTTTGGTGGGCATGGCAGGGGAAGGATACTGCAAAATCCCATTCCCTCCCCACCCCACTAACCTGCTTTCCAGCTCCGTTCTCCTGTGCAGGACAACAAAAGAAGACCCAGCCAATCAGCTGGGACTCGGAAGGCAGAGAATAGATGAGGGTGGGGCCAGTCAGAAGTGGTATTTGCTGGTTCTCCGAACTACTCAAAATGTCCGCTATCGGTTCTCCAGGACTGGTCAGAACCTTCTGAATACCACCTGTGATAGGTAGGTGATAAATAGGAGAGACAAAAACAGAGTCAGAGACAGAGAGAGACAGAGAGAGAGAGACAGAGAGAAAGAGAAGAATCTTATCTATAACCTTTCCCTGGAAGGAGAAATTGAAGATCAGCCAATATTGGTCTTGAATGGTTTGTTTGAGAGGTGGTTTCTTCAGAAGAAGTCACATCACTTTGTCCTTCAAGGCCTCTTAACACAATTTCTCCTTTAATAAAGCATTGATCATTTTCCAAATTAGGCACAATATATACCCCTCACAGTTATCTCAATGAGCTAGGTGGGCTATAGATCAATCTTACAGGTTGCAGATGTCATACCAAAGGCAATCAAATAACCTTGCAAAACATGGTGCCATTCATTTTTTCAAATCCTGCCCAAGTGAAGTAAACCTCAGAGCAAATGTGAATGACTTTATTTGCAAAACCTTCACTATCATTTAGAATAATGATGCAAATAGACATGATAAGAGAACAATCAATATTTTTCTTTGTTTCTCAAATAGAAGAAGAAGTGTATGGGCATTTTGGTTTCTTTTAATTAGGAGACATCATGCTGGATCCAGCCCCGAATGGACAAATTCTTGACATTTCAATTTATCTCAAATGATAATCCATGGATCCTGATAGGATAAATTGTAGCCTTTCCACTGATCATCTTGATCCTATCAATCCTTTATCAATTAATCTTCCCTTCTACTCCCCTCAACTCTGCCAAGGTTAGTTGCGGTAGATGTGGAAATGGGGTTTCTATGCCATCATCTGCTAGTCTAGCACATCAGAGTTTAAACCAGTCATTATGTTTTCCAGGGTTGATTGGATCATTTTGTAATCCATGGATCTTTCAAAATTCATAATTTGATGGGTATTTTTTTATTTCTCTGCTCCTTTCTGAAAGTAGAGATACCCAGCTTCCAAAACTGTATTTTTTTCACCAGTACTTACACACACACACACACACGCACACACACACAAAACCCCTATTGCTCTTATTTATTTATATCTTTATGAACCTGGCTAAGTTTGTCATTGCCTTCCTCTCTAAAATTAATCTGATAATTTATTTGAGAGTGCAGTCACAACTTACAGAATTCTAATTGCACAAAGGTCTGGAGTGCATAGAAATCTTTGCTGTAGCTGTAACCTCTGTTGTTGCTTTTACTCATGTTCTACCCACAAAAAGCCAGAGGTGTAAGAACATAATGCTCTTGCCCCTTTGTCAGCCTTTCCTGTCAGCTCTCCAAAACCATGAATGTTAAGTTATAGTAATAGAATCTTGCAAGTCTGAATGCACTCCCTACCAAAACCTTTATTTTTCAGAGAATTAGGAAGGCTCCCTTCTAAAATACTTTGTCTACTTCATCCCTCCTCTGGGCTCAGATGTCTCTTATCAGATGGCTGCCTTGGCTAAGGTTCTTCCTTCTGTCTCCCAATATTATTCTCACAGTCCATTACACCTCTCAGACCCCAGATATAAACAGAGAGTAAACTTATAGCACTCATTTGGCTTTGTGTCAAATTGCATTTTTGGAGTACGTGCTCTGTCTCAATAAAGCACATGATAGGATATAGTAATCTACTCTAAGATGGTACTGTAAAAATATTATTAAGAAATATAAACCTTATCGTGAAAGTTTTTAATTTGAGCTCCAGTGATAAAGTGATTCAATAATTATTTCTTTGTTGCTCTGTGGATTTTGCAAACAGTCACTGTCTGAGGTAGTCTCTAAATAAGCTGATTACTATTGCAAGTCAGAAAAATTCTACTGATTTGTATTGCTGATAACTGCCAAGCATTTACTCTGAAACCTATTCAAGTTTGCAATCCTTGATGTGTCACCTCACTCAACTTTTCTTTTGCAATGGTTGCTCACAACGGATAATGGATGTTGAGCAATTCATGAGATGCCATAGCCAATTGCAGTGTTTTCACAGGGGGAGTTAGCTGTAGGACAGCAAAGTAAATGCACCAACTCAATTAATTAGTCCTCCTTCATTCTCCACATAATCAAACTTCCAGGTTTCAGGTAGCTAAGTAGGCAGTACATTTATTTTATTTATATCCCATAATTGTTATTTTTTATAAACAACTCAAGGCAGGGAACATATCAAATACATTACAATCTTTAGATATTATACATTATAATGCAAGAGGATTGGGGTTGGATGGCTGAGGAATTTGTGTGATTCGGGATGGTGCACAACAAATGGGTAAAACCAAATATTTTATGTCTGTGTGTGTATGTCATATTAACATTGACTTTGAGGTTTCCTGGTCATCTCCCTAAATCCAGGAAAATATTAACTTGAGGAAACATTTTGCTGTTTCCTTCCTGTTGAAATGCACCTTATCAGCGTTCAAATCAGAAATAAAGACAATTAGAATCTCTTATAGAAATGTGTAGGAATCTGCAAGAAGTCAAATACTGTAATAAAAGAAAAGAAAGGAATGTTCTCATGCATTTTAGAAATTACCCATACATGCATATATGCACTATTAAGTTTAGCTGAACTCCTTTGTACTGGTAGCCACTTCTATTATTACTTGAAGCAGTTTATGCGACTCTTGTATCTTCAGAAGTTACATATTTGGAGATCTCCAAGAGGTCTGTTAATGTTGGATTCAGGCCCTGTAATTCAGCTTTAGATGCCTAGGTTTCACTTCCCTGATTTTTGTCCTATTTATGTATTAGTTTTTCCCCATCCTATTTCATTCATGCATATTCCTGCCCCAATTTTGACTGCTTGCAACAGTTTTACTTCTCCTTTGCTGCACTTGATCCATGATTCAGCCTGGTGGAATGCCGTAGATGGGCAGACCACTGGCCTGCTGTCATGCATCTAACATCCTTAGACACATCCTCCTTCTAGCCCCTTTGCTGACATCTGCTGTTTTAAGATGACTCTCTCTGATTATTTTCCCATTATACATGGGGGGAGGGGTGTTGTTGTTTTTTGCTATCCTTGCAGAATGTCTTTTTGATCTTGCATAGTTTCGGATTTTATCATGATATTGCTAAATTTTAGATATGATTCTTTCTTCTGTTCCAGGGGAACCTGGCTGTAGATGTTCCTGACATTGTCTTCTGTGTCTTCTGTCTGTAATTATCTAAAGAAGGAGGAGTGTACATTCTAAGAATATAGCACAAGAACATAGCATGTATTTGTGTTTGCATAATTATACATATTAACTGAAACTTCGGGGCTCAGACATCCAGGTATGAACCAATCCGTAGGAAGGGTTGCGTAATAGAAAATGAGGAGGTCCTGCCTATAGGGCAGGGCTGTCCAACCTTGGCTACTTTAAGACTTGTGGACTTCAACTCCCAGACTTCAACTTCCAGTGGCCAAGGTTGGAGACCCCTGCTATAGGGCATGCCATCACCAGGAGGCCTGGGGCTGGACTTTTTCTATTGCTGCCCCCCTTTTCTAGAATAACAATGTTCCCCCAATTTCAGATGGACCTGGCAGATCCAGGAGGCCTTTTGGGGGGACTAAAGGGATTCATGATACCCTCTCCCAATGAGAATGGTATTATAATTGTTCTTGGCACATGCCATTTATTACATTGTTGTTCTATTATTTTGTTCTGTTTCTACCATTCTGTTTAGTTTTAATTTTACAGCTACTGTGGAGGTCTGTAAGCCACTCAAAGTTAAGCACTGGCATGTAAGCCTAGTAAACAAGAGAATTAATGTGTTGTAGAACTTCACCCTTCACATGTGAAACAAAATTGCCTTTTTTGTGAAACTTCTCTGTAGAGTTCTGTGACTTTGTGCAATTTGGATACTCGTCAACAGAATCCAAGAAAGGGGAGACAAAGTTGTGAGAGGCAGACTAACCTAAATGCAGCCGTGCGGGTAGTGATGGGAGCGTCCCGATTCTCCCATATTACACCCCTCCTGCGCAACTTGCATTGGTTGCCGGTTGCCCTCCGTGTGAGATTTAAGGTTTTGGTAGCAACTTATAAAGCCCTGTATGGCTTGGGTCCAAGGTACCTGCAAGAACGTCTCCTTCCGTTGACAAACACCAATCGCCCTGTGCGCTCCCACATCCTGGGGATACCATCAGCTAAACAGTGTAGGCTGGCGGCCCCTAGGGGTAGGGCCTTCTCTGTGGGGGCACCCACCCTCTGGAATCAACTACCCCTTGAGTTGCGCTTGGCCCCTGATCTCCGCTCCTTCTGCCGTGACCTCAAAACATGGCTATTTTTGCAATCCGGCCTGGACTGACAGGAGATCGGGGTTTTTAATTCAATTGTTTATTTGGCATAATTTAATATCTTTTTAATTTCTTTTAACTTTTGTATTTTCTGTCTTTTATGTACGCTGCCCTGAGTCCTTCGGGAGAGAGGGCGGCTTATAAGTCCAAATAAACTAAACTAAACTAAACTAAACTAAACTAAACTAAACTAAACTAAACTAAATTAAACTAAACTAAACTATAAGTTTGCCCATAAGTCTAGCTCTCATAAGCTAGAGTTCACAGCCATTCAAAATCCTACATGACATGGGTCCTCAATATTTGAGGGAGCGTCTTCTTCCGACATCTAGTGCCGGCACCCTGGCGAGCTCATAGCAAGGACTCTCGGGGTCCCGTCGGCGGGTCAATGCCGGCTGGTGACTTCCCGACGACGAGCCTTTTCTGTCGCGGCCCCTGACCTCTGGAATCAACTGCCTTTGGAGCTCCGTCTGGCCCCTGATCTCTGCACCTTCCGCCGTGAATTAAAGACCTGGCTATTCGACCAACCCGGGCTGTGACCCCTCCCTTGGGGAGGGACGGTTTTTTTTTTTTTTTAAACAAATTTTATTCAATTTTTAACAATTTTTAAAACAGCTCTTTTCAGTAGACAGCATGGTCCCGAGTCATCACTTTTACATGCAAATGTGACAGTAGATCTATATTCATTTTAAACATTTAACTTCACTTCTATTCCATTTTAGCGGACAAAGGGTCAAAGAAATTAATCCTAATCTCAAATCTTAATCTCAATCTGTATAGCCCCCAGTTCATTTCGAAGTTAATTGCAAATATACATATATATTTTAAAAACTTCATGTATAAATCTTACAAATAACAATATATTTGCGCCATCATATTAAAAATAAAGTTCATCCATGTCTATCCTTTAATTATCTTCACATTGTTAATACTCGTTAATCATTTACAGAATTCTTTTGTCCGTCAGATTTGCCCTTTCATCACCTATTCTCTCCATAATTCTAAATCCGTACCCATGTTAACACTAAAAAGAATGAAAAAAAAACCTAGACTTGCCCCCCTTTTACTACTTCGAGAGTGACACCTCAGTGGTTAATATAGTAACATAATCATAATCATTCCCTTTAAAACGAAAGATAGAGAGAAAAGAAAAAGAAAATGGAAAAAAGCTCCCTTACAATATATCTCTAATCGGTTGGGTTCTGCAACACATATCCCCCCTAAAATTTATTTATAGTTCCAAAATAATAATAAAAATAACTAGTCTTGGTTATTGACAAATCTCATTTTTAGGCATTTTCTAAAATCATTTCAATCAATTCAATTCATCTAATCATCATTTAGCTTTCTTTTGTAGATAAGAAATGAAAAAATGTGACCTTTTACCAGTAAAAATTGTCAGTAACCCCTATTGTTTTACACTTTTATAATTACAATATATTCTTATTACCATTTCTTCATGCAGAACCCCCTTTAAATACGCTAGCCATTGTCTCTGTGCAAACAAGTTTCTTTTATTATGTAATTCCCATGTCTCTCTATCTTTTGTTCTTGTTTCTTGTTCCTTCTCTCTTTTGTCCGCTATCCCCTTTCTATCCAGTTTGAATCCTCTCTCTCTCTTTACCTTTCTGCACTCTATCCTTCTGGACCTTTCTAACATGCCTAATTTCATAAATGTTCCTTTTTAATTACCTTCTTAAGTTTCATTTTAACCATCCTCCTTTCCCTTTTATTTGTATTAATCTTTTGTTAATTGTCTTCTTAAAATGGCTTTCTTGTGCTGGCTCCCTTCTCCTCCCTATTATCCTGCTCTCCCCTTCTCTATCCAGTTTGAATCCTCTCTCTCTCTTTACCTTTCTGTTCCTTTCCTTCTGAACCTTTCTAGCATGCTTAATTTCGTAAATGTTCCCCTTTTTAGATACTTTCTTAGGTTCCGTTTTTTAGCCACCCTTCCTTTCCTTTTATTTGTGTTAATTGTCTTTTAAGATGGCTTTCTCTTGTGCTGGCTCCACCCTTTCCACGGCTTCTTCTTCTTTGTTCAGCATTTGAATGCCCATATTTTCTGCAACATGCCAAGTTAGTTCAGTCACTTCCTGTAACAGTTCTTTCATACTTTTAAACTCCATTTTTAATTCTTTGGATGACCACCAAAATTTTAATTTTCCTTATTTCTTCTTCTTTAAATTTTCTATAATCCTAACCCAGGTCCAGAGTCTATATCAATATTGCCAATTAGTCCAGCAATCCGTCTTTGTGTATTCAAGCTTTCACTTTCTATAAGTCCTGCGTCTCTTTAAAATGTAGCAACTCCAATCCACAAAGGAACAAGATAGTTTCTTACTTCTTTAACTTCCAATTTTCTCCACAAAGTGGCACTTTCTGCACGGAGTCTTAACCCTTTTCTTTTATTTTGATAATCAAAGTTTTCCGAGCCCCAAACTTAAATTCTTACGCTGGCTTCTTCCTTTCCGGTTCGAAGCCCCTTATAGCTGTCAAAAATATTTTACTTATTTTTCTTCACTTGGAACTGCGCCCTTCTGTTTCTCTTTTTAAAAACTCATCTTTATCTTAATCCCGGGTGCCTTGATCTTACCATCCGATACTCCCGGTTCCTCTGCTGTCGACTTCTCTCTTTCCTCCTGCACCAATCTTAGTCCCGTTGAGACCTTCTCTTCGAGGTGGCCATTTTTGACCACCGCTTCTTGACGTCTTCGGAGGGAAAAGACCAGACCCAAAAGGGGGGAGATGCGGCTCCCCTCACTCTGGCTGGCAGATTTCTTTCTCCGCGCCCACGAGGCAGCTTCAGCCCCGAACCTTGCAGGATCGGGGCTCTCCGACGCAAGAGCCAGGCTGCAGTCGTGGACGATCACAAACCGCCGCCTGTTCTCGAGAAGGCTCAACCCGGAAGACGGGGGAGGGACGGTTTTAATGTTTATTATCGTTATGTTTTAATATTTGGGCTTGTCTTTGGTTTAATGGTTTTTTAAATATTTATTGTTCCGTGTTTTTAGTTGTGAGCCACCCCGAGTCTTCGGAGATGGGGCGGCATACAAGTTCAAATATAATAATAATAATAATAATAATAATAATAATAATAATAATAATAATAATTCCTTTCCCTGAATAGCAAAACTACATACTTCAGTGCTTCATTTAACAAATATGGATAACAGAGTGTAAATAACTGTCTGAATTAGTAAGATAACCCATGCCAACACTTAAAAGTCTAGCTTTGGTTCACATTGTTGAGCTGTTATTCTTAGTCCCCCCTCATCCCCAAAACTTTGAGAACTAAACTATAAAAATTGCATGCCAAAATTTCATAACTGCAGGAGCAATCTTCTTTTTTTTCTAGCCCATGCCGTCCAACTGCTGGCAGACTGAATTTCTTTTTAAAAACAATCCATTTATAACTTATTGCTCTTCTAATCTACAGTGGCTGCCTTAAACCTGATAGCCTCCAGAATGAAGGCATCACATTGGAGAAAAGGTGATCTAGGTGGACAGTTCATAAATCCCAAATACACGAGTAGAACAGTTACCCCTTCAATATTTTCCTTTCGGGTGTTCCTTCGTGTTATTAATTCCCAATAGCAGGTTAACTTGTGCAATTGGGAAAAGGAAAAAAAAATGTACTTGCAGGATGAATTCGGGCAGTGTTGGGCAGTAATACAAGAGACACTTGTAACTCTCACCTCTTTTATGAGTTTATGGGAATCCCTGGGAACAGCCATGTGGTACTACTCATAGCTGGCTTTCCTCCTCCATTCCCATTTCATGTTAATAAAGCAGATTGCCAACCCTAATTAAAACCAGGTTTCACTTCTGCAGTTTTCATTTGAATTCCTTTAGACCATTAATACCACCTTCTGGTATTAATGATCTAAAGCAGGGGGTCTTCAATCTTAGCAACTTTAAGACTTGTGGACTTCAAATCCCAGAATTCCTCAGCCAGCTTTGCTGGCTGAGGAATTCTGGGAGTTGAAGTCCACAAGTCTTAAAGTTGCCAAGGTTGGAGGCCCCTGAGCTAAACCACAGGTGTCAAACTCACCACATCATGTTGCTGTCACGTGATGTTTCATGATGTTTTTTCCCTTCATGGAGCTGGGGTGGTATGGGTTGCATATGACGCATCCGGCCTGTGGGCTGCTAGTTTGACACCCCTGGTCTAAAGGATGTTCCATTTCATCAGGAAGAAGTATGTGTTGTAGAAAAAGATGACAGAAGTTGTGTGTGTTGATTTATATTTTTAATGCTTACCCAGGTATTTCATGTCTATAAAATACTGTACATCATTTGAAAAGATGTTGTGGTAGGACAACGGCATCATTGATTTCTAGCCTGCTCATATCAGCTGAAAAAAAACTATTACTATTTTTCCTCCCTTCCCCATCTTTTTGGGGGTCTTTCCTAAATGCCAGACCTGAAGTGCAGTCCTCGCTGCATCATTGAAAGCAACCAGTGAGCTAGTAGCAAGAACCGTTTTCTCCTTCAAAACAAAAACAACAGACATTTGAAGGAAGGATCACTGCTTCCCAATTTGGCTGCTACTTAAATAAGTTTGGCCTGAGCTTTCAAAACCCTGCATTATTTTAAATGCTTGCAAAATCAGTTTTGCATAGGGTGACACCGTGACTAAAGAAATACAGTATGTAACCAGAGTAATAGAAGCTTTTGCAGGCAGTTTGGATTTTTAATATTTCCCCATTTCAAGTAGTAAAAGGAGTTCTACCAGGTCTGGCTAAGGAGAGCAATCTTTCATCTCACATGTCTCTTCTTCATTTTATATAGTTTTTATTTGTTTATAATATAACATACAAAGAGAATACAGAAGCAAATATTAGGAAAATCAGGAAAGGAAAAAGGGAAGTGAATAGTGGGAGAAAGGAAGGGTAAAAGAAAAAAAGGCATTGACTTCGGACTCCTTTAGTGCAGTAAAATAAGGCATTAAGATCTACCCTCAACTTTTTACTTTTTCATAATAATAGAAACTAGCCATTTCTGTAACAACAAATCTATCTAATCTGTAAAACCCAAGGTCAAATTTTCATCTTTTTCCACCTCAAGCACAAAGTCCACAAGTGGTTTCCAAGTCGAAGTAAAAATGTTTGTGTTTTTTTTCTTTAACCAGGGCAGTCAATTTAGCCATCTCTGCTAATGCCCCTTCTTAATTCTGAGTTGATTTAGCTTAGCCATTTTAAGATGTGTGGATTTCAATTCCCAGAATGCTGGCTGGGGAATTCTGAGAGTTGAAGTCCACACTTCTTAAAGTGGCCACTTTTGAAAAACATTGATTTAGACTGTGAGTCTGGACCTAGTTCTTACTTTTCTCTGGAATGAAATGCATAGCACCTGGTTTCTTTGGAGCTCTGATATTTGATACCCTATAAATTTGTTTTGTAAATATTTTGTACTGGGTTGTCATTGTGGCAGCCAACTCAGATGAATATTGTGGGGTTGCAGTTGGAGGAGGTGGGATGATAACACGTTTGTGATTGTATGATCAGGTGTTTTTTGTATATTACCTTGAGGAGAATATGCTTTTTTAAAAAAAATTACATTTATATGCCGCCCTTCTCCGGAGACTCAGGGCGGCTTACAATTTTTTGGGATACAACCCAGTGTGCTCAGCAATAGCCTTCATTCCATTGTATATGCCTGCTTATTACTAAGTGGCATTTTTACAAGGTCAGCTAATTGCCCCCAACAATCTTGGGTCCTCAATTTACCTACCCCGAGAGGATGGAAGGCTGAGTCAACCTTGAGCCTGGTGGGATTCGAGCCTACAGCAGTTGTAGGCAGCTGGAACTTTTGTATATACCCTTGAACTCCTACAGAAAAGGTTCAATATAAATCTAGTGATAAGTTGAAAATAAACAACTAAATGCTACTCCAGAATGGTATATGCTCCATCTCCAATACTATTTCTAGACATAATACTTCCATTTTCATGCAAAAAATAAACCACAAGTATCAAACTCATGACACCACATTGTCATTACACGACATATTGCTACTTTGCTAAACCAGGGATGGGTGTGGCCAGCATGTGACGCATCTGGCCCATGGGCCGTGAGTTTGACACCCGTGATTCTAAACCATTTTGATCCACAATTGTATTCTCTGGACTGGATTTTAAGGAACATCCACTGTGGCAGTCTGGAACACCCATGAACCTGGGTAAGTAATTTTGCTTGCCATTTGCTGGCTTCTTTCCTCTTCTGACATGTGATAGAAAATGTTAATTAAGAAAATCAGGAATTGCATGAGGTAACAGACCAAGCAAAATAGGGACCAGTATTATTACTTTTTACAAGGTCTCTGTGCACCTACATTTTCTTAGGAAATAAAAATGAAGAACTACTGCAACTGAGTTTTATTTGGATATGTGTCTATTGTTCCAGAAAGAAGGACAAAATAGGTGTAGATGCATCCTTTGCAATGGGAGTAAAGGGAATATCTCGGAGCATTTTGATAAATTGGTGCTTTATAAACCAATAGAAAATTGAAGAGAGAATCCATAACATATTCCAGCAGGCCTATCAGCTCATGAAAGGAACTGCTTCAGGATACTTAGTTATCTTGACCTCTTCTCTGTAATGTAATCTATTTGTCCCACTTTCCATCAATGTTGAAAAGTGTTAATGTGATCCTTTGCAATGCATGGTAGCTTGTTCACTTCCTTTGTACAGCTGCTTTGGAAGCCACTTAGGTTCATTGCTGTGTAAATGCATGCACATCTGCATTGCTAACTGGGAAAGAAAACCCAAGGGAAGAGCCCTAAGAGCTATTGCAAAACCACTGCCCAGCTCTAAATTGGAAGCCATTTGGAAGCAGATTTTCCAACCAACCATTTTTATTATAAGCTTTTGTGAGCTTCCTTCATGAACGCTGATGCATTTTAATAACAATGGTTGGTGGTGCTATGGACTATGTCTGATTTGTTTCTTCTCCTACAATGGCTGCATAACACTATGCAGTTGTACAGAGCTGACAAAGATTATTGGCCATTTCTTGTTCCAAAACTGCCAGATGAAAATAAAGAAGAGTTAGATTATTTTATCATCAGGAATTTAAACTTTTCTCAAAGTCTAAATAAAGAAGTGCATTTATAGCAATGGTTACTTTATTGATTTATTTAATGATGGCATTTTACAAGAGCGTATCTACAGATAAGTGAAATGGTTGGATTTAGTATTTGCATACTCATAAAGGAGAATATTTGTAGCTCATGGTTGAAAGGATGTTGAAAGGATCCTTGGTGCTGTCTGAGCTTGGTTGTTTTCTTGCAGAGGTTTCATTACTTGAACTAAATAACATCATCAGTGTGTTTGTGTAAATACACTGTAAGTGTGGAAAACAACATATTTCCAGGAATTACAGGTGCCCACTCTATTTCCATTGGATATTCGTCTTTTCTTTTGCATCCCCCAGAATTCACTGGCAGAGATCCAAAAAAGGACAAGTAATACACATTATAGTATGTCTGTATCATCTCAGGCTTTTTTCTATTTCTGATGGTTTCCATTGGTTTAATGGGATCCAATACATCAATATTGATTCTCAGTTGATATTTTATATTGATTTTCAGATAAACATAGTTTTCACAGACATTTTTATACTTCGTTTTTGTATAATTCTTGTAAAATGGAGTGAAACCCACATCAGTGGGTATGTTCGTATGATCCACTAAAATAGTAGGAACACAATAATATTGTTTTGCAAATATTGTTCTTGGGTTCCTCACCTACAACTGAGAATCAGACAAATATGTGCAACTAGAAATAGAGTACATATAAGCAAAGCAATACAATGTTTTGGTCTAGATTGGGAGAAAACATCACATTTCAGGTTCCATTGTTTACAGAGCTGTAGAAGAGAATGAGAAGGAAATTGAAGAGTTCCATTCTAGGTGGGTGAGGTTATAAAAATTGTTTGCAAAGGACTTGTTCCAAGAAGAGAGGGACCAGTAACATAAAGTGTATAAAATGCAGACAAAAGGCAAAAAATCTGAAACTTTGCCCAACAGAAAGCATTTCAAAGCAGATGACAAAACAGCTACATTTTGGACTAGCAACTTACAAAACAAGATAAAACCAATAGTGAAATTGCAGCGTAGAATTCCTGGTAAGCAATGAAGTCAGATATATTATGAACCAGTGCCCCTTGTTACTAAAGAGTATAAAAAGTACCTTTCATAAAGTATGGGAGATAAACACCATTATGAAACACAAAGAAGATTGCCAAACTACAATTTGTCCCCTAATCTGTTTTTACATCCATTCATCTAATTTTCCTGCTACCATTGTAATATTTATTTCATGTATTTTGTGTGTCTGCAAATAGGTGCATCTTTGAAATCAGTCTTGACTTCTGGAGACTGCCTGGACAAGTCCATGCAGTTTTTTTGGCAAGATTTTTCAGAAGTGATTTGTGATTACCTCCTTCCTAAGGCTGAGAGACAGAAACTGGCCCAAGGTCACCCAGCTGCTTCCTGCCTAAGGTGAGAGAGAACTCATAATCTCACAGCTCTTAACCTAACATCTTTAATCATTGCACAAAACTGGCTGTCAACATATTATTTTAGAGTTGTCCAAATCATGGTTGGTAACATTTTTATTAGGAACTATCAAATTAACCCAGAAGACCGTACCATATTTCACATTAGTCAAAATTATTCATTTTATTTATGCTTTCAAAGTTGGAGGTAGATAATATCACCTTTATCCTTTGCAATTGGGTATTATCTTACAAGGACACTAAACCAACTTTGTGTTCAGTCTACTGTCTCCATTTCAGCACTTATAAATAGCATGTTTTAAGTGTCCAAATATATATTTCTTCTTCTCTATGTTGCATAATATTGTGGGCTATACTTGAGAATCAAAAGCCTACCCACCTTTAAAAAAATAAACATAACTGAACTATTTTCTGCTGAGGCACTGTCAATGCAAAACATTTAGCAATGTAAATTCCTCCAAAGATTACAAGACTATTGGTTGTTAACTGGCAGAAAATAAATGAATTTTATTCTTTTTAATAAAAAAACGTTTTGTTTCCCTATACCATACAGTAGTATGCAGGTAAGCAGAAGTTTTTAATACACTGGTGCATCTTTCTTGTCATTTTAATTATAAGCATATTTATCTCTTCAACTAAAGTGGGGAAATCTGGGTGAGATTTGTGGGTGCTCAAAATTTCACAAAATTAAATTGGAATAATAGATGCCTCTTGCCCCACTCAATGAAAAAGAACTCATTTTTCTTGTCATGATCATTAACATATAGCACGTAGAAAAAGGCCCATATGTCATTTAACTATTTTTTGTTACAGCAACTGATGAAAATTTGAGATTTTGATTCTCAATGTTTCACATGATAAAGATGTGTTCTAATGTTTAACTGCATCAAAATGTTGAAAAATTTTGAAGCTCTGTTATGCTTAATCTTGAATTGAGATGCTGCACATTGGATTGCATTGTTAATGTTTTTCTTTTCTTGTGTCTTTGAATCAGTGTTGACTCCTAATGACTGTGTGGATAAGTCACCTAGTTGGCTTTTTGCCTAAGACAGGACTAGAACTCACATTTTCCTAGTTTGTAGCCTAATGCCTTAACCACTAAACCTCTTAAGATTTTTCTACTGAACTTGTTTTTATATTTACCTCTATATGTCTGTCCAAGTTATATAATACCAAATGAATTTGTATTTGAATAAAAAGGTGTACATGTAAAGTACTGTCCGCAAACAATTTTGATCATGGATCTTGTGTTTATCCAATACAGATTTTATTGATAAATGAATGGATTACCTCCTCAATTTCCTAGTGCCTTTGTGAAGCTCCTCTTTTTGTAATGCATGAGCAGACTGCAAAAACCATGATTCAGGTAAAACCTGGTTTCTATCCTATAAGCCCTATGCTAGCAGCTTACAAGTGTGTGTGTGTGTGTGCGCACATCATATGTGTACTGAATTGACAGGCTATTTGGTTTATTTGGTTGCCACAAATGGTGCAAAGTTAAACCTGGGTTCTTTGGCAATTTCTCATCTTGGTTCTCTGTGTTGCATTTTGGTTTAATGATGGCTTAGCATTTCAACTCAACACAAGTACTTGAGAAAGAGTTAAGATTGCTTTCCTAATATCTATGAAATATTTCATTGGTGATAAGGCTGTGCTTACATGTTACGCTTATCCAACAGTTTATGGAACCATGATTTACACAAGTCATTTTTTTCTGGCTTTCCAAGACATAATCAAAATAAACCAGAGATGCTAGGTTAAAATGCACATTACTAATTTGTGATTCTAGCTTCTAACAAAGTTAGGAAAAATAAAGTGTCTTTTCAGAGAAATATTTTCAGTATCCATGCACAAGCAACAGACACATAAAGGAGTCTAAAATCAACTTTCAAAAAACTAATTTTAATCAAAACAAAAGAATTGTTGATCATTAACAAGTTTATAAAACAGTGATTTAGTTACATAAATAAATTGATATCAGTGTATCAAATCTTAATTACTTTCAACTTCATGAGGATGTTTACATGGGTGAGGAAGTACAACCTTTTTTCCTAGTATAATAAATAAAATGGAGAGCATGGAACATTTTTCCCTCTAAATAAAAAAAAATCTACAAACATACCTCTAGCATGTTCTCTAGTGAAAAGAACAAGAGACACGGGACAACTTTTGCACCAAAACGTTAAAAAATGCATTAAATGCACAAAGGTACAGAACCATCAGCTAAAGTAAAAGACACTATACTGTAACCAAAATTGGTAATAAGAATATAATGAACAGTTTGGTAGTTAGATCTCCAGTTTGGTTATTTTAAAGCATTAAGACAAGGCAAGATAGAAGGCTGCTTTTCTTCTGAAGTAATTCTAGAGGAAATAAAAAATACTTGGTTGGTTGGTTGGTTTTTTTAAACTAACTGAAAAGTAGAACAGTCATACCAACTTTCTGTCCTGCACAAAGTCAAATACCTATGCAGAATAAGATTAGCTTAAATAGCTCCTGCAAAGGCATAATGTATTATGTCAATCACTTGGAAAACACTGCAGGTAGCTACAGACAAGGATGTACTACATGGCTACCACCAATGACGGAAGGGCAATGCACACAAATCACATGGGATAGCCAGGCCCTTGCAACAACTGGCTAGATGCTAAAGCCATTTTCACTATACTGTTGCTTCTGTAATATACTTTATGAGAAGTGGTTAAATAAATCGCTTCAACAAAATAGCCAGGCGTTTCAGGGACTGGAATCCAGTATAATTTGCATGCATACTGCTAAGTTTACAAGTAGTAACAATGTGGTCCATTATTATCCGTAGCCATCCCATGATATGAAAAAAGGGATATTTAAGTTTTCTAGGCTAGGAGGCACAAACCCCAAATCTGGCATACTGTATTCTTAATGCTAAGGCTTGCTGCTCTGGCTGTGTTGTCCCCTCTTTACTAGAGTGCCTGTTACAAGTGCACAAGTGTGTATACATATACATATGCATACACGCATCTGTATAAATATATATATATACGTATAATTTTCCCCTAATTTCCATCCAAGAATGCAATCCAAAAGGTGGCTCTGCATAGATGCCCAGCATATTCAGTTTGTCACCTGAGCCAACCCCTGAAGCTAGGCGCACTTGAGTCTTTTTAATATGTTTCCTTGTTTTTGTTTAAAACCAAGCTACTGCAGCTTCAAGTATTTCGCATTATAGATTTTTTTTTAAATAAATTAGTTAATGTTATATTTTTTTCAATATTCCGACATATACTATAATATATATATATACAGTACAATAAATGCTCTCATTCTTTAATTTAATTTTATTTTTTTTCAGATAAATCCCTGAGAATGTATGTTGACAGTCGCTAAGTTTCCACATGCGCAAGCGTTGTGTGTGCCATGCTTCTGGATGAACAAGCACTGCAAAGCCACGTGGGTCAGCCTTTCAAACTATTCATTTATTTGGGTGGTTGGTTCATTTAAATAAGCTGAAATGTCAGGATGAATTACAAAAGAGTAAAGCTGGAGCCATTCGAGGTACTTATCACAGGATGGAGGTGTTTTTGTTGGTTTTTTTTTTTAAAGCCATTGCAATATATTTTTTTTTCTTTTTCTTTTCCTTTCTCTCTCTCTTTCTCTCTCTCTCTCTCTCTCTTTTGTTTTGAGGCTGTGAATTAGACAGAAAGAATGGGAGAGCTTGGTGGACTTTCGCCACTTGACAACATAGACTCAGTGTAAACCAAACTTCTCTTTTAAGCCTCTCAAATCTTTCATACAAAACAGAAAAGGAAAGGGGGGGGAAAACACACATACTTTCACAATGCGACGTTTTAGTTTTGCAAACTTAGTATAGAACTATACACATATAATACCGGTGTGGCTCTTGTTTTAAGTTAAAAAGGATACAAAGGCAGGCTCAAGTAAAAATGTATTGCCCTCCCACCCTCTTCCCCATCCATTCACACTTTTTCTCTTTTTGTCAACCAAATCGTTCGCGAACCAACATCATCAGTTTCTTTTTGCCTTTGTAGATTTGTTTTAGGTTGTCAATGAACTGGGTAAACTGAATGTGTCCATCATGAGCCATTAGAAAAGTCTCACGGGCCTTACTCAGGAATTCTATAAACTCGCTGTAATGCCGTGGACTGATGTGCGTGAGCCGAGAGTGTGTTGTGTTAATATATGCTCCAATTGTGGCATCTAGGAGTTGCCTTAATGGGGCTTTGTCCAAGGACATGAGCTTACCAGAGTTCCTCCTTCCGTGAAGTCCCACCATTCCAGGAGTGGTCAAAGTACACCTACGCAAGATGTCTGACAGTACTGTTGCACATTTGACACTTTTGACCACCAGAGGTATTATAGCCGCCAATTCATTTTTTCCAAGGGAGTGGCTGAGTGCACAAGCCCATAAAACATCATTAATGGCAGGGTGTGTATCCTGATTGTAACTCAGGTTGAGATGTGTCATGGCCAACGTGGCCAGTTTATAGGCCCGCACAGGATAACCACGGTGTTCCATGTATCGTGCTATAGTGAAAAGCTGCGTGTAGCTCATGCCAGTTGCAGCGGCATCGAGAACAATTTGGTAAGCAGTCTCAAAAGCTATGTGATCCTTTTCACATAAGGTCAGTGCAGAGAGGGCACAGTTCTGAGGATCCTTCATGGCACACTGTAGAGCAAGCGTCCTAGCACTGCTGGCCAGTTTCTCCTGCTGATGGCAGTCTAGATGCAAGCGGACTATAGTGCTGTTGGACATTACTGTGGTAGCAACAATACTAGTAGCTTCAGTTGGAGTGAAAAGTGTAAACCAGCTTTGCATGATGCTATCCAGTGCATACACACCTGTAAGACATAGAAAAGTATTTGTCACAAAGACTGATTCAAAAGATTGAAGAAAGAGCCAAATACTTGGGAGAAGCACTTACAGAAGCTTCCAACAGTACCTGTACTTTGAAAACACAGTGTGCTCTGAACCAACGATTGAATTCAGCATCACAGAATCTTATCTTTCTTCTCTCAAATAGAAATATCCTCTTTTTCCCCACACAGCTCCTTTTGGAATATGCTGGCAAACCCAAATAGCTTCAATAAACATCCCCAAGCCTGCTCAAAATCAAATAATAAACTGAAATAAGATATTTCTATCAAATCCGTGGCTGTCTGAAGCAAAGCAAAGCAACTTGAATGGAAAACTTTATGAGCAATTTGGTACCTTTTGGTACTACAGAGACCAAGATGCTGCACCAGCAAAATAAACATTTCCCCCCTCCTTTCTCTATAAAAAGCCAGTTTGAAAAGAGCAGGAAGGAAAACCAAGTGGCCAACAGAACTATCTGCTAATAACAGGTAGTGGCTTGTCCAGCAACTGCTTCTGGCATCTGTGGCAACAGATATGGCAACATCTATTTGTCTGAAGGGTTTATCCTGCAATTTGTCTGGACAGTGGTACCTGTAATTCTAATCTAATTCTGCCTAAAACAACAAATGAACATACACTTTAAAAATAAGAACTCAAAAGAGCCTTGCTCCAAAACCCTTTCACCTATTGTTTTGTGTAATAATTTTCATCATTATTCATTTCTTTTCATAATTTTCTTGCAATTTTCATTTCATACTGTTGAAAAACAAAATTGCACCATTTTGCCTCCTTGCCTATAGTAAAGTGAGTATTAAAAAACCACATTCAAAATAAATGTTTTGATTATTCTTCAAAAGTTTCCTTGACACAGCTATGAATTGGAAACGAATTTTCAGCTTAAGAAGGGACTGTTTCAGGAGTGAAACATTTCTAAAATGATTTGAACAACCTGTTTTGCACATCCCTGCATGCTGATCAATGGAAGATATAAATCAGTCTCAAAGTTGAAGTGAATAACTTCTGGAAGTTTATATCTATTTCTCACAAGCAGCCCTTGACTCTATTAATACAGCAGCAGGATTACAGGTATTCTTGCATAGTTTATGCAGGTTAAAAAACCTTGATGGCTTGAAAGTGAACTGTATTTTCAGTGTGACATACACATAATCTGTGTATTTATGAATGGATCTTGATGGAACATATGGAAATGAATTATGCAGACCATTCCAGTTGGGATTCAGACCAGGGAACGGTATTGAGAATCCTGGATCTCTTCATGGCTTTTGATACCATCCACTATATCATTCTTCTATGCTGGCTGAGAGTGCTGGGTATGAGAGGCACACTTTTGCAGTACTTCTCTTCCTCCAAGGACACTTCCAGTGTTATTAGTGGAAGGGAGCTGTCAAGTCCCAGTCACTGCTTCATAGTCCTCCTCCTCCTCCTCCTCCTCCTCCTCCTCCTCCTCCTCCTCCTCCTCCTCCTCCTCCTCCTCCTCCTCCTCCTCGCTTTTCAATATCTAAATGGAGCTGCTGAATGAGATCATCTGTTGGTATGGAGTGAGATATCACCCTCAGGGCATAGGATGGGTTATTTACAGGGTTGCCTTTTTGAAAAAAAAAGTGTGGTACATTTGTTCCCATATAGAAAATATGTTCCAGGTTCCTTCTGTTAGTAAACTGCTTAGAGAGGACTGTAAAGCACTGTGAAGCTGTATATAAGTCTAAGTACTATCTTATGGGACCTAGGAAGTTGCTTTTTCATAGCTGTCCTTATGCTCAACACACCCACAAACACACCCATACCTCCTACCTTCCAATATATGACAGAGCCCAATTCTGCTTGCTTTTAGAAAAGCGGTTAAGGCCTGCTTTTTACCCAAATGTTTGGGTCTTCTTGAGTGGAGTCCCCCTTTGATGGTTTAATTATTGTGTTCTTTTATCATCTGACATGATAAGGTTGAAACTTTTAATGTTAGTTGGCTATTTTCATCGTTTATTGTTTGTTTTTTGTTGCATGCTGTCTTAAGTCACTCTATTTGAATTGGCAGCCCCACAAATCCATAAAATAAAATAATAAAATAAGGGAACTTGTGACTCTCTAGAGCACAGGTGTCAAACTCGCGGTGTCACATTGCCATCACATGACATTTCACGAAGTTTTCCCCCTTTGTGGAGCTCGGTTGGCCATAGCCTGCATGTGATACATCCAGCCTGCAGGCCACCATTTTGACACCGCTGCTCTAGATCCTGCCAAATGACAGCTCCCACCAAATAGTCAATGGACTTTTATGATTTTCACTGTATTCAGGAAATTGTCATTAACATATAAAGCCACAATATCTGAAGAAATATATCTATGGAGACTCTCAGTCATCCAGGTCACAGTTGTCTCAAATATACTTTTTCAAAAGGCAACTGAATTGATTTTCCCTGAGGAGGAGGAAGAAGAAGACATTTTGCTTCTCATCCAAGAAACTTCATCAGTTGTAACTGGATGGTGAGGGATCTATAGTAGTACCTATCCTTCCATTCCCCCACCATCCAGTCACAACTGATGAAGCTTCTTGGATGAGAAGTGAAACACCTTCCTCCTCCTCAAGGTAAGATAGTCCAGCTGCCTTTTCAAAAAGCAACTTTGAGACGTCTGAAGAAATATCTCCATCTGTATCTTCTTAAACATTACTTAAGTTCGTCTAGTCTGGCTGTTCCCCTCCCCCAAAAAGTTGAGGTGCCGAAAATGGTTCCACAGTAATGAGTTTTTTCAGTGATAGTCTTGTCAGCCCTTCAGGATAGGCAAGGTCAAATAACAGGCATGGCTGAAATTTCAAGAATAATCTCTATTTTGTGGGATAGAATAATAGAACCTTGAAAAGAATGAGAAAATAGAGTTTCTATCTAACCTCGTGTGTGTTTTTTGTGTGTGTGTGTATAAATCAAGGTTGAATTATTCTGACTTTCTTTCATACCCTTTTCTCTTTCTCAGGACTTCTTTTCTGGAATTCTCCCCTTAACAGCTCACTACTTAACCCTTCCCCATTTCTGAGACCAAGTCTACATTCTTTCACACCACTTATTGTGGAATACTTTCCCTGATAAGCATGCCTGCTGCAGATTTTATAGAGTTCTCGATGGGGAGCAAGATACGTTTCCTTCTGCCAGACATTTTAATCAATTTATATGCTAATGTTTAGACAGTATCCATCTATTGCTCTTAAGTGCTTCACCACTGGTATACTAGGTAGCTTATATCACCCTATTATTTATTTTACCATTATGTTGCCTTTGATTGTTTCTATGGATTGTGAAGTGTTTTTCTTCTAAATTTTTATCAGGCAATTTCCATGTGCTGTCCTGAGAAGGACAACTAGGATGGCTAACATAATTTTTAAAATAATTTAATTAATCCAGCAATCTCAACAGCAACTAGCTTTTCCCCTCTGTTCAAACCTGAAGTTGTTTCAAAATATTTGCATTCTCTAAGCAGATATGGCAGCTCTTTCCCAATTGCCCTCAATAGAAAAAGAGCAATTTACAGCCTCAGTCTCCTTGATTTCTAAACAGATTGTTGCTTGTTGCTACTTTAGCCTATACCTCACTTAAAGTTGAAGGCCTCATGTAGATCTGAATGGCTACAGATAAAAAAAACCCTCAAGACTATAATAAACTCTCAGTCTAGCACTGCACATTTGTACAAACAAGTCCTAGCATCCGACATATTCCCCAAGGAACTGGCATCCTTTTACACCGTTCCATCCCCCAAATAAGACAGAACATGTCTACATAGCACTGAATATAACCTCAACAGGAAAATAGAAATGTGTGTCCTGACTGAAATACCTTCGCCTACAGTCACAACCAGATTCCCTGTTTGAAATGAGCTGGTTTCTTTAGTGCCCTTTTGTTGTTCTTGTGAGGTCGAACAATGACTGATGGGGTCTATAAACTGAAGTTTACAGGCAGCTTGAGTGCCTCATTATTGCTTGAAATAATTTGCACACATCTGTGCGCTCAGCTAACCACACCCAAAGGTCCTCATTTTACTCATCTGGGTCCTGTTGTACTATGCGCTTGCATACACATGTACACCTTTCTCCTGCTCCATTCAATGCTTTCATTTACATAAACAAACACACCCTCATTTATTTATAAACTTGTGTATGTCTCAAAAGTGATATTTGCATTGCATCAGAGTTTCCTTATGGAAGTGACATATACACACACAAATGTACACAGAACAAAAAAAACAATTTGCTTGCCAATAGGATATTATTAAATCACCAGATATACCTCTTTTGGTATGAAGATTAGGAAAGGTAAATCTTAGAAAGAAGAAACTGAAATCCTAACAAGCTACCATTTTTCAGCCACAGATTAGTCAATAAGAGCAATTCATTTTGGGGAAAATTTACAGTTACAATTAAAAATTCATTTACAGTACAAATGAAATCTGGACTGATTTGGGGTTTCTTAGACATTACTTGCAGCTGATGAGTCTAAACTATTATGCCCATTAACAAATGTTAAATATATCAAGAAAAATAACTGTAAATTTTAGATACATTAATACTATGTTCAGGGGTTTGGACTAGTTAGAAAGTGCAGCAGAATGTGTGGAATCCACATCCTTTCTCAAATTAAATTTACTTTGAGAATTTGCCTATTCTTGGGAACACTTCTTTTTCATTAGAACATCAGACACCTATCATAAATTCCTCAGTGCTGACACCCTACAGCAAATCCAAACATTATGTTTTAGGTATTGTTTTAAAACACATTATAATAAATAAGTTCTCCTTATAGCTATAAACCCACTGTGGATAAAATTTTATACAATGGTACCTCAGTACTCATCCTTATTTGGTTCTGGGAGATACAATGAGTACCAAAAACAATGAGTACCAAACAAAACTTTCCCATAAGCAATAATGTCGTGAGTCACAAGTTCTAGCTTGTGCATTGAGTACCAATTTGCACGTCAAAATGTGTTGAGTATCAAACTTGATGGGTTTCATAGTAGTGAAGTACCAAAGTACCACTGTAGGCTTATGAACTGCACTCCTAGCCATTTGTGCTATCTTAAATAGAAAAGGCACTGGATGAATTTCCTTCATATAATTAAAAAAGCCTAGGGTTACATTTCTGTATAAAATGCTACCATTTTGTACCCCAAATTTATCTGACATTACTGGACACAAGCGAAAACATCAAACCAGCATGTTTTTTTAATGTACTGCTGCTACAATTTTCACAATTTTCTCTGGAAATCTATATGGCATAAATACAATCAGGAGGAAAATACCATGCAAATTCTTCTGTACCAGAAGTGCTAATATTGTTTACCACACAAATTAAATCAGGATTCTGCAGAGATCAGTGGCAACACATACCTACTTCTGTTGCACATGTCACCAACCACCTCACCATTTCCCGCCGCCGCCAATTTAACGTTGACAATGTCATGCGCATCACCTATTAAAAAAGAGCAATATTTCCTTGAAATATTTTGTTTGCTTTAGAATATGTTAGCTCTGAATAGCCAAACAAATTGTTGTGACTGTGTAAAAATACTTATCCAGATCGGCTGCAAACAATTATATCTGTAATCAATGTATCTTATGTCATGCATCGGCACTGCAAAAGAAATGAGGGGAAGGAAATAATCCCCTAATTTTTCTACTTCTTTGTGCTGTATTCTTTCACTTGAGTTGTGTAATATTACCTCCTACTTATTTTCTAGTTATTTCCTGATATGGAATCAAAGCAAATCTTACAACTCAGTTTCTAGAATGAACTAGATGGGGATAAACCACAAAGTTTTAGACACTGATTTCTCTTTGATACAATCACAGTTTTAATTGCTTTAGATCATCCAGACTGGGAAAAACTGAGAAAATGTAGCACACACTCTACAGCAGTCAATTTTATATTTTGCTATATCACACATTCTGTTCTAATTTGCTTGTTCTTCTTAGATGCCATTTTTAGGCATTTTAGCTAAGTAGATAGCTTCTGAGTATTTTCCACATTCTGCTGTTATTTGTAAACCTATTAAAATGTTTTTTTAATGTAATAAAATTCAATAAAATTTATTTTAAAAAAACAATTAGGCTGCTGGCAAGAAATTAAACCTGGCAGTGCAAGTAACCTACATTCTTAATTATTGTTCTCTGTCACATAGATGTTACATAAAATAATTGTGGTGCTGAAAAAAAATTAAAAATGTTTTTTTTTATTTGTGAACTGAAATTACAAACATACACATAACTTTATAAATGTCCATTGCTATTTATCTAGGTTCTCTGTATTAAGAACAGATAATCTTCAACTTACAACCACAATTAAGCCCAACATTTCAATTGTTAAACAAGACAGTTGTTAAGTGACATTTGGCCCATTTTAGGACCTTTCCTGCCACAGTTGTTAAGTGAATCTGGCTTCCCCATTGACTTTGCTTGTCAGAAGATCACAAAAGACGACCATATGACCCTGGGACACTGCAACTATCATAAATACATGCCAGTTGCCAAGTGTATCACACGATCGCGGAGATGCTATGTGAAAAACTGTCATACATCACTTTTTTCAGTGTGTTGCAACTATGAATGGTTATTAAACAAATGACTGCAAGTCAATAACTACCCATGTAGTGTCACTTGAATGTCCAATACTTGGCATCCAATAAAGCCCATTCATCAGCAAGACTCCATCCATGACAATCCCCCATCCCCAGTACTCCTTCAAACTCTGAACAGGACAGTTGTGTGGAACATTCCTCCAACACAGTGTTTCTTAACCATATCAACATTAAGATGTGTGGGCTTCAACTCTCAGAATTTTCAGATAGCTTCTGGGAACACTGATCCAATGGGAGATGGTGACCAACTAATCTCATTCATTTCTAGCTTTAAATTCTATTTTATTCTACTGCACAGAAGCAGCAATTTATTGATCCAACAGAGTTTAAGACTATTTCAGTTTGTGTGTGTGTGTGTGTGTGTGTATAGAGAGAGAGAGAGAGGGAGGGAGGGAGGGAGGGAGGGTGTGTGTGTGAGAGAGAGAGAGAATGAGAGTCAAAGATTAATCCAAGCAGGTATGATTATTGCTGCAATATCAGTCAATTATGATTGGCCTCAAAAGATAAGCAGTTTTGGACTTTGGACTAGGCAGCAGCAGGAAACCCCAAAGTTATAAAGAAATTTAAAAAAAAACATGTATTGGAAGAAAGCAATAGCAAGCCAGAGCTGAATATGTATAATATTTTTTTCTCTAATTAAAGCATTAAAATTCCTTTATGGAAAAATACCTGAAGACCCAGCTCCAGAGAGACTTTTAGAAGGGTAATATCCGGCAAACTGTCCATAAGCGTTGCTATTTTAAAAGCATCTTGGGCAAGCTTGAAAATGTGTGATGAGGAGTGAATATTTTTCTGAATAGATTCTAACACTGTTTCAAGCCTTCGAACATCACCTGCAAGAACAGCAAAAACAAGATGAGATGAATTAACTGTGAACACTACTTTTATAGCATGAAAACAAGTGAAGCTGACAGATACTGTAATGTATATTTTATGTACTCATTTCAGAGATTCTGTATATAGTATATCAGTGGTAAATAAGATAGCTCATTATGTGCAGCTAGTGTATCCAGTCTGGAAAAGGGAAATTAGTAACAAGTGAAGCATGTGTATTAATAAAAAAGGCAACTAACAGAACTTTTTAAAAAGATCTTTACAAATAGATATAAAAGCTTAAATAACCTAGATTTATATTTTCAGTTTGTAAATGTATATATCTGTATAAATCTTGTGATATATGGTGGAAGGGTTATAGATGACTATGACAAAAGAGAAGAACCTTGGTGGTGCAGGCTGTTAAATGCCTAGCACTTAACTCCACCTCCCTGCAATTAGTGCAGGCTCGAATCCCACCAGGCTCAAGGTTGACTTAGCCTTCCATCCTCTCAGGGTAGGTAAATTGAGGACCCAAGATTGTTGGGGGCAATAAGCTGACTTTGTAAAAATGCCGCTTAGTAATAAGCAGGCATATACAATGGAATGAAGGCTATTGCTGAGCGCATTGGGTTGCGCTCCAAAAATTGTAAGCCGCCCTGAGTCTCCGGAGAAGGGTGGCATATAAATATGAATTTTTTTAAAAAAAGGCTTCTTAACTCATTTGCTAAAGTATGGTTCAGTGAAAATATCTTCAGTCAAGACTTTTCATTTTACAAAGGATACAGTTATACCTAACTGTACTGCAGTGGATCAGTGTCTGCACTACATACAGGTTTGTTATCATTAGCAAATAAAAGGAAAATTTAAGACTAAACTGAAGTTAACAAATAAAAAGCTTTCTTCATTCATAAGGTCAGTGCACTAGTATATTTCTTCCTTAATCAAATTTCCTGTATAGAATCTGCAGACAAGAATTCTGAGGGTTATACAAGGGATACTTTAATGTAAAGAAATTAATACCAAAATATGGAAGGAATGGAGAAACTAATAATGTGCTAAGTAGACAGATTTAATTACTGCCTCACAGCCTCAAAGATACTAACTAGTGCAGAGAACTAGTCTGTTTGCTTTTAACTATTTATCTGTGATTGATCATCTATGCCAGGGCTGTCAAACTCACGGCCCAAGGGCTGGATGCCTCACATGCTGGCCATGGCCGGTTTAGTGAAGGGGAAAAAGTCGAGATACATCACATGATATATCACATGACACAGCTATGATGACACTAATTTGATACCCCTGATCTACGCACTCAAACATATCCCTCTTTGAGGGTGATGGGGTATACAGAAATGTGAAAAATAAATGAATGTACATTCTACCCTGCATAGTAGTTAGTAGTATTTAGAAATTTCCTAATCTGAACCTTTTAGTTGGAATCTTCTCCCACCCTAATAAAGAGACTGAGAAGGAGTGTTATCCTTGTTAGTTGGCAAAATTCACTGCAGAGACCATCAGGAAAAACCTCCATTATTACTAAAAGAAGTGATAGTGTATTAGGTGAAGATAGTTGCTTCCTGGTCAAGCAACAATTTCCAACAAAATAATTGTGTCTTTTCTTCATGGAGTTCATGGATTAGCAAGCACATTTTTGGCAGTTAAGCTGTAATGATACAATAATGAGAAAGAAACGGTATGGCCAAGAAAGGTGGATATACTTTTATGTGAAATGTGGTAAGAGAATGTGGATTGCATTTAGTTGTACAAAATACTTTTCCAGTGTTGCCTGATGAATACTAAAATAACTCAAGTCAGAGAGAAGAGTTTTTCCTTCTGGTTAGCTAATGTACAATTTCCATGTTTTAAGGATTCCATTTTCCATATCCTAAAAGTGATCCCTGAAGGTGTTCACAGTAGTAATCCTAGTTTACAAGGGAGACATTGTCAGTCATTCTATTCCACAGATATATTGGGAGAAGATTGATGCTATTAAGGAGTTAAGTATGACTGATCCATCCTTGAAAACAGACTAAATACATGTTTTCTCAAGCATCCTTTGAATGATTTCCACATCCTTGGTAAGAACACAGTAAGAAAACCAACTGCCAAATAAAATACATTGCATTTATGCATGTGTTTGGCTTTTAAGTTGCCATATCTGCTAATGTTGGTCTTAACTAAGTATACTTTTAAAAAATTCATGTGTTAGTTAGCCTAAACTATGTTTTATAGGGATTTCCAAATTACAGAAGCAACCATCTCTCCATGTGTTCCTATCAGATGATATGTGGATATGTGACTCTTGCAGTTGGGAGCCTGATTAGATTAAAATGGGCTCATATGAGGGAATTGATTTTTTTAAAATAGCCCATACCCAAGTTGTGAAGCAATCAATTATAAGCACAATGAATGATGAGCAAAAGAGAGAGAGAGACACAGAGAGAGAAAGAGAGAGAGAGTTTGTGTGTGTGTGTGAGAGAGGATAGCCATGAAATAAATGGAGGCATGTAGCCCTATAACCAATCTTATTCAGTAATCCAACTGATTGTTTGACTGGTTTCAACTAGCTGAATTTTTTAATTACTATTCTAAGGCAGCCCCATTTAAAACGCTTTACAAAACTCCAAAAATGGATTGTAACTAAGGCAGGTGTTACCACAGTAAGATCTAACACCTTTAGGATAGAACAGACTTGGTGCACTGAAAAGACTGTACAAAAATAATTCAGGGCTGAAGGTAAGAATACATTCAAACTGCAACTTTGAATTTTCTAGGGAAATGTAATCTCATTCAAGATGGTTCAGTTTCTATTCTGAGCTACCTTTGTACTGACCAAGCACCCTGCCATCTTGTTTTGATAAGCTGTGCTGCTTTTTAGTAGAAAAAAGAAATGGTTTCCTCAACATGTCGATCTATGCCTCTAAGCATGCCTTCCTTCAGCTTTGATTGTCTTTTAATGGTTGTTTTTCTTCTGGAATTTGATTGTTGTTGTTTTTTAAATTGCATTTTATGACTGTTTTACTGTATGCTGCCCAGAGTTGTTATAAAGTTTGGCAGCCTTGTACATTTCTAAAACAAACAACCTGTCAAAAAACTATGTTCCTTTTGTTTTAAATACATATGGTCTGGCTTGGATGTTATGCAAACTCTCACAACTTTCTTTCCCTTGAAAGAAACTTCTACTTTAACTTTTTGCCAAGTGTATCTCTTGTCCTGAGTTTATTTCTATCAGCTATGGCACTTATTTTCAGCTCTGTGATCTGGGAAGAGGAAGCTGAAGCCAGGAGCTACTCATCCTGGTTTAAGGAAACAAGGCAATTACATCACTTACATACTGCCCTATATGGTTGAAACATGATAAAATGTGGCTAAAAACATATGAAACCTTTTAATCTCTCTGTGGATGCAACAGAAGAAGGGAGAAGCTGACAAACTGAACATTGTTCACACAAAATTTGTTACACTGATCAATTAAACATAATTTAAATTTTAGTAAACTAAAATGTCAGATTGTTCATTGTCAGGGTTATACCTTTGGCTGCTGTTAGCATAGTTGATGCTAACTCACACTGCTGAGATTCAATGTGACTCAGAGTGAACCAACGGGGATACCGGTTTGGAACAACTGATGCTATGTGATGAGGACGAGACATATCTCCTGTCGGAGCTGTTGTTTCCAATACTAGTAACCTGCAAGTAAAAATATATATATTCTTAATGATCATGCAAACTTGTAGCCTAGTCGATCGCACGAACGATTTTCCTTCTACAGAAACTCAACATCCAAAGGTCATAGTTTGACCATTTTGGCTTTTTAAAAAAATTACCACAGTTAAAATAGCATGGTTTCTCCCAATATATAGGAAAGGAAAAGTGAGCATCTAATGGTTATTCTTAAGCCAACAAATTATTATTATTATTATGGAGCATCAAATTATAACATTTATTTTTCCTCTACAACTAATCAATTCATTCACTTTAGACAGAAAAACCTTGAACTTCTATAGATCTGATTTTCCTTAATATGACATTGAACAGCAAATTTCTACAAATGTGAACATAAACAAGTGCTACACCAGGGAAACTGCAGAATTGTAGTACAGGTGGTTATTTGTTCAGTTACAGTTCACAATTACAATGGAACTGAATGAGGAGACCTAGAACTGCTCCTCAAAGTTGTGTCCATTGCGGCATCCTCATGGTCATGTGATCAGCATTTGTGAGCTTACTGCCAGCTTCCAACAAGTAAGTCAAGGGGGAAACCACCCAGAGTTGTTTTTCAGAGTGAGATGGCAACATATAAATTTAATAGATAAAAGATGATCACATGACACTGCACATAACAATTGCCTGGGATTTGCCTAATGGCTGTACCTAGAACTGCAATAATAAGTCAGCAGAATCATATGGCATTACAGAATAACAGATAATCAAAGTTGGAAGGGACCTTGTAGGTCATCTAGTCCAACCCCCCGCCCAAGCGGGAGACTCTACACCATTTCTGACAAATGGCAGGCACTTTGTGGCTGCTTTATTAGTGACAGAGTTTCCAGTCTCAATTGCCATTGTTAACCAAGGACAACACTACTATAAGCCTTTCTTCATATGTACAGTATAAACAAGCCTTGGCAACCTCTTCTTTCTACTGTGCCCTCATAATACTGCCTTCATATCATCTTCAGGCCACACCTAAGGAAGCACCATCATTAGAGGTTCCTGAATTAAATATTATTTTCCTCCAAAAAAGTTTCCGCCTGGAAATTTTTAACACACATTACTAACCTGGTTTGTTGGTAGGGTAATCAGATGACCCTTCCCTGCCAAGATGGTGGCATCAGCCTGGCACTTATTGGGCATGATAGCTTAGTGTGGGCATTCACTTTGGTATCTGGGCATAGTCCTTCGTGATCATTCTACTGTGAGCAGCAGGACAGTCCAGTTCTTTAAAATCAGGGTTCCCCCCCACCCCATAATTCTAGGTCTTCAAGCCAATCCCTAGCTCATACTGACCATCTGTGGGATAGGAAGAGAGGGATGCACAGTGAAGTGGGAGACAGAAAAGAGTCTCCCTCTCTGTTCTGCTTCATGGTGCACCTCTCCCTGACTTTTCCAGCTGTTGATAAGGCTGGATCAACAGTCATGCTTTGGACTAGCCATGACCTAAGGCAGTGGTGGCTAACCTTTTGGGGCTCCTGTGCCAAAAATTGTGCATGCGCAGAAAGCAATGCACCCCATGCCCCCTGTGCATATGCGCACAATCCTCCCCCCACCGTCTCCTTACCTGCACTGTGCCTTACAGCTGATTTTTTGGCTGGTTTGAGGCCTTTTTCGGCCTCCCAGAACGGGCCTATTATTCGGCCTGCAAAGCCTGCAGAGGCCGAAAAAGGCCTCAAACCAGCCGAAAAATCAGCTGTGAGGCGCGCGCATGCGCAGTGAGGTAAGTTTGCCTACAGCTCGCGTGCCAGCACAAATGGCTCTGCATGCCACCTGTGGCACATGTGCCATAGGTTTGCCATCACGAACCTACGGAAACTTTCTTACAGGTAGTCCTTGACTTACAATAGAGCCCAAAATTTCTGTTCCTAAATTTGTTGAGTGAATTTTGTCCCATTTTAGGACTTTTCTTGCCATGAATTGAATCACTGCAGTTGTTAAATTAGTAACCTGGTTGTTAAGTGAATCTGGCTTCCCCACTAATTTTGCTCATCAGAAGGTGGCAAAAGGAGATCACATGACCCCGGGACACTGCAACCATCATAAATATGAGCCAGTTGCCAAGCATTCGAATCTAGATGATGTGATCATGGGATCCTGCAACGGTCATAAGTGTGAAAAATGGTCATAAGTTACTTTTTTCAGTGCAATTGTAAATTTGAACTGTCACTAAACAAACTATTATAAGTCGAGGACTACATGTATCAGCTGAGAGTTGGGCTTCTTTGGAACATAAATTGGACAATATGACACTATTCCAAAAAGTCCTGTTCTGAAAGAGCACAAGACAGCTCTGTCTACCATTTTGGACATGTGACCAACCTTGCCTCCTCCTCAACCTATGTACGAAGACTGACAGGTCGACCTTCTTCCATTGGCATGTGATGTGGGAGGGAAGGGAACAAAGTCAGAGGAGTTCTCTAATCTCTGCTTAATGTGGCCTATATCTAATAAGGATCACTAATGGGGACATCAACCTTTATACTACAATTTTTTTCTGCCAACTCAAGGGCTGAATGGCCATGAGGAAGAACCCCATACTGAGCAAGCTGCACAATATAAACAGCCCAACCAAATAATCTCTAAAACTGCCCCCACCCATACTGACAGACAAGTCATCAGAATATAAACTAACAGCAAACCCCACTCCTCACTAACACTGATGACGTTACCTAGTTTGAGTAATGAAACATCTGCAAGAAAACAAGCAAGTTCAGAAAGCAACAAGGATCCTCATTTCAATCCTGAGCTACAAATATTCTCCTTTATTGGTACACAATATATGTTAAACTCAATGTAACTGTAATGTTATGGTAAGGTCTTTATACAATAAATCCTCTGAATTATTTTGTTTCTCCTGTGTTTCTTATTCATATTTCACACTAGGAAAAAGTTCCTTCCTTCTTTGTAGTTTTAAAACTTTATTGTTGTAAAAATTGCAGGCATTTCTGATGTTCCTCAGGGTGGCGAATTACCAAATGCCTTATTCTGTCTCTGCATTTCTTCTACCAGCCCTGACTTCCTGACACAGAGCTGAGAACACTGGGAGTCAGAAGCTGGGGCAAGCGCAGCAACCTTGCCAATGACTGTCCTGTCAACAGAATCTCACACAATCACGCTGCTCTTGCAAGTGATCCACCATGCCTAAAAGCAGAAGTACTGTACCATGTTTGCAACAAGCCTCATAAATGTAGCTGGAAGAAACTGGGAAAAGGGCGATCAGCAAGTATTGAACAAAAAAGTCAGCTAATCAGCAGCACCATTCACATTAAACTTGTCCCTACAACTTCATCTGGAAGAACCCATTGAAAATCAGCTAGAAAAGCAACTTACAAGCCTTCTGTGTTTGTTTGAGGAGGATATCACTGCGATTCGTACTGATCCCTACATCCGACAATGGAACTTTTACAGTAATTCAGGCAACAGATTTTGAAAAATAGCCACAACATTTGGATGGAGCCAAGCCTCTCCATTCTGAAATTATCAGAGGAACTTTGGAAGACCTTTCTCCCATCTAGTCAATCCAGATGTCTTTTTTAATGAATTTCATCATATACAATCATATATGTAGCATGGCAACTAAAACACTGAAGTATGATTTGTGTAGCCCTGAGTCGGAATTTCAGTTCTGGTAGCCTTTCCAAATTTGGCAAAGCTCTCTGTGATGGCAGTAGAGAACAAGACCTTTTCTGTGATAGGAGCCTTTTCCAGTCTGATGTGTTGAACTGCACTTTCCATACATTTGCTGGGTGAAGATCAAAGGGAAGTGTACTTCAAACCCTCCAGACACTACCAGGTTGTGGAAGGTTGCACTAAATAGTCTAAATAGACACTCTACAAAAATCAATACTCCTCATATAGCTTAATCCATCCAGTTACAAAAGTTTTCAAAGCAAGATTATGTTCTTGATCTCTCTCCCTCTCTGTCTCTATCTCTCTGCACATGCATGCAAAGAGAACACTTTGTATTCTAGTTTCAGAACATCTGTTACTGAGTGGAAATTTACAAAATGAGAAGCAAGCAATAAAAGACAAAATAATTATGCACAGGGAAAAACATGAATATGCAAAAGCAGAGATCTCAACACTGTGGTGCTTAAAAATTCAACTCTTACAAATCCAAAATGTCTGGAAGAGATAAGTGTGGCACTAAAAATATAGCAGTGTGGGAGCCAGGCAAGCCTCCTTTGGGAGGAGAAATTCCATCAACCACTTTGACAATCAGAAAAATTGAAAACTGACATTACCTGAAAAGGAGCTCCCATATAAGTTGGAAGACAAAAGAAGATCTCACTGTATGAAAATCTAACCAACTGCTCTTTTGCCTTTTCCTCTCTTTTTTAAAGTTTTGGATGAATGATAATTTTATCTAATCGTATCAATGCAGAAAAAATTGGACATAAGGTTATAGCTGTTAATTGGACAATTTTAAATAGTAGGATTGTTCAAAGCATTCAAATGGGTGGGGGATGCTTCACTAATTATATGAGTCTGGAGTAGTACACCCTTCAAGGCATTAAAGCAACTGCTTTAATTTTGTGTGTACATGCATAAACTTTCCTACAGAGACTGCCAATGAAGCCAAGTAGCTGTACATTTTCCATGAAAAGCCTTCTAGAGGACAGACAGTTTCAGTGCTTTAAAATGCTTGTCACAGGCTGTCTGTACCAATGACATCAGATAACATTCCTATGTCTTTTTTCAGTTGGAACTTAAACTTAAATTTGGTAGATTTATGCTACCTCAAAGATTTTGAGAGCTATATGCAAACTCTAAAAGAATGCAGAAAGCCATACAGGTAGTTCTCAATTTGGAGCCGTAATTGAATCTGGCCAATTATGGTTGTTAAGTCATGATGGTTTTAAAATGCGTCATCACAAGACCAAAACCAATATTATGATTTTTGTGGTGGTCATTTAGGCAGACCCAGGACTACCTATGTTAGACACTGTACAAGTAGTCCTCAACTCACAACCATGACAATTTGAACTAATAGCCTCTGAAAAAGTTGATTATGACCTAAAATAGAACTTATGATCATCACCCTGCCTCCATGGTCATGTAATCGCAATTCGAACACTTGGCAACTGGCTCAATTTTTTTTGCCATCTTTGTTTTTATAAATAACTCAAGGTAGCAAACATATCCAATAATCTTCTTCCTATTTTTCCCACAACAACCTTATGAGTTGAGCGGCGAAATAATGATTTTCTCAGTTGGCTTTCATGCCCAAGGCAAGACTAAAACTCAGTCTCCTGGTTTCTAGCCTGGTGCCTTCACCGCTATAACAAACTGGCTCTCATTTACAATTGGCTGCAGCATCCCATGGTCACATGACTGCAATTTGCAACCGTTTTTGCTGATTCCAGCAGAAAACACCATTGTAAAATTGGATTCACATTTACGATCAACTTAGGACCGTGTGATTTGACTTATAAAACTCTGAAAATCCCAGAGTTAGCTAAATCCAAAAACTCTAGGCAATTCCTGGAAGCTTGGCATTCAGACAAATCAGCAATCAATACAAACATAGAGATAAGCCACATTTGCACATCATTCAAGAGAGACAATAAAAAAGCAAAAAGAAAAGAAACAAAAAGTCCAGATCACATCCTCCTTAGCCGTTAAAACCCAGGTAAGCAGAGATCAACACCAGACAAACAAGCAGAAAGTAATACCATAATCAAGATATATTACTAATCAATTACCAAAAGAGATATACTCTATACCCTCACCAACATTGGCAGGGCACAAGTATATAAACAAACACCAAGCCCCATAAGAGGTATTACTAATCAATTACCAAAAGAGACATACCCTATACCCTCACCAACATTGGCAGGGCACAAGTATATAAATGAACAGCAAGCCCCACTGACTCTAGCACTGACGATATTATATAGTTGGGTAATGAAATGTCTACAAGTAAACAAACCTCAGACAGCACCAAGGACTCCACAATTCAACTCTGAGCTACATATATTCTCTTCTATTCTGAAAGCTCTCCAGTGTCCTACACAGAATTGGTTTCTTCCCAATTTGTATAAACAGACTGGTATATGAAGAAAAATAACACAATTATAAAGTATGACAAAAATAAAGAAATACAATTTTTTGCTTGCTTTGTGTAATGTTTTTTGGGGGTAACAGTCTGGTTAGCCTAATCACATTTTGTGTATGATGGCAGTGGGGAAATTGATTTATATTTGTGTGCACTCTTTCTCTCAACACATAAACCTTATGTTGTACAGAACTTTGGATTCCAACTGAGAAATGTTATTTTGTGCCCCCGTAACATCTGCTGGAAACACTTTAAAGCATCTGTGATTTCCCTTCTCCTCCCCCCAGCTTGTACGGCTGCTCTTCACAGCTGCAACTTTATCCTGGAAAAGATGCATTGGTTTAAGGCATTTTCAACAAGTTCTCTGTGCATGCCTGTGGAAACTCCGAATCACATTTCTTCCTTTGAGTCTGAAGTGCACTTCAGCTCTAACAGACATGAATGTAGACCTAACCATTCAATTAATGCATTATGAAATTCTTCCTCTTGTGATATAAACATGTACTATACCTACCACTGCTTCAGCTCCATTGACAAGTTGACTCTGGTAATGCTTTACAATTTATTTCAAGAAATCATCCACTAAAGTCATGTGCCATATATGCCACATACCCTGTATATTGGTTCTGATTTCTGAGCAAATTTAGAAGCAGATTCAGTTCTGTTATGCCTAGAGAAGTCCCCAACTCAGTTATTTGGAAATCACAGATTTCTTTCACAATAGATATACTGAAGTGGTTGTGCCCACAGCTGCCTGCATGAGTAAGCTCAACTGAGATTCAGGATTCCCTTGGGGACAGCTGAACTCCCAAGTGCTGAAAGGAGGGGGGGGGTCAATCAGCTGTGTTAACAGCATGACACACCTCATTTATTTCCAATTTTCTATCGTGGTTGTCCTATGATGACAGGTAATGAGGCAGACATAAGAACTGGACTGGCTTGTACAGTAGCACAGAAGCTATTGCCTTGAAAATGAAAAAAGCAAAGCTATTGCCTTGACAGGACAAAAAAAACAAAGACATCATAGCAGAACAGAGTACAGTTCTAGATTTACTTCCAGTTACAACAGTGCTTGAGAGAATATTCTAAAAAAAACAACAACCTTAATTCTATGTTCCCAACATTGTAGCATATACTTCAGTCAATCTACACAGACAATCCTCTCAAGAGTCAGATGTAATTTCCAGCAGAAAGCATGTCAAGCATCTTTTACAGAGGGACCAATTTCAGAGCTACTCCTGAAACGACTGAATCTTCTGATGGAGAATTAAAATGAAAGGCTTGGATCAGAAAGGGTCTGTGTTACACAGACATAAAAGCCCTGCAACTCTTGTATGTTTCATTCACCCAAATATCACACCCCATGACCAGACTTCCAGAATAGTACACTTCATATGCAAACTTTTATTTCCTCAATTTGATACGTTTCTAAAGTTGTTGAGTTTGCAACTTGCATAAATCCCAGGTAGTAACAGATCAAGCAGTCTTCCTTCCTTGCGTGTTCTCCAATCATGCTGGAACTGCAAGTCCCAGAATTTCCTAGAGCAGCACATCTAGGATAGGGAGGATTGTACTAAAATACACATAAAAATCTATTGTATAGTATCTACGATCAAAATCACTGGGACAGTGCCTTTCCAAAATTAAAGTTATGGCCCAGTCTTCTAAAAGACAAAGGGTTCTCATCTGATAAGAAGAGGCTACCACAGAAAAGGTCTTACTCCCCTCCATGTTTTTAACCTCTGAAGGGCCACATGTTTGGAGCAAGGCCTCTGTGGTGACTTTAGGGATCTGAAGGGAGAACCATGCTGTCCATTGGAATTGGGCTTCCTTTATAAATGTGTTTTAAGGATACGTACCGCATTGCTCTCAGTGCAGTTTTGTATGCTAGTTCAGCATCATGAGGTAGGAGAGAGGTGAAAAGATACTTGGCAAAGGTATGCATTGGAACACTCTCCCGATGGATGATTTCACCTAGACCGCTATAGGGCCCAGCTATTGGAGAGGGGAGGCAAAAGAACAGAAAATCTTATAATGAGCACTATAATTTTATTGAACATAAAATTTAAAAGTATATTTATTTATTTATTTATTAATTCGACTTATATGCCGCCCCCTCTCCCGAGGGACTCAGTGCTCACAACTAAAATAGAATACAACAATAAGTTACTTAAAAATATATTAAATTAAAGCCGAATTAATATTAGTATTATTATTAAAACCCCAAAATTACGTAAACAACCCCAAGGGTCAACACTGCCCAGATTGTAAAAACAGCCAGGTTTTTAGCTCACGGCGGAAGGTGCGGAGATCGGGAGCCAGCCGGAGCTCCAGCACCATATTGACGGTTTCCTAGTATGATTTGATTGCTTATTGTACCCTATGGCTATCATTAAGTGTTGTACCTCATGATTCTTGACTCTTGACGAATGTATCTTTTCCTTTATGTATACCGAGAGCATTTGCACCAAGACAAATTCCATGTGTGTCCAATCACACTTGGCCAATAAAGAATTCTATTCTATTCTAAAAAGGATCAAAATGCTAGAAATTTTGCACTAATCTTTGCCAAAAAGAAAATATCCTCTGTAAAGTAAAAACTTTCTCTGATGAAGAACCCTCTCAAAAAACTGCATGAAAACCAAGTAGAACATATTGCACCAAAGCAAAAAAACCAAAGCTTGTATAGCTTTTTGAATCATATTTTAAAATGTGTTTCAGCAGAATATAATTTACAGCTCAGCAAAGTATCTGAACACGAGCAATATATTCCAATGCAAATCTCCCAATCTATGTGGAATGGATAGTCACCCAAAACGTGTATTTTTTCCCAGAGTGTCATGCATGTTAAAGCAGGTCACTGTAAGAAATGCCTGTATCCTTAGACCACTCACCCAAATTCACAGTAAGTCCAAATACAACAACAGAAAATTTTAGGTGTGGCACATCAAGTCAGCCTATCCAAGGGACTATATTCTTGGAAGTAGCTGTGTACTGTTCCATGACTCTGTAGGGTCTTGTGTATATAATGAAGACCTTCTCAAGATCTACTATCAAAACTGAACATATACAACACTAGGTATATGATCTACTACTACAATATTGACAGAGAATGGTTGCCCTTAAGTATCAACTTTTATATACAGGAAAGCATATCTGGTATTGTTGAGAATTTTTTTATGAACAGATCTCTATCTTAAATCCTGGGAACTACTGTCAGTGAGTGCAGTTGAGCTCCTCAAACTGCAAGCATGTATCAGTATAAGCTACTTTTCTATAAAATCTTATTTTAAAAAGAAAAGGGAGATAATCACCTTTAGAATTGGATTTCATGGGATACATCAGTCATGCAAGATTTTATCACTTTTTACCTATTAATCCCATTACATTTTTTCTGACTTAGGAGAAGCTGAAGAACCTTCTGAAAGGAAGCTAAAACTAAATGTATTAACCTTTAAATGCAAAGAAGCTGATGACCACAGTATCTTGAAAAACTGTAGCAGAAAAATACAAATTATTGTGCTTCAAAGACCCTTTTAAATTTTTTTCTCAGACATATCTCCAGAACCATTTTACACAAATTAACACTATTTTGCATTTGAACCATTTCAAGGAGCTTCCTTTTGGCATATATCTGCTTCTACTCTTAGCCAATAAAATAATAGGAAGTATTTGCAGATGTTACAGTTTTAAACATTTAAACCTTTGGCATTGTAACTGAGGGCTACCATATTATTGCACATGACATGAGAGATAGTATATTGTAATTTATCTGGGACCTGTGAAGTGGGTAAATCCTTTGGTGGAATGAGTTTGGTCATCTGCATTTTAAATCTGTGCCCATCCCAATTTAGTACATGCAGGCAGAGTTGAATCCCAGCAAGACCAAGTTGCTGTTAAAGGAGGCCTTCTGGATCCATAAAGGTTCATTCCATCAGTCCTGATGGAAATGTGCTGCCCGTGACAAAGCAGGAATATTAACAAGGAGTTTTCTGGGCTCATAGTTCTTGCTGGAGTATGTGTTTAGACTAAGACAAGGCAACAAACCATAATCATCGTACAGTTAAGACTACCAAAATTTGATCTATGGGGGGTGGGGGAGCATACTCAAACACAATCCTGAAGCTGTAGCTGGCACCAAAGGAGTGAAAACTAATCTCTTTTGCAAGGCCTTTGGAACAGAACAGAAACCTTGAAAGGTGTGATTACAGTCTAATTCAATATGATTCATAATATCATTAGTGTACAACTGTAGTTTTTGATATTCATCAGCTATAAAAATACTCAGCCTAAGTAGAATAAATACAGATCTCAGGATACTGCCCTACATTTAGGCAATACTAAGTTTAGGACAGAGGTCTCTAAACATTGATGCAAGCCCTATCCTTGTTACTGCTCAGGTTCCTCAAAGAATTGTTGATACCTGACTTTTTATTCTTGCATTTATCTACAGAATTTTTTATTTTTTATTTGGAAAGGTAAGAAAGATACCCACTCTTATATTTACTTTACTTTACTTTTTGTATTTATCTTATCCATGAAGTGACAATACATTTTAATTCTCACAAATTTCAAGTATTATCCACCTTTCTTAGTTTAGGTAATATTTGCTTTCAGAAAAACTCCACTAATAAAAGTTACTTTCAAAGATTACAAAATTCTCCGTCTACTTCTGGGTGAACTTCCACATAAGATGGTCATAGAAATGTTTGACTAGAGAAATAAACTTCTCAGATGAGAAGTGAAATGTTTTCAAAGGAAAAAATCCAAGAAAGCACAGTTGCCTTTTGGAAAAAGCCCCCTTGGGACAACCGGACTTGGAAGATTGAGAATTTCCATGACCAGAGAAAGCTTAACTGTATGTGTTTTAAGTGTCACCTGAAAGTGGTAGTGATGACTGCAAGAATTTCATAATGTCATGTGTGAGATTGAAATTTTCCATGCTTGCCTAAAATAGCTAGAATTACAATAAGATAAACAAACTTATTTTAATTTCCATTCTGTAGAGTCAAGGATAACCATCTCTTCATATGTGCAATATTTAAATACGTAGACTGGGAATAGTTAGAAGCTCTTAAACAGTCATTAGATTTATAAGAGCTTGTTGATTATGAAGTGAACCTACTTAGGAACCAACCTTCTACTTTTGTTAAAAGTTGTTAAGCAATAAAATTATCATCAATAATCAGCTACCTTCTAATAGGAAGACTGCTTGCTTTTGGAAAATCTTCACCAGAGTGTCATCCAATTCTATTTCATGTAGCTTGGAAATTAGCTGTTCCTCATTTCGACAAACCTTCTCTTGCGCATACAAGCCATCAGGCATTATCCTCTGCTGGCCCAATCCTATTAATGCCACTTCCACTGCTAGTGTTAAGTAAGATTCTCCTTCTTCTAAGAATTTGTGGGTAGGCAAGTGATAGTATTCCAGAGATTTGCATGGGCCCATGTTCTCTGGAACAAAAAGTTAGAAAATGAAAACAATAAAGCCACTGACAATGGTTTCTCTGAAATTATATGCCTTGTTTATGCTTATTATTTATCATTTGTATAAAGGTAGCAAAAACTGGGATGGTAACATTTTTAGGTCTACTTTATCGATCCCACTAAGTCAAACATTTTTTTTTGCTTCAGCGTTTTCTTTGAAATAGCCAATGTAGTTCATAAATCATGGCTTATGTCATATAATGTAACATTAATCAAGTCAATTATGTTTTATCCAATAAACCATGGATAAATAAAAGATGGCTTAGGTGCGATATGTGAATCCTGTCTTACTATAAGCCACTCAGAACACAAAATCTTGAAACATACAAAATAGCAAGTAAAATGTATTCATAGCAATTTGAATAGGAGTCAAATGCTGTCTATTCAAAGCCGAAATATAAAACAGCAAAAGACTAAACAATGAATTAGGAAATCCTTACTTCTGTCATTAATTCACTACATGATCTTAAGGAAATCTCCATTTCATATTCTTTGCCATCCTTCATCTGCAATATGCACCGTAACAATATTGACTAAATCACAGCAAAGTAGTAAGAATCATTTTGGGAGCCACCCAGACTTCAATATAAGATGGGCAGCTATGTAAATGTTTAATATAAATAAATTATATTAAATAATTTAAAATGAAAATAAATTATAAATAATTTATAATATGAACAGTTGAACATGAAATGCAATGTTATTAATATTCTTAATATCAAGTCAAGTAATGAAGACCACATGCTCTGAATTCAGAAAAGGTCCCAAATTCAGTTCCAGAACATCCTAAATTGAAAAGGGATTCGCTACATACATTTTCCCTTATACTGGTATTCTACAGATTTGCTGGGGTTATAACTCCCTGAAATCTTTTCAGCCATGTGGCTAGGTGCCAACACATTTGGAAGGCATCAGTTGAGTGAACTTATACCTCTCTCACTATAAGGCAGATTGATATATTCAGTCAGTAAGGTAAGCCACTGATTACTCAGAACAAACTTCTGTTTCCTGAATTTCCCTTTCTTAAGCATTTTCAACATCCCTGTTTCAAGGAATGTTTTAATTATGAAATATTTGGCTCAAACTCACTGCTAACAGTTCCCAAACTAGTTCTTTAGTTAACATGCAATAAATAATAAAATGCAACTTGTTTTAAAATGCTGAATGCGCATACACAGGTGGTATAAGATAAGATTTTACCTGTGAAATCTGAGAACACATGGAAGCTTTCATCATCCACCCTGCAGGCTTCCATAAGGCTACTGAAAAGAGTGCCAATTGGGTCCAATGGATGCCCAACCCAACCTTCTAGATTTGTAATAGAGGTAACACCTTTGTGAAGAAGTTCTACATTAAAAAAAACAAGCACACATATTTAGTGTATGATAACAACTGCATTGATATTATTTACAGAATTTTAAAATGCAGAACACATTGTATTTCTTTTTCTTATCAGCTAGACTTTTCCAACTCAGTAAACTAAACATAGGAATGAGTGACCATAAATGAGACAGAATCCAAATTCAGATTTCCAAAATGCCCATCAAAGGTTCACAATGGATGAGATATGGCAATGCCAGTAGCTGAAAATTTGATTAACTATAGCATTGCCTTGTTGTTGTTGTTGTTGTTGTTGTTGTTGTTAGTTTCAGAGTCGTGTCCGACCTATCGCAACCCCATGGACAACATTCTTCCAGGCATTCCTATCTCCTACCATCCCCCAGAGACCATTTAAGCTCACGCCGACTGCTTCAGTGACTCCATCCAGCCACCTCATTCTCTGTCGTCCCCTTCTTCTTTTACCCTCAATTGTTCCCACATTAGTCTCTTCTTCAGTGAGTCCTTCCTTCTCATTAGATGGCCAAAGTATTTGAGTTTCATTTTCAGGATCTGGCCTTCTAAAGAGCAGTCAGGGTTATCTCCTCTAGGGCTGACCGGTTTGAACGCCTTGCAGTCCAATGGACTCGCAGGAGTCTTCTCCAGCACCATAGTCCAAAGGCCTCAACAATTATAGGAATTCTAAGTCTTTAATAAGAAGAGGTGTTTAGATAAGATATAGACTTCGGGAAACACTCGGTTGAACAGTTATTAACAGAAATAGGATGCACATTTTATATTTCACACTGTACCATGGTGGGTCTTTCTGTAACTTTGCTCTTTACCTGTTTTTTTCATGTTGAGAAAGTCGGCTAGATTTGGAATTAAATACGTATTAGGATTTTTTTGCTTCAAACACAAAATTTGGACAATTGTTTTTTCTTTTTCTTTTCTTTTTAATAGGTTCGCTAAAGTATGTTTTCTTTTTGTCATTGTAATGTTGTATGTTAATAAAGTTTACTAAAAAAAACCCCAAAGGCCTCAATTCTCTGGTACTCATCCTTCCTTATGGTCCAGCTTTCACAGCCATACATTGCAACTGGGAAAACCATAGCCTTGACTAACACACTTTTGCATTTTCAAATTTCAGCAATGAAGAGGAACCTTGGTCAGTTAGAAATAATCAGGATAAAGCAATGTCTCATGTCCTAGGAATAAAAAATGTTGACTTTACTAACAACAACAAAAACTGTCTAAAGCAGGGGTGGCGAACACGCGGCTCTTGAGCCGCATGCGGCTTCCGGCCAAAATGAATGCGGCTCTTTGCCTCTTATATTATTATTATATTATTATTATATTATATTATTTTGTACACTGTGGCTCTTTGCCAAGTTTGGATTTTGTTATGCTGCTTCTGAGGAGGGATCTCTGAGGAGAGATTTCCGAGCGTAGTCCCGCCCGGCTGCATCCCATCTCCCATCCCTCGGAAACAACTGCACGAGCCAGCGAGCGTGGTGTGGCTCTCTGACTCGCACAGTTTAAAATTGTGGCTCTTTGTGTCAAACTTGTTCGCCACCCCTGGTCTAAAGGTTTTGCTGTTGTTGTTAATAGTCTATCCAAGCTATCTTTAGGGCTATTTCTACAAAATTTATAAACAGGAAGCATACTTATGTTATACACAGAAGAGATATTTTAGTTTCTCCATTTAAAAAAAAAAGCCCACTATTTTAATTAAGAATTCTTTAGAACTGAAACCAAGACACCAAATATTTGAATGGGTAACTTCCATGAAAATTTGTGTCACATGGAAAAGAAGAAGTACATTATGGGCAGTTCACTGCCAGTAAATGACAATAACCACTTCCTGAGCACCCACCAATCTGCAGACCGTTGACTATCTACTCAAGATTCCAGGAAAAACTAAAATGAATTTTAATTCTACTTAAAGGGAAGAGAACTGGAGGCAACATCAGCAAATGGAACAGTAATAAGGGATACTATAGGTAAGTTACTTAGCTCAAGCAGCTCCTATAAAATTTTTGCTTAAGGCTTGCAGCAATCTATAGAAGAGTTTTGGTGCAGAGAGAATGAAGCCCATGAACACAGCTCCAGCCTTACTGTCTTTAACCTCCATGTATTCAGGTGGAAAGTCTGAGTGGCAGATGTACTTGTGTCCAGTTTTCTTCAGGTCTGGAATAAAGCTGGGCTCTTGGTCACACATGTACTTATTACAATCCAACATGATTATAGATCATTGCAGACCTCTCACCTGAATGAGTGGAAGCTAGAGAAAGACACAAAAGCGGCTATGTGCACAGCAAGTATGTTCTTCACTTTCAGCTTTCTAGACATTGAAACAAATGTCTGAGTGAGCAGCAGGTGCCCTATCACTAAAGTCTTCCAGCAAAATCTTAAAAGAATAAATCCACACTTTTCCAAAATTTTACTAAACAGAACACTAGAGTGTGGCCAGCGTGCCTATGTTCATACCAAAGCCATATAGACATTAATCTGTACATAGTGTGGGGATTAATTCTCAGTAAGGGAAAAACAACATGAAAGTAAATCAGATGACTATAGAAACAAAGGGAGGGTAAATGGAGAAACGTTATCCTGCCCCAAACTCTAACTGTAGTCAGTGAAATTCTTTGGCCATGGCTTCCTAATAATTTTTAATAATTTTTCTGTAGTTCTTGCATTCTTGTGATTTGCCCAGATAGTTCATTTGGGAAAGTGGGTGAAGCCTAATGCATGATTATAAGGGGCAAAATGCACAAGCAAAGCTGGGTGCGTTGGACTCCGCCTTATGCTTCCAATCAGTTCTACCCAATGTTGTCCACATTATGGGACAACATAATGTGGCCTGTTCACTTTTGGGTCATCTCAAAAGTGAACAGGCCTACAAAGCCAACCATCTGCCTAATCTTCTGCAGATAGTAGTAGAAGGGCTACATCATATACATCACTCTTTTTTTCCCCTCTGTACCTTATTTATTTATTTATTTATTTATTTATTTATTTATTTATTTATTTATTTATTTATTTTTGGGACTTGTATGCCGCCCCATCTCCGAAGACTTGGGGCGGCTCACAGCTAAAAACAACAACAATAAATAATTAAAAGAAGATTAAACCCAAATTCACAAGCCCAAACAGACAAATTTAAAATACTTAAAAATATAAAACCACCCCCCCAGGAAGGGTCACAACCTGGATTGGTCAAACAACCAGGTCTTCAAATCATGGCGGAAGGTACGGAGGTCAGGGGCCAGAAGGAGCCCCAAGGGGAGTTGGTTCCAGAGGTCAGGGGCCGCGACAGTAGGCTCGTCATCGGGGGACCACCAGCCAGCACTGGCCCGCCGACGGGACCCCTTATTAATAGTATTATATACATCCTCTTCAGTTTTCAAAGACAGCTTTATTTCTATTTTTCCTACAAACAAGAATCCTTATTTGGTAGATTTCTGATCTTGCAGATGGGGTGTTATTCAAAACTGAGTTGGAGCCCATTTCTTGGACTTACTAGGCGAGACTTCACCCAGTTTTGATTGACACTATCTCAAAAGAAGAGAAAGAATCTACATCTGAACTACAATCAGTACAGAAGCATGGGAATAGCTTCACAGTTACACATAATACTTTCAGGGAGAGGGCAGAGATCTTTTTTTTTTTTATCCAAGGACACTGGTAAAATATTTCACTTATGAGTGAGCGAGCAATGTGCTAACAAAGACAGTAAACTGAACGTGCTTTCACAAACCCAGATATTTATTTATTTTGCTCAGCTTACATGAGTGTTCCAAACGTGATTTTTTTCCAAGAGGCAATTAGACTTTCTGGTTTTTCTTTGAAGATGTTTCGCTTCTCATCAGATGAGAAGCAGGTAAGAAGTAAAACATATTCAAAGAAAAACCAGAAAGTCCAATTGCCTCTTGGAAAAAATGACCTTTGGGACAGCCATGACCTGGATGACTGAGAATTTCCATAGAAAGCTTACATGAGGCCACTTTCTCAGAGTTCATATGATTTAGGAATTCAGTCACTTCCCACAATCATATTTTTAAACTGTTAAATGAATAATTTTAACTATCCACCTAAATAAATCCATATTTTTTAAAAAGCCTGAAAAAAAGCCCTGAAGAGGAAGATAGATGATGATTCTAGTATTTTACAATTAGATCATTATAACTATCTTGTCTCAGGAATATTTTCCCTATAACATTCTGCACCTTGAATTTAAGATTAAGAGAAGAGAATGAAAGAACTGTTTGTACTGTTGTTTTACTGAGAGATACAGAGAAGCAGCTTTATTCCTATCAGACATTTGGCAATGAACTGGCTCTTACCCCCCAGCTACGTCACTGCAAACCTGCATACTATATGTTCAACCAGCACTTGCTTATTCTTAGTCTCATTCCAGACTTTTTCTCACCATGCTGTGTCCTTTGGCCTTTCCTCCTGCCCACATTTACCTTTCTTCTGGAACCGGAACATTTCCTGCTGCTTCTGCTGCTGTCTCCTTAGAGTATTAACAATAGCAATTGCCAGCCGCAGTGCTTCTCTTGGGTAGCCATGAGATCGGAGTGCGTCTACTCGTGCACAAGCTGTAGGCACATGCTCTGACAGAAAGGGAAGGCATTGTTAAGTCTATTAGTGTCTGGAATAACCCCAGTACAAAAGACCATTAAATGATTTTATGAATCTATTTGGGGGGGGGGAGAAAGTAACCAAGCAGCCCATCTGAAAGGAAGCTCTGTTGTTCTCACCAGATGTTTCTGTGTTTTCTCTTCAACAACAACAAAAAAGAACGCATTGAAATCAGGGACATGTATTTCCTGCTAAGCCACTTACCATGCCAGAGGGGCCACCCATGAGAATCAAAGAGCGAGTTTTGAGCTTCTTCATGGTAACAGTAGTTGGTATACAGATCACTGTTAATAATGTGCTGTAAGTGACTGTCCTGCCAATGGAGATCGCATGCCTCAATAGCTCGTGTGAACACTGTCCGGTGAGACCTGTTTGACGAATCTGCCAGCCAAAGAGTTCAAAGAATTATATATTTTTAAGTGTTCATATGGCTCCAAACTCCCCACATTCATCTCCTCCTTTCCATTCTCTCTTATTAACATCATTTTCACATATATTTCATAATTTTGGTTGGAACCGAAGTTACCCTACATCAACTTTCCTCCAACTGGTTTCCTCCAATGATTTAACCCTCACAATTTCTAGTCAACATCTGGGGATCATGAAGCTTGGAATAGTTGCTTTATATAATCAATTCACCGAATTAAGTTAAGACTGAGCAGGAGACAATATTCCAGTTTTATGATTCTGATACAATTAGCCTACAAATGATTAGTTTGCACCATAGCTTCAAACCACACACATAAACAAGGTATATTTAATATTCAGTTTCAAGCAGAAACAATTATAGATATACAAGGATAATTATTTCTTTGATAGAGGAGAGGTTGAAGATTCATACCAAGGACATACAGATTTAAATTAATACAAAAGCTGCTGAGGTACAGAGTTCTCTTTTTACTGTACAGTGCCAACTTGGCATTTAAATGCTAACTTGGCATTTAACTGCACCCCTTCATACCACACAACCAGGAATTTGCAATGTGGTTTTAAGTAGCTGGAAGATGTTCTCCCTGCAATTATAATTTTAATCTGTTAGAATCTGCAGCAGTACTGCCGACATGGTGAAGTAATTTTTGTTGGGGGTGTCACATAGCAGGAAAGGTTAGTAAATTAAATGAAATAGTATGAGTGATCTGTGAGAAATATACTAAAGGAATTATGGACTGAATACTACAACCCAAATACTATTGGCAGAAGCTGGAAAACAGGGCAGCTTAGTACAACATTTGAACAAAAAATGACTTATAGGCATTAGCCTCAATCTAACTACTTTCATCTGTTTTTATAAGGCACTGACATATACATCATGATATAAAAATACTGGTATTTTATTTATTGATTTTGGGGAAAGTGTTTGATTTAAAACATTTTCATGATGCTGCAACACCAGCAATTTAAATACACACAGTTCCTATTTAGTACAGCATACTGTGTTTACATTGGAAGGACATCTACACAATGAAAAGCAATTCAGAACTAAATGTCAACCCAACATTCTATTAGCTGAAATACAGTCCTTGAAATGACCAAGAGAAAATAACATGACTTACATTACTGAAAATGGCTTGAGGTGTTGTCAGTGACTATACATACATATAGCCAGCAAAGCATGTACACTTCAGAAACAAACCATCTTTTAGTTAATCCTTTTTTACCAAAAGCTTGAAAAATCCAGAACACTAGTATTAGGATATTATTATGATGAGGGTGAAGGTTCGTTCTCTGAGCTTGTGGGTTGGTTTCCGAACGATTCATTATCAGGCTAGGTAATATCTTCAGCAGTTTTTAGGGGATGTCAGTGTCAGTGTTCTTCTGTTTATAAGGGCTTCAAGGTCTGGGTGTGTCAAGTGAGGGTCGGGTGTGAGTTGTCAGTGACAGCCTTGTGATGGGCCTTGTGATGGGGAGGTTACATCAGGTCAGGGTCATTGAGAGTCGAACTGCTGGTGGTGGTGGTGGGGGTTGTATGGGATGGTTGAGGGTCAGTGCTGTTAATATTATGCTTTTACAAAAATGGTAAAGGCACAGCATCTTCAAATTAAATCCAATCTAAGTTTACCTTGTATTCCATTTGCACCCTGAGGCAGCACATTGGTTAGACTTGGCAGGTCATTTCCATGGTTTCCATCTTCCCAGGGACACACATCAACACTATTCCATTTCTTAAGCTGTTTCAGCCAACTGGCCTTCTGTTCCACCTTGCAATGGGGATTTAATACTATGCACATCCAAAGAGCACCTATAGAGAGACAGACAATATCCAGTTGGGCTAGGTACCTTGAAAGTTATGAAAAAAACTATACATACAGGTTTTTAAAATGGATGCAGTAACAAAGTTCTATAGCAGTCCATGCAAAAGGCACCTTTGAGAACTTGCAGGAAATTTTTATCTCATTTATCCAATTTATATAACCCCTCCCCCCATCTTACAAACAAGTGACTCTTCCCAGGATACAACAAAAACCAAACGCATTAATCAAAAGAATCAACTTGAAGGAAATCTGTTATGCAAAGAAATATAAAAATAAACAAGGAGGATCTACATATGCAAAAAACCCCCAATAGTCTCAGTTTTCCAATAAAAGAATGCATTAAGTGATCTTCAATATACGTTCAGTGAATTTGATCCTTGTGGACTATGCTAAAATAAGTAAATAAAAATAGATAAAATGAAATGAATGCTTAATGTAATATTCTTTAAGTATGGATTATTATTTTTATTTCTTATAAATAAATACATTTTTATTTCTTTTGCAGGCATGTGCCACAAAAAAGATCCCCCTACCTGGAGTTGTATGTGAGAGATCTCCCCACTAAAGCACCTCTACAATCATTACAAGTGAATTGCCAACAATTCAAATTTTACATCCCTTCCTCCCCACACAACTTGATTAAAATCCCTGAAAATGTTTGATTCTATTATTCTCTATTGATTTTTATTTTCTATAAATTCTATACTAATTTTTATTTTCAGATATTGTGCGCAGATGTTCTATAATTCTCAGCGTAACACAAGCAACTTCTGATTTTTTGCAAGTATTTTTTGCCTTTTGTTAACCAAGGACAGGAATGTACTTCATAAATACTGCTGCAATTATGTATGAGAAATCCTTCACTGAAATTTACAGATCTAATTTTCTGCTGACATTTAAGTCTGAACCAATCCAGGACCTCTATCTCTGAGACTGCATGCTAATCGAGACATGAATAAATCAGGAACTGTGGAACATTTTTAAATATAAAGATATTTCTCTTAAAATTGGCTATGTTGCAGACTCTTGACAAGCACAGTGAAGACATCTACAAGTACTATTTAGCAACACTTCATTTGTTCATCAAGGAAGAGTTTTACATATTACAGAGACCTTCAGAATCTGTTAAAAATGAATGACAGCCTTTCAGAAAAGACATACAACTGAATATGACTGGTAAAGAATGCAAATGGGAACCTGCAACCAAGCCACAATCTATGCCAAACGTACTGTACCAATCTACAAAAGCAGTTAAAATGATTTTCTTATTTCTCAACAATTTGGAAAGTATTATTTTGTTAGTAGCAGCAAAATCGAGCAAGCCAAGAGCTCCTACTAGCCTTCCTGTTATCTTTATTTTATAAAATGTATAGCATTTGCTTCCTAGAGAAGCTGGTAGATATTTAAGACAGAAAATGCCTGCTATTGTTTCACTGTTGAGGGAGAAACACTTACTGAAATAGGCATTCAGAGATCTGCACTGACAGGCTGGTTTTGTGCACTGCACAAAGTCCTAGCTTTTCCTAACATTTTGTATGAACGTGGCACTGTGGGGTGGTGGGCAATGAGTGGCTCTAAAATATGGCTTTTGGAGCCCTCTCTTGCCATTTTGAGTTGAGAATCCCGTGAATGAGTGTAAAAACTAAAGTAGCCATATAATTAAAACAAAGAAAGCTTTCACATTCACACACATACACCCAAACAATCTGTCCAAATACGCAACGTGGCTACACTCATTCTGTAACCAGATCAGTTTTTATATTAAATACTGCAGTCCGTGATTTCAAGATGATTCCGTCCATGACAGCTGACAAGGCTTTCCCCCCCACAACCCTGTTCTTCGTGATGGGCAACTGGTAAATTCAGCCCATGTATTCTTTTATCAATAAATGATAGCTGTTCAATTTCTGTGCATTTTGGCATTTTTAACAAACAAGGGCGCAGTGACAAAGCTAAATGGTAATTCTTCCTTCATTTTAATATAACTCTGTAAAACCAATTCAAGAGCACTGAAATTTAATCCAGGCCCAAGTTTGGTTATACAAGGCATATGCATATATACAGTATGTATAGCACCTTTTCTTAATATTACTGCAACTCAAACCCGCTAAGAGATTTTCCTGGCACAAAGATAAATACATATCATAAATCAATATGCAAATTCCATATTTCCCTGAAGATAATTGGAGACTCATCATGCTGCAACTGCAATTTGGTATTAATTTCACACAAGAGAAAGGCTATTAAAACTGTCACATCTTAGTGAGGTATTGTCAATTCTAGTTTCACAATCATTATCTTGCTCTGAATTAGAGGTGGCTTTTCTTCATCAAACCTCTTGTTTCAATAGAGACATTACAAAACCTATTGGACACCAGTGTTTATCCCCATCAGACAAACAGAATGTAATCAGTAATCAGAGATAGAAGTTTCTTCTTATATTATTACTTAAACAAATAACTACATGGTGGTATTATTAAAGTCCTGTGTTATATTAGCAGTAGGTGCTGTTAACAATATGCATACATTTCTCCACCACATATAAATGATTAAGCATATATGCAATTATTTTATGATTAATAATTGTTTCCTATAAACATTAAGTGTAGGGATTCAATAACCAGTCATTTCAGTGTCCAAAGATGTCTGACTGCCTGGGCAGTGTTTATTCTTTTTATACCATTTTTACAAGCAAGGAAGAGTAGCATAGATACAGCATTTGGATTGGAGAATAGATCCCACATGGGTGAAACCCCTCAACCACATTGGTGCAACCTCCCAACCAACCCATAAGGTTAGTGGTGATGTTAGTAAATGAGATCACCTGTATACCTGGAAAATCAGGGACGTCCCATCCCCACCCCAACAGATAAGAGGATGAATAGAAGATGAGCTCATGGGATAGCAAAAGAGGCCCCCTCCACCAGGCTGCAGTGTGCTGCCAGCTTCTAGTGTCATCCAGGGAAACTCAGTGACTACCACAATTAAGGTATCCCAAAGATGTTTTTTTCCAAAAGACAACTAGAATTTCTTGGCTTTTTCCTCTGAAAACGTTTCGCTTCTCACCCAAAAAGTTTCTTCAGTTCTGAACTGAAACCAAGGAAATCCACTTGCGTTTTGGAAAAAGCACCTTTGAGACAACCATGATCTGGATGATTGGGAATCTCCATAGACACACATTAGGATACGTGGCTTGTAATAAAAGAGAATTATCTCAGTTAATTTACATCTTCCCATCCAAAGATCACTAATAGAGTTATTGGGGAAAAAAATCAAAGATTTACTTAAAGAGTAAATGAAACAGCATTAATTAAAAATAAATAAATGAAATAAACAAAGAATTGGCTAAGGGTTTGGCTCCTAGATACTCCCAGGATCCCTTCTTCCATATGGAGTTTAGTCCATCTTGTATTCTCATTTCAGATAGATATGCTAAGGTGACAGGAGGGACAACTCAAGCATAACATTTTTTTAAAAAATTACATTTATATGCCGCCCTTCTCCGAAGACTCAGGGCGGCTTACAATTTTTGGGATACAACCCAATGCGCTCAGCAATAGCCTTCATTCCATTGTATATGCCTGCTTATTACTAAGCGGCATTTTTACAAAGTCAGCTTATTGCCCCCAACAATCTTGGGTCCTCACTTTAGCTACCTCGAGAGGATGGAAGGCTGAGTCAACCTTGAGCCTGGTGGGATTCGAGCCTGCACTAATTGCAGGGAGGTGGAGTTAAGTGCTAGGCATTTAGCAGCCTGCACCACCAAGGCCCTCCATGACAAACTCCCTTGGAGAGTGATTGGCACCTATTCTGACATTTTTATGGGGTTGCTTTTTTAATTTGGTCAGCCTTAACAAATTCAATACATTTGAATTCAAAAATGTCCCATAGGCACCTATTTTCTGAAATAAAATCTCCCTGAGTCCATATCTGTTTGTGGAACTGCCTCTCCCTGAGCGTATTTGTATATCCTATTAAGTTAGATACATGATGGGATCTCAGAGGTCTGCTTTTTGGTACCTCTTACCTGAGATCTGTGGGATCGTTATCTTTTTAGCCTTCTGAAGAAACATGAAGATCTGGCTCTTCCCCTCAAAATTGCTAGGAGCTTGAGTTTGAGCTAGGAGGCTGTTTGGTCTTGCATCTTGTGGTAAGGATAGTTTTGTTTATTTTTATGGATTTTTTTTAGCTTCCTAGAATCATTATATGAGATAGGTGGCTACATAAGTCCAAAAAGAAAGTCAGTGAATCAATCCATCAGTCTCTCATTCTGTTAGCATTCCTTAAGGATGAACACCTGTTTATTTCTTGGGGTAAGACGGGGTCACGTGACGTATCGGGACTTTTTTCCCCTTTGCTAAATTGGGGGTGGGCGTGGCCAGCACGTGATGCATCTGGCCCATGGGCCAGAAGTTTGACAGGCCTGGGTTAAGACATATGGACCTCCTCACTGGATGTCTTTTTCCTGTTTTTTTACAAAGCGATTGAATCCCATCTTGTTTTGTTCTGCAATGTGTTCTTATGCTTTCTTATAGAGGTACTCCCTAGAGTTTGGTTTGAAGATTTTTAAATTATTAATCAAATTAAACTAATTTAAATTAAAAATAAATAAATAAGGCTTTTGGGGGTTAGCTATTCCCGGTTGTTTGATACTTAGGTTAGGTGCCAATGAATTTTTTTATTACTATTTTTAATTTAGTGCATGTTTATGCTGTTTATGCTATACTGCACACTGCTGGGAGTTAGAGCTTATAATAATAAGCCTGCCCTCTGGAATAATATCCCCCAAAAGATCTGAATAGCTCAAATCCGATGAAGTTCTGAAAGCTATTAAATATTTGCTGTTCTCCCAGCTTTGTAGCAGGGTGATGGTTAAGCCCCTGTCGGATAGGGTATGGTTTACATGTTTATCATTGGGCTGCTCATGAGTTGTCTCTTTTGTTATACTGTTCCTAATTTTTTAAATAAAAGCTGCCCAGAGTTATAAGTAGTCAGGCGGCCTCTAAATTGTAAATCTAATCTAATCCTTTAAAAAAAAAAGAACTGCCACTAGAACAGGTACATCATCCAAAATAGAGCAAATATTCCATAACATAAGCTCACCTCCATATAATCCATCAGTCTTAAAGAGGCTCTTTACACATTAGGGACAAGAAGTAGTAGAAAATTATTATTCTGCAATATGTAGCATGATACACTCAGTATGCATCCTAAAACCCTATATTAATGGAGAAAATATTAATAATGAAATGCCGAGTTAAGTTTAAGACAGCATTTTTTAATTCTCTAGAAAGCATAGATTTTTTCACAAGTCCAAAAATGCACTTAGGTGCATAATTTATTCAAACTACAACTTTTGGGCCTTGGTGGCTCAGGCTGTTAATTGCCTGCACTTAAGTTCCAGCTGCCTACAACTGCTGTAGCTGACTTCGTAAAAATGCCGCTTAGTAATAAGCAGGCATATACAATGGAATGAAGGCTACTGCTGAGCACACTGGGTTGTATCCCAAAAAATTGTAAGCCGCCCTGAGTCTCCGGAGAAGGGCGGCATATAAATGTAATTTAAAAAAAAAAACTACAACTTTTGTTATGGCAGATTTTTTTCAAAATGTTATTTTACCACAGCCTGATATAGAGGCAGATACTAGAAAAAGATCAAGATGGTGAATATTTGTTCATGTAGACTCCTGATGGCACTTCCAAGTTTTAAACCAATCTAGATCTTTTAACACACCATCATAGTAATATTGACAGCCAATTTGTTATAGTGGTTAAAGGCACCAAACTAGAAACCAGAGACTGAGTATTAATGTCTTGAAAGCACACAAAAAAAGTATTTTTGGTGATGTGAAATATGAGTGACATTTATGAAAATAAGGAAATCTTTCCTATAATGGAAAACTTAGATTTTATTCAATAAATTCCTCCCCCCTTCAAAGATGAATACTCCCAATTGTTACCAAAACAAATTCAGCCCATTAGAGATTCATTAGTGCTAAAAGTAAATCCAAGGCCCCCATGGATAATGATCTAATTAGATCAGTATCATCATGAACAGAATACATAAGTACTCTTGTACTGTTTAATTCATGAACTCTCTCTAGGATATGAGGATATACTACCAACTTTGAGGGTTCCAGCTTTTATTCATGAACATAGCCTCAGTAAAATCCAAATCAGGTACATAGCACTCAACTTCTCATTGTACTCAAGGTGCTGAACTTCTTGGACTATTGAATGTTTTATCTTGTTCTAATTCATTCTGTTACTGATTCAAACTTTGATATATTGGTTTTGACAAGTGCTTCACTGTGTATGATAGTATAATCACTCCCTGTGCATTTCATACTAGATGGCTGATTAATGTAATAGATTATTTGCAGCAGTTATGGCAAAAGAAAATGATGTACTTTCCATAAGCTACATTCTATATAAGGGGATAAGAGGACAGATACGACAAAGAGATATAAGCATAAAGACTTCCTTGAGGAATTGTTTTCTTTCATGAGAAAACTTAGACCTTTATGTCAAGAGATTTAATAAGGCCATGAAAATTAGTACTTAGGTCAGGGATGTCAAACTCAATTTCACAGAGGCAGTGTTGGGATTCAAAAAATTTTTACTACTGGTTCTGGGCGTGTCTTGGTGGGCGTGGCAGGGGAAGGATACTGTAAAATCTCCATTCCCACCCCACTCCAGGGGAAGGATATTGCAGAATCCCATTTCCCCACCCCAGCCCACTAACGTGTTCTCTTGTGCAGGGCAACAAAAGAAGACCCAGCCGATCAGCTGGGACTCAGGAGGCAGAGAATAGATGGGGGTAGGGTCAGTCAGAGATGGTATTTGCCGATTCTCCGAACTACTCAAAATTTCCGCTACCGGTTCTCCACAACTGGTCAGAACCTGCTGAATACCACCTCTGCATTGAGGGACACATCAGGATTTTGCATCTGACTTTGGGGGGCCAGGGTGGGCGTAGCCAGATCTAAGCACCCTGTGGGCCAGATTCGGCCTGCAGGCCTTGAGTTTGACACCCCTGACTTAGGTAGTATATATGTGTATATAGAATGCAAAGAAGGCAAATAAAGAATTAAAACTTCAAAATTCTATTTTCTAGGCTTATGGTATCTTTCTTGTACTAAGTGTGAGCCAGAAATGCTCTAAATGTGATGGTGTGCTGACTCAAGTGACATTTTTTTTCATTGTTCAGGCCAATACAATACCATTTCAATTTTATTCTGTCTCATATCAAATTATTCACAGTACAATAAGGCTACAATAATATCCAGTTTGGTCTAGTGGTAAAGACATGGACTAAAAATCAGGAGACTGAGATGTAGATGTCTTAAGCATGAAAGCCAGCTGGATGACTTTGGGCCACTCACTCTTTGTCTGCGCACAATGTCAGCCTCAGAGAACAAGCTGGTGGGTCAATTTCTATTGCAACCAATGGATCAATACTTGGTTGATACGGGGCAGATCCTGCATTTACAGGAAATGTTAGGAAGGAAAATAAAAGCAAGTCTTCAGATTATTTAGATGCTGTATTTTAGCTCATTTGCTTAGTGCAGAAGGAATGGATACTATCATTCAGTAAAACTCAACAACAATGTCAAAAGTAACATGGATATTCAGATTTTGCTTTAGTTAAAAGTATTTTAATGATTGTAGATTGTACCATTATAGGAAATAAGGCTTTGAAGTTTAATCCAGACACCAGGGAGTAATGTTTTGTGTACTGGTTAATTACTTCAGCTTTGTAAACAATCAAACAACAATAGGAAATGCTTAGGGAGACTGCTTCAGACAAGCCAAGAATAAGCAACTGCAAATATTTAAAAGGCTAAATAAATAAATAAATAAATAAATAAATAAATAAATAAATAAATAAATAAATAAATAAATAAATAAATAAATAAATGGAACAGTAATGGCTCAAGAAATTGTGATATATTGGATAAAGGTTTATGGGCTAATTCCCAGAAGAATAATTTTCACTAATTCAAAATGTAATCTGAACAGTCCACTTGTCATTAGAGATTCAACTTATATTTTATTTTTCTTTTGTGAACCTCAAATCAATGTAGACTAGTTATGAATTAGACTCAGGATTGTACAAGGTGGCAGTTTCAAATCTTGCCCTGGCTTTGTCTTCTATAATTGCCCTCCCTTCCCACTACCAAGCTAAGATCTTTAAGACTTTTATATATTTTGAAGTAGAGTGTACAATCTGTATGGCGTTGTCATTTGACAACATGTATTTCTAGATACAATTATAACAAAGAATCAAAAGTGACTATAGATCCCTATTATAAACACAGCTCAGCAAAAATATATTTTTTGATGAACAGCAGCTCTCTGCCCCTTTGGCTTCAAGCTTTCCCTACATTTCTAGAGGTTATTTGTGTGTGTGGCTCAAAATAACAAATCTATATAACGCCCAGGCTGCTAGAAGCTCAGATCATTCAGAAATGGTCAGCACACAAACACAATACTACAACACATTGTTTTATTCATTTTTCAAAATATTTTAAGTGAGAGAGAGGGGAATCTCTTCAGGTTGTTTTTAATGTGAGAAATCACTGATAACTAGCACATTTCATTCAAATATCTTCAGTAGATACAAAAGATAATTATTCACAGCTCGAAACTGAAGCCACTGTTAAGTTTTTATATTGTTTTTAAAATAAGGGTTCCAGACTAGCAACTGTGTATATGTATATACACACATATACAGTGTGTGTGTGTGTGTGTGTGTGTGTGTGTGTGTGTGTCTTAAATGTATTTACAGAAGCAACACTTAAATGTATAAAATCCAGCATTTAAAACAGGTCTTTTCGGTCTTGGGGAAGATAACTGCTATCATTCCACAACCACTGATCCTACTGAATGAAGCTCATGGAAACTGGGGTGGGTCAGGTTGCCTTAAACCAATATGTAGCAACCACAGGTTATCTTAGTATTCACATAAATATTTGTGGTTACCTGAAAGTGAAATAAAAAGCATTTTATATGATTATATTGCAGAATGAGGTCATAGGGTATATTACATAAATTCATGTTTTAGAATATAGGAATAACATACTATTTAAGCATTATAGGTGAAGTGGGCCTGCCTTAAGAATTATAAGGACATAGCCAATAGCAATTAATGAGTTTTAAGAATACATTTGTTCCATGCCAATTTCTAGTTAATATACTTTGTCTAATTCCCAGGAAAGTCCTTAACTCAATTTAATGATTTGCTCTCCTCACTGGTTGAAGGAAGCTCCAGCAACAGACCTGTACAAGAGTAAATTCCTTCCTGTTTGTTGTACAATCACTTTTACATGAGCTTTGCACTGCTGTCTTTATATGCCATGCACTAAAAGACCTATATTAACTCATAGTTGTGATAGCTCAGAAGAGAGTGGACTTCTCTTAACTGAGAACTTCACAGCTAACCTCTATTATTGCTTGACCCTTCAATGTGCAGTAACTTTTGTGATTTTTTTAAATAAATCTGTATTTTTAATTTATTATTTTAATTTATGCTATTTGGTTCAGTATAACATTTTGCTTTGGTTAAGCTTTGTTCTGGCATGATCTCCCAGTGAGCCTGAATGGGCCATTGCATAAACTGTTGCCAAGTTACATCTTTAAACATGATCCTATTCTGCAGGAACTCCACATTGCCTGGAAAACTAAAGCATTAACTACTATATATTATTAACAGTGTCTACCATCTTCGGTAATGGGAAATCGATGAACAATCATTACAAAGACCATGCCAATCTAATTAGCTCTTTTTTTTCTCTGCCCAGGAAAAAAAGTTCCTTGGGAAACTTGGGAAAACTGGAGTAATTCTATAATACAAAAGGACAAACCTCATGTTAATAATGGGAAACAAAACTGAAGAATTTTAAATAAGCTGGTCAACAACCCATTTCTGTCTTAGATGCACAAGGATGTTTGTTGTCAGTGGTTTCCACTCATTCTTAAGAGAGCTGACTGACACTGGATACACATTTTTAATTTTAAAAAGCTCTCTTGTTTATATGTATGTTGAGGAAATGAGGGTTTTGAAATGCAAGATCTATGTGATAATAGCTAGCATAGGAAACATTGTAGGATGGGAGAAAGCAGGAAGGGATAATGAAAAACAGAAACTGTGGGGAAACCATGCATACATCTGGACCCGTAATCTATATGGTGACAAGTTTGGGCTCCATCATTCTACCAGGCATAGAGACTTGTCTCACAGATTCTTCTGCTTCACTGCACTTATCAGATAAAGCCTCAGAAATTTAATTTAATAGTTTCAGCTTTATTAAGCTGTCACAAGAGCAACCCTACTTTGATAACAGTAACTGTGCCAATTACAGTTTGGTTTAGGTTGACATATTTAGTTGCGGCACATGAAAGGCAATAAAAGGCTGTTTTGCATTTTTAGTTTTTTTCATATAGACTTTCCCCCCCCATTAATTTGGCACTTAGTATTTGCTAAGGGGACATCTAAATTATATTCAAGAGCAAATGGGGCTTAGTTTAAAACTGTGATGCTCATATTTAAAACGGTCAGTAATTAAGCTTCTGAAGAGAGAACACTATTTGTGTTGGTCCTGATAATGACACGTGACAATTGTATTCAGGGCTTGTATCTTTCAAGGTGCCAAAGGGCTTCCAATTCCATATTACAGCCAGGAATCAGCAGAAAACACAAATTAACTTGCAAATCTGACATGCTGACAAAACTTTTCTCTATAACTAGTAGCTCTAGGAATTTAATTCTGAAAGCAAGTCTTGTAGCAATATGATACCTACAGAGGGCCAGAAATGCCCATGTTATACAGTACTGTTGGATCAGGTGATTAAAATATGTAACACTCATTTGGTGAATCTAAGTGACATCCAAGAAAGGAACAGCAATTACTTTTATAAAAGACTTTATGGACTTTTTGCTAAAAATAAATAAAAATGGTGATTTTGGGATTTACCAATAATCTTAAACCAATGGGATTTAAAAAAGGATTGATAGGAAGAAAAGGGAACTATGCTGTATAATTTAGAAGGATGGGAAACATATCCCAGTATGTTTATAATTGCTGTAAAAGAAGATTGAAACTTCATTCTTTAAGGGTTTGTCTTTGTTTTTATTTTCTTTCTATTTTTAACGCCTTTTACTGGGGCAGAGATCCAATGGTAGATAAAATACTACAAAGACTCTTCCCACTTCTTCAGAACTAAACATATTCAAACTGATTCCAGAGTACCTTGCAAATCATAACCTTGGTCTCATGTATAGGTCATGCTTATCCAGCCTCCAATTCCAGGTAGATCTTAATAACTTTATCTTCCAAATGTCTAGTAAATTCTTCACAATTTTAAAGTGGAATATATTTTATTTATTTTAATCTAAATTGAACCATCATCTGCAAAAGATCTCACTGTATGTAGGCATATCACACATAGAGCAAATATGACATAGCAGCAAAAAGAATCCAATTCTTGAAGAATTTAGAATCTACATTTAGTTTAGATTCACCTTAAAGTTTAGCTTTTACTTTTACTTGCTCCAAAAAAGAAAGCAAATTCTGTACTAATGCATGTCTTTTGACAGAGCATTAAAAAAACCTGAGACACTGTGTCTGGGGCTTTGACAGAAAAGCATTTCCATGAGCCGAAGTCATCTACAAACTAAACTGATTATTAATAAGGGCAAGCTGATCAAATCACATATTTGCTATATAAACATGCCCTGCTAATTCTAGGAATAATTAATACCCCCTCCCTGGCTTGTTTGGTGATTCAAATGTAAATGTATGTCTCCTGTCAAAATAGCAACTCTTCCTTGATCTTTACAGGGCCACCCTGTCAGCTAACCTCTTTAGTCTTATAAAGGAATCTAAGTTGGAAATTCTTTTTATTCATTATTAACATATTAAGTGAATGCTACCTTCAAAAAAGTATTCTCATACTGATCATGATTGTGGGAATTTGCAAACATTGGCTGAACTTCAATTAACATCTTGTTACTTTAGCCTTTCTGCAAACATATTTTTCCTAAAAGCAGAACACTTAACATCTTTTATAAAAGGTGGCCTCTTCCCAAGGGAAGAAAGGCAGTGAAACCTGTCTGATCTTGGGAAATTTTTACCACCTGAGAATATGCTTAAGAAAGTTTAGTAGTTAGTTGACTTTAGGGCTAACCTATAAACAGGTGTAAACCTGCACATGAAAGTGAGTTTTATTTCATTTTTATATGTGCTCAAATTGCCCAATGACTTTCATTCTGCACTTGCAGGAGGGGGAAAAACCTTTTATGATTTTTTAATGATTTTAAAATAAAAGGTTTTCCTTTTTCCTGCAAATGCAGATTGAAAGTTATTCCCAAACTCAAACATCAAAGTTCAAGCAATGAAGCTCAAACATCAAAGTTCAAATATTTTTGACTTTGGATGAGTTAGATTATAAGAGAAAATTGAGAAGATTCTGGCATCCAAAGGGTGTTATGTCAAATATTCCTTAGGGATCCTCCTAAATAGGTAGGTTCAAAGAACTGGTGACAGCTAAAAGAACTGATGTGGAGACTGAAGGATTAACTTTTAATGCAAGCCTCATGACCTTCCCTGTCAAAAAGGAGTAAATAAAGTCAAAATTTCACCATGAGTAGTTCCATTGCTTGCCATTAGACAACTAAAGTGTAGCAGGGACATAAAACCATACATCACAATCATACTGAATAACCATGAGCAGAATATCTATACTGATGCTTCCAAAGATTAAGGAGTGTTGTAATACCTTCTCAATGGAAGAAAATCTAACTTGACTTATTTCCAAACCAGGCCAATACAGCATTAACAAATCTATGCTGGTCACTTTATTTGGCACTCTCCTCTCTTTCAGTGTTTGAATGGAATCTGACACTTGAATTATTTGAAAAGAGGAAAATAGAAACTAAGCAAAAAGAAAATAATTATTTTGAAGATTTTAGTCCTGGAATGAACAGAATATTCAGGGCATAATTGAACTTCCATGTGGCATTGTGTGGATTGAGTTACTTATTCTTAATCAGATTCCAGTCTCATAGACACACTCATACAGAAACCTTATAAGTTTGATCTGAGGCTTCATGCAAATAAGAATCATACTGAGAATAATTCAAAGCCATTGGCTCTACTCTCCTGAAGCAGAGTAATTTTTCAACACAACCTGAAAATACCCTGCAAGGGTGGAGAAGCCACTCCATGCTCATATTTACATACGCAGTCTAATGGTACAGCAAGGAGCGTGGAGAAGCCAACAGATACACATATTCTATTTTTCTCCCAATATCACTAATTTCATTCTTAGCCCTAGCCTGAAATCAGATGAAAAGCTGACCAGAAAAATCAGCTTTGTCCAGAAATTCCTGGAAACAATGTATGTTTCAAAACCTGTTCAATTTTAACATCAGAAGTGGAAGATCTGTAATTTATCTGGCCTTACTTGTAACTTCCCAGAATAGAAGAGTTGGGCGGGGGGGAATTACCACAGAGAAATAGCCACTTGCTTATATTAACCAACACAAAATCTAATGGCTTCTTCTGCCCGGTTACCCATTGGAAGCTGAATATGGGTAAGTAGGCAAAGGATTAACAGCTCCAAGCAGCTCTATTTGCTCAGATGTCAACATCTGAAAATTAGTTGCTAATACTAAAGAGATACTAGTATTATATAAAGTTTAATTAAAACAGGGAGTTGAGGCTGCTGTGAAACTAGCAGTATTTAGCATTGAAAGCATTAACAGGGGTCTTCAAACTTTGCAAGTTTAAGACTTGTGGGCTTCAACTCCCAGAATTCCTAACATGACTGGAGAAGGAATTCTGGGAGTTGAAGTCCACAAGTCTTAAACTTTGAACCCTGTTAAGTTTGGGACCTCTAACTTAGGAGTTCTCAATCACACATCGCATCTTGTTAAATTCAGTCAGAAAGACACTTGTTGTCCCTTTCTAATCCAACAATCCATGTGTAGGTTTACTCACTCAGCATGGATGATTGGGAATCTTTGAAGGACATGGAACTTATATGTTGCAAAGTAATTGTTTCCCTGAACTAGCGACTCTTTAGCAATTCCTCTAAGAATGTCAAACTGACACACACTGAGCTGAAATGTGCTCCCAGCCTCAGGAAACCTATCTTAGTAATACTGTACACACAAGGTCATTATTAAATATAGTACATCCAGGGAAATGCTGATGGAATTTGTTGCAAGGATTCCCTTACTGACTGCTTGTCTATAAGAAAGATAAACTGAAATAGCTGCAGCTTGTAATTTGCTCCTCTGGAACTTTCAGTGTTACATTCATTTCATTTGGAGCCATATAGAAATATAGTACTCCTATTCCAAAATACACAACGCACCAAAATAAAACTAAGTATAAATTACAACTATGGTTTTTATTTCAGTTTCAATTAAAAGTTGATTAAGATACTCCTAAGGCTTACTGAAAGACATGAAACACAGCTTGTTCTCAGTTTGTGTTCTTCTAATTTTCAAACAGAAAACCACATTTGACCCAGAACAAATTTTAACACAAAATTCACCTACTACCAGCTCAAATCAACAAGTACACACTTCATTCTTCATACAAAAAATTCCGAATTCACATTCAGCCACTCATATAAACATAGGGCTAGTTTGGTTAGGATAGTGAGCTTGCAATGAATTTGATAAATGAGCCTAGTTTGGCCAATTATCAGGGTTTCCCCCACCCCGAATCTTTACAGAGCAGAAATCCAAGCATAGCACAAAAAAGACATGTGTTACACTGAGGTATACCCAGACCACCCACTTGATTAAAAAATATGAATGAAGGGTCTTGAACTAACATTATACAGTTTTCCATGCTGACTGAAAACTGATTGGTGAAGGAGTATGCCCTTTCAAAGACATTTCGGAATCAAAGAGGTGCATAATTATGAAGGCAAACATTTACTATTAATAACTGCAGATCTAGCCCTTGTTAATACAATGGGTTACTTATTACATAGGAAATGTTTATATTCCAGCTTCTACTATTAAACATTTCACGGAGCAGTTATTTTTGGCTGTACATCCTTGGCTTTAGCAAAAATGCACTAATTTTGTCTATGAAAACAAGTTCCCAAGTTGCCATACTCCCAAAATCTGGAAACAAATACAAATTCTATTGACAAGAACCAGGGATACTCAAAGCGCTTAATATTTCCTTCACTTCAGATATGTTAAAAGCTTCTGCAAAATTATTTGGATTTACCTAGTTCATCCCACAGCTGCCTGTATTTGTCTGTCATTGCAGTTCCTTGTTGCCTCCAAAGTGACAGCCGTGGGTCAGCCATGAACTGTTCTGTTATCAGTGTCAGCATACGAGCACCGTTTGAGTCTCTCATCTTTAACATCTCTCGCACCTACAATATAAAACATGTAGTGTAGTACAATTTTTAAAAAAAAACTCAAATGAAATAATACATAATAAATGAAGAATTGCTGGACACAAGGGAGAGGTAAGTGGAAACATGGGATTACATCTGAACAATCAATATTGCAAGTACACAATGTAAGTATTGCAAGTACACAATTTTTTAAAAAGTAAGTATTTATACAATGTTTTAAAAAGTAAGTATTTATACAATGAAGAGACAGAATTTTTATTATGAAGTAGCTCAATATTGAGAAAATGATCTCATCTCGTCTTGTCTCATCTCATATTAAAAATGTAGGAATTAGAAAGGGGAAGATTATTAATTTAAATTTAAAAATATTAAAAACTTTAATAAGAACATTAAAAAGAAAATAATAAATGCTTTCAAACTGATGTTCCTCTAGTTTAGAACTGTTGTTCTAGGCCTGTGATGGCGAACTTATGGCACGCATGCCATAGGTGGCATGCAGTGCCATTTGTGCGGGCACGTGAACCACAGGCAAACTTACCTCACTGCACATGCGCACACCTCACAGCTGATTTTCAGCCCGTTTGAGGCCTTTTTTGGCCTCCCAGAGGCTTGAGGGAAGCCTCTGCAGCCTTTGCAGGCTGAAAAATAGGCCCGTTTCATCACTTCCTGTATTTCCAGAAATATCAGAAGTGATGAAACGGGCCTATTTTTCAACCTGCAAAGGCTGCAGAGGTTTTCCTCAAGCCTCTTGGAGGTCAAAAAAGGCCTCAAACGGGCCTAAAATCAGCTGGGAGGCGCAGTACAGGTAAGAGAGTGGCGAGGGGAATACGCACTCATACGCAGGGGGCAGGGGGGCACGCATTGCCTTCTGGGTGCTGGCACACGACCGCACACACAATTTTTGGCACAGGAGCCCAAAAAGGTTAATCACCACTGTTTTAGGAATTTAAGGAAAAGAAGGAGAAGTAAATATTAACATGATGGACAAAAGCAGGAGTGGGATAAATGAGTGTACATCACCAAATACAAAGTTAATTCACTGGACAGGAGGAGATGATAGTATTTAATTCTAAAAAGAAGCTATACTTGTAAATATCTGTAATAAAAGGAACAAAGACAACATAGCTCTAGCATGCCAATTTTTTCTCTTGTCAATTACAAAGCATGGATATGATACTTAGCAAATTCTTGCATGGTTCAGTATATATACAAAAAAATAATAAACTAATTTGAAAATCCCACAATTTTGGAGAAAAATAAAGCTTTTCATGGTAGCTCAAATGCTAAAACCATTCTTTACAGAACACAGTGGTATACTTTGCACTCCTTCAGCATGAGAGGATTCCATTCTATATTCCAAGGTTCTTATAAACACTTTGGAAATAAAATTCACACATACTGTTAAGAAAAATGTTTAAAATATTTACTTTCCCCCCCCACCCATATTGTTATAAACAGTAAAGATTTTACTGATCATTCAAAGAACAAATTTAAGGAGAAATGCAAGGTAGAAGAACCACCAACATTGTAAAAAGTCAAAGGAGCAAAAGACCTATAATTGTTCCATTGACTGGCTATAGTAGTTATTTATTTATTTTATTTATTTATTCGACTTGTATGCCGCCCTACTCCCTAAGGACTCAGGGCAGTGAACATTAAAACAGAGCAAATTTACAATAAAAAACAATTAAATAAAACAAGCCAAATACATTAAAACATTAAGAAAAACATTAAGAAAAAATTAAAACCCTAGCCCCGGATCATTCAAGGCCGGCCTGTTGAAACAACCACGTCTTCAGGTCTCGGCGGAAAGAGCGGAGGTCAGGGGCCAAACGGAGATCCACGGGGAGCTGATTCCAGAGGGCAGGCGCTCCCACGGAGATGGCCCTAGCCCTGGGAACTGCCAGCCGACAATGCCTGACCGACGGTATCCCAAGGAGGCCCCTCCTACAAGAGCGAACAGGGCGATCGGAAAGTGATGCTGGCAGGAGGCGTTCCCGCAAGTACCCTGGACCCAAGCCATTTAGGGCTTTATAAGTTGTTACTAACACCTTGAAGGCGACCCGGGAGACAACTGGCAACCAATGCAAGCGGCGCAGGAGGGGAGTAACATGGGAGTATTGGGATACTCCCATTGCAGCCCGCGCGGCTGCATTCTGCACCAGCTGTAACCTCCGGATCATCCGCAAGGGCAGCCCCATGTAAAGAGCGTTGCAGTAGTCGATTCTGGAGGTAACGAGCACATGAGTGACCGTTCGAAGGGCATCATGGTCCAAATAATGGCGGAGCTGGCGAACCAGCCGAACCTGGGCTAAAGCCCCCCTGGCCACAGCTCCCACATGCTCCTCCAAACTGAGCTGTGAATCCAGGAGGACACCCAGATTCCTCGCCCTATCCACGGGGGGCAACACCTCTCCCCCCATGACCAAAGATGGTACATCCAATAAAGACTGAGATGCCGGTAAGAACAGCCACTCAGTCTTGGTGGGGTTGAGCTGGAGCCTATTACTCCCCATCCAGACCCATACCGCCTGCAGGCACTGGGACATCACAGAGAGAGCATCACTGATCTGGTCTGGGGTGGAGATATAGAGCTGGGTATCATCAGCATACTGATGATACCTCACCCCAAAACCTCGGATGATCTCGCCCAGCGGTTTCATATAGATATTAAACAGGAGAGCGAGACCCCTGAGGCACCCCACAAGTGAGGGGCCTCGGGGCTGACCTCTGCCCCCCCACCAACACCGACTGCAAACGGCCCGAGAGGAAGGAGGAGAACCACCGCAAAACGGTGCCCCCCACCCCCAATCCTCGGAGACAGTGCAGAAGGATACCATGGTCGATGGTATCGAAAGCCACTGAGAGATCTAACAGGACTAGGACAGAGGAAAAACCCCTGTCCCGAGCCCTCCAGAGATCATCCATCAGTGCGACCAATGCTGTCTCCATGCTGTGTCCGGCCCTGAAGCCCGATTGATACAGGTCTAAATAATCAGCTTCCTCCAGGAACAAGGGAAGCTGCTGAACCACGCTTTCAACAACCTTCGCTAAAAGCGAAGGTTGGAGACTGGACAATAGTTATTCAAAACGGCGGGTCCAAGGCAGGCTTCTTGAGGAGGGCCTCACCACCGCCTCTTTCAAGGTGGCAGGAAAGACTCCCTCACTCAAGGAGGCGTTGACAATTGCCTGGAGCCAGCCGCGTGTAACCTCCCTGGAGACATACACCAACCAGGAAGGACACGGGTCCAATAAACACGTGGTGGAAGACAGCCTCCGCATGATCCTGTCCACCTCATCAAGGGAGACCGGGTCAAACTCAACCCAGATAGAATCAACCAGACCCGTTGCCACCCCATCATCGGACCCCTGCCAATCAGAGTCCAAGCCGGCACGAATTCGAGCAACCTTATCCGCCAGATGTGAACTAAATTCCTCTGCTCTGCCCTGCAAAGGGTCATCCCACTCCCTCAATTGAAGGAGGGAGCGGGTCACCCGAAACAGGGCCGCAGGGCAGTCATCGGCGGACGCAATCAGAGCGGACAAGTAAGCATGCCTCACCACTCTAATCGCTTCCAGATCGGTCCTAATATAGGCTCGCAACTGGACACAGTTGAATTCGGAGCGGCTAGTCCTCCACCTGCTCTCTAGGCGTCTTCTCTGCCGTTTCATCCCCTGGAGCTCCTCAGAGAACCAGGGAGCCCACCGGGGTCTACGGCGGGGAAGAGGCCACAAGGGGACAACCCGGTCGAGCGCCTCTGAGGCCGCCTGTTGCCAGGCGGCCATCAGCGTTTTGGCCGGGCTGTGGTTGAGGGAGGCAGGCAAGAACCCCAGTGCCGTGTGAAACCTCTCAGGGTCCATCAGGCGCCTGGGGTAGAACCATCGTATTGGCTCCTCAATTATAGTTCAATTATAAAACACAGTTCTTATCTTACCAATACAATACAATTATTAGAAATCTTAGCAGGTTGTTTGTTTCATGTTTGTCTGATGCTAAAGGTGTCCTGTTTTACTTCCAAGGCACACACTGATTTGGAAACACCAAATACAGAATAAGTTATTATTCTGATATTTAAGAGCCATGGTGATGCAGTGATTAGAATGCAATATTGAGGGTAGCTCTGCCCACAGCCAGGAGTCCAATCCTCACCACCTTAAGGCTGACTCAGCCTTCCATCCTTCCGAGGTCAGTAAAATGAGGAACCATATTGTTGGGGACAATATGCTGACTCTGTAAACCGCTTACAGAGGGGTGTAAAGCACTATGAAGTGATATATAAGTCTAAGTGCTATTACTATTTTCCAACTTTGCATTGAACTAGCTTTAGCTCTAAATTCATACATTTCAACATTCCACTTTGAACCATACCAATCATACCAATACTACCCTTGACTACAAACATTCTAATCTTCTACCACAAGTTTCAGTTTATTCTATCCTTCCAACTCCCTATGCAGTTTGTGTATAATTCTGATAATAAAACATGCAAAGCAGATCAACCAAATGGTGTCAATTTACTACTGATTCCATCCCACTGCCCAAAGAAACAACGTAAGTGTTTGTAAATCTCCTTACTTCATTCCTTACATTAAGTAACCATCTTCTCATGGCAGTACAGATTTCCCATTTTTAAAAAATAATTGTAAGATTTATCACATGACATTAAGTTATAAAAATATACCACTTTTCTTTGTATTTTGATATTCCTTTTATACTGGGGGGGGGGGGTGTATTATTATCAATACCAAAGCAATGACATTTAAAAATTCAGATTTGGCCATGTTGATTTGTATTTTTTCCAAAGAAATTGTTTACTACTGACATCAAATAGTCCTTCTTCTACCTTAAAATCTTCCAAATGGCCAAGAATTCTGAAAAATGTAGACCAAGAAATCCAGATGGTATCAGACCAAGAAATGGAGCGGGAACATTACTAAGTGGCTAAATATTATGAGGTCAACGTAAGAACGAAAGATTAATAAAAGCATTCTGTCAAAATGAAGAAAACATCCCTTCTTACATACCTTTGCAAAAAGCAAATTGAGCTGTTTCCCTGATCCATGGTATCCACCCTGGGAAAGAAAGAGTTTAACTTGTTCCTGAACTTGCTCTTCATCCAAATGCCAGCAGTTTTCATCATCTATACTCGCTCCTGCTGTAGGATCAGGGGCACCTACACAGTAGAAACAAAAGACTATATGATTACATAAATCTTTTTACCGAGGCATGAGGATCCAGATGTTCCCACCTAAAATAAGAGTTATTGATGACTGATTGTACCTATTATGTATGCACTGACATAAAGCACTGATATGATAGAATTCTGTGTATAAAGGAACCTATCTGTGCACATCTTTAGATTATTATGTCAGAAGCTAAAAGAAAACTTGAGCAATAGCCCTCTATGACATAGGGATAGGTATCATTACTCACTGGCAAAATGTGTGCTTTGAACACAAATTCCATGCTCAGTCTTCAGCTTCTGAAATTAAGACTCTCAAGTCTGATAAATCCCAAGCCTGCCCCAAATCTGTGAAACATCCTAGCCTCAGTGATCTGGCAGTCCCTTTCTGGAAGGCCATCAAGACCTACTATTTACCCAGCACTGCAACAGCGTCGTGGGAGCCTATGGATTGTTGTTGAAACATCCTAGGAGATTATTGGAGCATCATGATTGCGGGGGGGGGGGATGTATTTTTTATATTTATGGTTTTATAATTTTCAGTATTATTGTTGCGAGCGGCCTAAATTTTGCCACACAAATCTTTTAAATATATAGATGAATAAATGAACTGACCTTGTGCAGTAATTTCTGTCCTTCTATCTCCCTTCCTCCTGATGTGCTGTGGATGGCTGGTAAATCAGAAGCATTGTTCAAGGTAGTCAACTCACTTTTTGAGAGGAATAGGAGAACTACACGGAACTACTTGCATAGCAGCTTACCAATAAAACTACTCAGATTTCCTCCAAGCCTTGACCCTTCAGTCTAAAGGGGCTTAAAGTGATGACTAGGGCAATGTCTTTAATTATCTGGGGCTTCTTGCAGCCTGAAGATCCTATTACAGTAGGCAAGTATTCTCTATCCGGCCCCTTCTTTGAGGTAGAAGAGGAATGACTTCTTGGATCAGGAAAATAGTCAATGCCATGTAGGGGAGGGCATCACCTCCCCAATTTGAAGGAGACCGTAATATGCCTTCAAGAGGCGTTATCTGGATCCAGCTACACTTAATAACTATCATGCAGTCTTCAATTTCTATTTTTGGAGAAGCCTGTTGAAAAGATGGTAAGGGTCAATTGCAGCACCATCAAGAAAGCAGGGGTTTTTTTTTGAGCCTTTTCAGCCTGGGATCAGGTCCAAACATGGAACCAAAATAGTACTGGTTACTCGGGTCAGTGAGCTATGTCAGGATGGGGAGGAGGTAATATATCCTTCCTACCTTCTGAGACTTCTCAACAGCAAGCATTCCTTCTGGAGATATTATGAGGGCTGCAGGTACTGTTTTATATTGCACTGGTCCTTCATTACCACGTAATTCTAGTCAGGGGACAGGGAGAAGGAGGGGAGGTTGCCTTATTAGGGCTTGATCTTTTCCATCTTTCTCTTGAACACGAAATGGTTGGAAGAGCTCACCTTGCAGCTTGAAGTAAGGTGACATTTAATTGGGTAAGTTGGAGACAACTGGAAATCTTGACTCAAATATCTGAACACTATTGGGCTTTGGAAGGGACAAAACAGGCTAAAATTGAACACTGCTTTGGTAAGAGTGTTCAAGGGCCTTGGTGGCTCAGGCTGTTAATTGCCTGCACTTAAGTTCCAGCTGCCTACAACTGCTGTAGGCTCGAATCCCACCAGGCTCAAGGTTGACTCAGCCTTCCATCCTCTCAGGGTAGGTAAATTGAGGACCCAAGATTGTTGGGGGCAATTAGCTGACTTTGTAAAAATGCCGCTTAGTAATAAGCAGGCATATACAATGGAATGAAGGCTATTGCTGAGCACACTGGGTTGCATCCCAAAAATTGTAAGCCGCCCTGAGTCTTCGGAGAAGGGCGGCATATAAATGTAATTAAAAAAAAAGATCATACTTGGAATACTGCAACAGTTTGGTCAGCTTGATAAAAAAGATGCTGAGACTCTATAAAGAGTTCAGAGAACAGCAACAAAATTGATTAGCGGGATGGAGCTAAAACATGATAAACAGTTGCAGGAACTGGATATGTCTAGTGTAACACAAGAGTAACTCACAACCTTATCACTCTCAAGATTCTTGCAATGTATTAAATATACATATTGTATTCATATCTTTGAAGACCACTGAGAAACTGCATCTGATAATACAATGCAGTAGGATATTTTTTGTCAATAGTCATCTAATAAAATGCACAGGTTTTCAATATGTTTCAAGTGCACTTTACAGTACTGCATATGTGGCGGGTTCCCATGTAGTTTCTTTTTCTAACTACTTTTTCTATCCAGAAATGAGTCACCGAGTACATATCTCTTCAGAAAAACTGTTTGTGGTTCACCAGTGTTAGAGAATAACACAGTGGCTCTGTCTGTGGCTATTATTCTAGGTCCTTTATTGCTATTATGCTGTTTTGTATTATTTACCATAGGTGTTCTGTTGTGCTGTTTTTATATTTGTTTTTAATCAGGGGTGTTTTAGTTTGGGGGTTAACCACTGGAAATTCTTCAGAATTACAGCAATATGCAAGTAAATAAATAATGCATATCATTCAAGATGGCTTGCACCATTTAAAATCAATGGAAAAATTAAAATATGAAATAAGCAGACTAAAATATTTTTTAAAGTCTAATAAAAATTAAAGCAGGCAAATATAGGGCACAACACTTTCTATAATTTATTTTGCCTGTGGAGTGAATGCCTTCCTAAAAAGGGTATTACTCTTTATAAAACAGGAAGGGGGCAACACTTGACTATCTGAGAACAGCACTTTTAATTATTTTTTTGATAGAGATCTACAATTAAAGCAGTGCTTAACTTTGGTATTTCCAATTCCATTAGCAAAAAGCTCAACACAATAGAAATTGCACAAAGTGGTCCAGTCTCACAAAAGTCATTCGAAGGTGGGACCACCTGCAATACATTCAAGACTGACCATTCAACTTTGGGTTATTTTTATTTCTATTTGTTTTTTATGCTTAAATTGGAATTGTAATGTTCTAGAAAATAAGTTTTGCTCCATTTTGGTACCTATAAATATTTCATTATATCTAAAATGTTTGGAATTATTAAAATGTAGAAAATGCAGGAAAACTATTTAATTGTTTTTATAAATAACTCAAGGTGGCAAATATAATTAATACTCTTTTCTCCTCCTATTTTCCCCACAATAACAACTTCTGATGAGAAAGAGTTACTGGCTCAATATAGAAAATTCCAGAAAAAATAAGTGGTGTCAAAAGCATATGCATGCTTTTATTATAGGAAGTATCAAACTGATGAACCTTTTGTGATTTTTCTTCTAAATAGAGAATGAGTTTTCTATTATTTTAAACAATAATTTCAAATGATTTTAATTATAACATATATTTTGCAAATGGAACAATTAAAGCCAAGAGGCTGGAATACTTTTGCTAGATGACATCAAACATCTAGTCAACATATCTGCAGTTGATAACCGGGCAAGCCAGTTTATCTCCAGGAAATCTTAAAATGGCTGAAGAGTTGGTAATAATACTGAAAAGTCATCTTCATACTTCCCTGACTTGCTCATTTTCTCCAAGTTATCCATCTTAACCACAATGGAACAAATGTTTCCTAAAAGCTTAATCAGTGAGCACATACTCTTAACCTCCAACTTAAGACATCTAATAATACTTGGGCATATAATGGAAAACATTAGGTATCCCTCCCATGCTTACTAGCTATCTTTCTAGTTCTGAGGTGCTGTACTGTCACAGATTGTCAAGAATGCTATGAGATTCTAAGCTTTCCATCGAGATTTGATAATATCTATCCATCAAGGTCATAATACAGGAAGAGACAGACTTCAAAGTTGATTGAATATTATCATATCAAGCCAGAACATTTGATTTTAAGAAAAGTGACCATGGCCAAATGCAGAAGCAAATTCAAATAAAACTTGCTCTGAGTTGGGGAATAAGATCCTACGGTGCCTGAAGCCAACAGGAAGAGAAGCTCAAGAAGGTCACAGGTCCATATTGAGGTATTGAAGTTAAAAAATAATCAAGAAATTATAATGAAAGCAAAAGTGACAGTAAAAGAAGCCAATGAGTAAAAAAAAAAACAATGCAAACACACACACACCCCTTTCTTTGAAGGTTAGATACACAAACAACTGAAGGGCAGAAAGCAAGAAAGGACACAGTACATACAGTATAGGAAATGGATTTAAGAACAGATCACAAAGGAAGAGTACAGACAAGTAGACCAGAGCAGCAGAGGTGTGTCAGGAAAGCAGAATTCATAATGAGCTGAGCTTAGGCAAGGCTGCTGAGGGGGAAGAAAAGCCTTTATGCATGCCTTTATATAAGGCAAATGAAAAGAATCAGTATACTAGCAGTCAAATAAACGTTGTAAAATATTAGCAACAAAGAAACACAGTTACATGCAACTATTTTGGTTCAGTTCTCCCCAACACAAAACTATGTTAGTACTGCCAAAAAATTTTGGGCAGAACTAAAGCCTGAAACTGGGAGAAACCTAGTCAGGGATTATCTGTTTACTCTGAGTGAATTAAAATTTCCATGACCAAATTAATTCCATCGTGGGTTGCTGAAAAAACTAGTTATCATCTGCCCAATTCCTTATGTATTATCTCTGAGAAATCCTGGAGAAGAGATGAATTGCCTGATGACTGGATATTATCCATTATTTTCCAAAAGAAAAAGACCTAGCAAATTAGAAAAAGTAATTTGATTGTAACCTAGGAAAATCCTAAAGTGGACTATTAAAAAATGAATCCATAAGCATCTTCAACAAATATATATAGTAATAACCAGGCGTCAGCATGGACTTCTCAAAAACAAATAATAGTAGAATCTGTTAGTGCGGGGGGAGGTGGATTTCCCTTTCTTGGATATTTTTAACTGAAGGCTAAAGAGACACCATCTGGGATGCTGGGGTTTGGATTTGATAGTTTAAATGGCATCTTTCAATTTTATAATTCTGTGAAAGTAAATAATTCATTTTTGGGTGCCACATTAATTTAGTCCCAGTTACATTACATGAAATTGGAATTAGCTCTTTACTCAAATCTTTACTTAGAATGTATGCATTCTAAGGACATTTAATCTATGATCAAATCTGTAGGCATTTCCAAAGATCTATATTAGCATAGCTCATGCCAGTGCTAATCACAAATTACCAACTTCCTATTTATAACCAAATATTCATATTGCCAAAAAGACCTTGTCCTCTCCTCAAAAAATTACTAATTACAGGGATGAGTAGGGATGAGTAGGGAAGGAGGAAGAGGTATTAGCCAAATTGGAATTATCGCATATACTTTTTCATGTAGTAAATAAGAAAATTGTAGTAGTAACTCAGAAAATTAAATGGATGCTCTAGTCACGTAAGAGCAGGACTGAAGCTTGACAGAAACATGGCTAAAAGGTACCTATTTACTTCACAGTTGAAGTTTTCAGGCCAAATGAACTGCATCCTAGGCTACCAAAGGGACTTTCTTATGATCTGTCCAAACCTTTATGCATTGTCTTTGAAAACTCCTGGAAAAGTGGTAAAGTCCCTGATTACTGGAGGTCAGCAGCACAGCAGGATTGGGCAAAGAATTCAAAGCAGCATCTTCATCAAGTGGCTTTTAAAGTGCACACCCTCAGGCTTGCAGTTACTCCATGCAGCGAGCAATTTATATACACTAATTCACCAAAAAGTTGGACGCTATGGCCTAACTTAGCTTGCAGAATACATGAAATTAGCTTGAGAATATCTACTGGTGCACTGTAGAGTCAAATGTTAATTATTCCAGTTTGCAGATGTTAGAGATCACACATTTTAAGCAACAATCGTTTGCTTATTTGCTTAAATTTCTTGTTTATTTTGACAGTAAGTAATTAGCTACAAAAATACATCCTGACATATTGTTCAGATGTTTCTGAACAAAGCTGCCTGTCCAAATTCCCTTGAAAGGAATGATTACACCTTTTGGGGGGGCATTATATTCCTCTCCTACTTTCAATTATGCATTCTTGATTATATATAGCCAATTCCTCAGGTCACCTTCCTATATGGTTTCAGGGTTAGGGTTTCCTGTCATTCAAGTAGTTTTCTGTTATATAAAATTTCATTTAGAAATATGTTGATCATCTACAAGTGGGAGAGTTACTCAGTTGGCACTGAATTAACCCCCTCCCCAAAATAAATGAAACTCATGCTTCTTTAAACAACAACCATCTAAGTAAGTAGAAAATAATTATGTTGCTCTTCCCTTGTTAAATATGAAATCATAAATCATTTATATATTTTCTCAATGTGGCTGAGCAACTGTTGTTCTCCATGGAAACAGGTCATTAGACATTAGAAACTGACCCTTATACAACTTGTTTCTGACAGCTTTATCCAATCTGCACATGCATATGAAAATTCTGATAATGCAAGTCTAAGCCTATAACCTATATCTGAAGGCCTCATCAGAGCATCTCATTTCATAACTCTCTTTTATTTGACATCACAGCATGATATTTAGAGGGACAGCATTGCTCAATGTGGGTTCATGCACTACAATACATGAATGGAACTACAGTCTTTTCTGCAAGAACAGGCAGCCTTTCCCAGTTTTCAGTTAGCTTTCTGCACGTTGCCTAATTAAAATAACAGGCTAAAAGTGTCATTTGTTCTAAACATATTTGGAGAGAGAACATGAAAGGAAGTCCAAAAAGCTTACGGAAATAAAGTATCAATAGGATTAAACTTGAAGTACTTTCCTGAAAGAAAGAAAAGGATTCTGGAGCAAGCACTGAAGAAAAAAAACTAACTCACCATGAACTTGATTGATCTCTGAATTCTGAGAAAGGATTTCATCTGCAAGTTTTTGAGCCGTTGGCAAAACTTCAGTATGGTGCACTGTAATCAAATACTGTACAAATTTTTGCAGTTGGTCTCTGTTCATTTGAAAAAGAGTCTCTGAAATGGGAAGATGCAGTTTGACCTGATCTGGCTTGCGGATCCGGTATAAAGAAAGGGCCACAACATGGGCACAGTAAAATATGTCTTTGTTTCCACAGCTACAGGTCACTGAGGTAATCTTGCAACGATCAAAGCTGATAGCCACATTGCAAACAGTTTCTGGCTCGGACTGCATGGCAGGTTCAGTCACGGTACCGCTCAGGTGGAAGCCTGTTCATCAGAAGAAAATAGTCATTTTTAAAAATTGGGAAAATGTGTGTTGGCTATTTTAACCAAGCAAAGTGCTGAATGCACTTAAATAGAATTCACCATCTTAGAAGCAACCGTGGTCTTTAGCAGCAGCCATTAAAGCCACCTAAAAACACCTATATATAAATAGTTCTACATGAACTAAAGTGGTAAGTGTGGCAAATGATGACTACAGAAAAAACAGGAAACAGGCATTCATATACCAAAATACTGGATTTGCTTTAGAACCCTCATAATAATAACAACTTCCAGCGCTACATATTGCAAATGGTAGCTGGAAGCTTCTATCAATGGAATCTAACAACATTTTAGTGCCTTTATTATTTATTTTTAAACCTAATGCTGTGCTCACACATGAAAAATGTCAAAACAATAGGGATAGAAATTATTCAGGAAACTATGCTTTTCTTCTCAACTGTTTAGTGTACTATCACAAAGTCTGCATTAAGATTATACTCTGGAAGAAGCTATATGGATTTCCAAATTCCAGTGAGTGTATTCATACGATGCACACAGATCTAGAATAAATAAAACTGACTTCTATGTACAGGTGAAATTCGAAAAATTAGAATATTGTGCAAAACTTCATTTATTTCCGTAATGCAACTTAAAAGGTGAAACTAATATATGAGATAAACTCATTACATGCAAAACAAGTTAGGTCAAGCTGTGATTTGTCATAATTGTGATGATTATGGCTTACAGCTCATGAAAACCCCAAATCCACAATCTCAGAAAATTAGAATATTGTGAAAAGGTGCAATATTCTAGGCTCAAAGTGTCCCACTCTAATCAGCTAATTAAGCCATAACACCTGCAAAGGGTTCCTGAGCCTTTAAATGGTCTCTCAGTCTGGTTCAGTAGGAATCACAATCATCGGAAAGACTGCTGACCTGACAGTTGTGCAGAAAACCATCACTGACACCCTCCATAAGGACGGAAAGCCTCAAAAGGTAATTGCAAAAGAAGTTGGATGTTCCCAAAGTGCTGTATCAAAGCACATTAATAGAAAGTTGTGTGGAAGGGAAAAGTGTGGAAGTAAAAGGTGCACAAGCAGCAGGGATGACCGTAGCCTGGAGAGGATTGTCAGGAAAAGGGCATTCAAAAGTGTTGGGGACTTTCACAAGGAGTGGACTGAGGCTGCAGTCAGTGCATCAAGAGCCACCACACACAGACGGATCCTGGACATGGGCTTCAAATGTCGTCAGAAGCGTCTTACCTGGGCTAAATAAAAACAGACCTGGTCTGTTGCTCAGTGGTCCAAAGTCCTCTTTTCTGATGAGAGCAACTTTTGCATCTCATTTGGAAACCAAGGACCCAGAGTCTGGAGGAAGAATGGAAAGGTACAGACTGCAAGATGCTTGAAGTCCAGTGTGAAGTTTCCACAGTCTGTGTTGATTTGGGGAGCCATGTAATCTGCTGGTGTTGGTCCACTGTGCTTCATTAAGTCCAGTCAACGCAGCTGTCTACCAGGAGATTTTGGAGCACTTCATGCTTCCTTCCGCAGACAACCTTTATGGGGATGCTGACTTCATTTTCCAGCAGGACTTGGCACCTGCCCACACTGCCAAAAGCACCAAAACCTGGTTCAATGACCATGGGATTACTGTGCTTGATTGGACAGCAAACTCGCCTGACCTGAACCCCATAGAGAATCTATGGGGCATTGCCGAGAGAAAGATGAGAGATAATGAGACCGAACAATGCAGAAAAGCTGAAGGCCACTACTGAAGCATCCTGGTCTTCCATAACACCTCAGCAGTGCCACAGGCTGATAGCTTCCATGCCACACAGCACTGAGGCAGTAATTGCTGCAAAAGGGGCCCAAGCCAAGTACTGAGTACATATGCATGCTTATACTTTTCAGAGGTCCGATATTCTATGTACAATCCTTGTTTTATTGATTGCATGTCATATTCTAATTTTCTGAGATTGTGGATTTGGAGTTTTCATGAGCTGTAAGCCATAATCATCACAATTATGACAAATCACGGCTTGACCTAACTTGTTTTGCATGTAATGAGTTTACCTCATATATTAGTTTCACCTTTTAAGTTGCATTACTGAAATAAATGAACTTTTGCATGATATTCTAATTTTTCGAGTTTCACCTGTACAACTTTTTAAAGTTAAGTTGCTATGTGACATCCTAGTACTTCTACTCTATGAATCTTTTACTCTTTACTACCACATATTCTCTTTGCACAGGCTTTTAGACCCACTTATTCTGTTAATCTTGCCACTCTTTCTCAAACTAAAAGCTTGACCACCCGGAGGAGTCACCACAACAGCTGTTGTGGAACTGCTTCAAGAACAAGCACTTTTTTTTAATTACATTTATATGCCGCCCTTCTCCGGAGACTCAGGGCGGCTTACAGTTTTTGGGATACAACCCAATGCACTCAGCAATAGCCTTCATTCCATTGTATATGCCTGCTTATTACTAAGCAGCATTTTTTACAAAGTCAGCTAATTGTCCCCAAAAATCTTGGGTCCTCAATTTACCTACCCCGAGAGGATGGAAGGCTGAGTCAACCTTGAGCCTGGTGGGATTCAAGCCTACAGCAGTTGTAGGCAGCTGGAATTTAAGTACAGGTAATTAACAGCCTGAGCCACCAAGGCTCTTTTGAGTGTTTCTAGTTAGGAAATAAACTAGTTTCATGCAGAGAATAAGTTTACTGTAATAGTATTGTTTTAGCCCATTGTTCTATGATGGGCATCCAATTCTTACATGGGCAGTCCTCAAATAACTATGGTAATTGGGACTGAGAAGTCTGTCACTAAACAATGCGGTTGTAAAGACCAACATCACGACTGTGATGGCTTAAACAATAATAATAATAATAATTTATTTGACTTGGATGCCGCCTTTCTCCCTAAGGACTCAGGGCGGCGAACATTAAAACAGAACAAATTTACAATAAAAATCAATTAAATGGAACAAGTCAAATACATTAAAATACATTAAAAATAAATTAAATAACCCTAAAACCCCACCAGGTCATTCCAGGCCGGCCTGTTGAAACAACCAGGTCTTCAGGTCCTGGCGGAAGGAGCGGAGATCAGGGGCCAAACGGAGATCCACAGGGAGCTGATTCCAAAGGGCAGGCGCTCCCACGGAGAAGGCCCTAGCCCTGGGGACCGCCAGCCGACAATGCCTGACTGACGATATCCCAAGAAGGCCCCTCCTATGGGAGCGGACAGGACGATCAGAATATGATGCTGGCAGGAGGCATTCCCGCAAGTACCCTGGACCCAAGCCATTTAGGGCTTTATAAGTTGTTACTAGCACCTTGAAGGTAAGCCGGAAGGCAACCGGCAACCAATGCAGGTCGCACAGGAGGGGTGTAATCGGGACACTCCCATCACAGCCCGCGTGGCTGCATTCTGCACCAGTTGTAACCTCCGGGTAGTCCGCAAGGGCAGCCCCATGTAAAGAGCGTTGCAGTAGTCAATTCTGGAGGTGACGAGGGCATGAGTGACTGTTCGAAGGGCATCTCAGTTCAAGTAAGGTAGTTCCAGTTGCCCTGTGTGGCTGTTAGGCAAAACATCCCATGATTACCATTTGCAACTTCCTTCTGGCTTTCCCATGGACTTGGGAAAGCCAGCAGGGAAGGTTGCAAATGATGATAATGTGCCCGCAGGGTACTGTGATTCTGCAACAGCTGCAACTGCAAGGAATGCAGTCTTCTTATTTACCATAATCATAATTTCAAGTGGTCACTGAATAAGAACTACCTGTAGAATGCTTTTATGTGTTACTGTTTGTGTGGGGAGAAAGCACTCAAATATGTTGGTCCACCTCTTTCTCAGTATGACATATTAAGAAAAATATGACTGATAAAGATTTTTTTTAAAAAAAACCAGGAAGATCAACAAATATTGTTAGGAACCAGTTTATGAGCATAAAATACTTTGCATCATTTTTCCTGCATATTTAATCATTTTTAAAGGATATCTTTGTAGGTTTGTTTGAGACCACAGCTATGCATTAAAATGCATTTCTAATATATCCAGTTATAGTAAAATTGTTGTAGCAGAGATTAGATTGCAAATAAATCAGGACAAGTAATTTTGGGGGTGCTTTGTTGCAAATGTATATTAGTATTAGTCAAGAGAAATTAAAATGGAAACAAAATGGTGAATAAAATAAAATAAAAAAATAAAATAAAACAATAAAATGCCTTAGCTTGATGATGACACATGGATTCATTTTTGGAATGAACATAGTTCTACAAAATCAGTAAGAATCAACCCATTCCACCAACGGGCTTCAACAAAGAATTATTTCTCAAATATAGTACCATACTTAATAAAAGCAAAACTATCTTCCACATGTAAACATGTATAATTCTTTAATATATACTTTTTCACAAGTTAATTTTTTTCAATTACATATAATCATTTCTTTAAAAAAACACAATTTTGATATGATATCAGAATTCAGTGGCTTAGATTTTTTTCAATATCATCTCTGAAAATAAGTACTTGTGTGATAGGTAATCATGGAATACTCAGGGAAAATCCTATGTATGACCAGTTCCTTTCAGTGAATATAAAGACTACAATTCCTAGGCACACATACACAAAGAAACACACAATTCCATCTCTTTCAGCTCCTCATCAACTTTTATACTTGATTAGATTTGGGGCAGAGCATGGGTGAGTGAAAAGGCAAGGAAAATCAGTAAAGATTACTTTTAACTTTTACAGTGAGATTTGTCAGAAATAACAAAATACAATTAGTATTTTTCACTTCCACTATAGTGACACTCCACTGCTTGAATGAAAACATATAAATGGAATCTACATAGAAGACCTCAAGATGTTCTCAGGAATACAGTGGTTTCCCAGCAGCTCCAATAATTACCCTACGGAAAAGAAATGCTGAGGACCAGAAGGAAAAACCAAATTTGTCATAAATAATGCAGGTAATCTTTTAGTTCTGGCAATTACTTTTTTTTTACCTTTGGAAGAACGTATTATTTACTGCAATCTCCTCTAACAAATATTACATTTCCAATCGAGACAGCAGCAAAGTTTTGCCAAAACCCACAGCAAGAAATGGCACAAGAAAGAAAAGTAACAAAGTATGCACTGTCCTACCTCAACTTCAAGATCCAGGTGACCCAGATGACTCCTTGACATATGATGACTGGGAAATTCTGGGGAATGAAGTCTACATATCTTAAAATTGCTGAGGTTGAAGAATTATGGTCTAGAATACTCCCGCCTATGCCCGAGACTGATCCAAAAACATTTTGCTTCCAAAGTATGTTTTGCCACAAATCTTACTACCCCATTTGAACAGGTATGTATTTTGAAAAAAAAAAAAAAGGCAAACTCTTTTCCAGCAATCCCAAACAGAGAAGGTAATGTTTTTGGATTAGATCTTTTTTTTTGTAAAGTATACCATGGACATGCTCACTAAATGGCTACCATGAGAGACTTGCCTACTCATAAAATGACTGTGTGGTAGGCATTCCCAGTCATAAAATACTAATTTGCTATAAAATAAATTAGCATTTGCCACTCTCATACAAGAAAGAGGATCAAGGTGGATGGAGCCTCTATATCCAGGAGGGCTCTAAAAATATTTTAAAGTTAATTAAGAATCATATTTTGCTCTATCTGCTATGTCTTTGGCCTCATGGATCAAAGTAATCCCAGTTAACTCTCTCAAACTATAGTTTTGCAAGTTTCCTTTTAAAAGTGGCCTTTAATTAATAGCTGTAAAAACGAGAGACAGATTTCCCCTTCAAGGGTTTTCCAATATGATAACAATTATTCCCTTCATGCATATCCTGTTCAAGCTGTGAACCGTTTTAGCAAGATACTAACAGTCTTCTGTAGATAGCAAATCTGAACCATTTATATTACCTTACCCCTCAAGCAATATCAGGGGCAAAACCAGAGAGAAATGATCAGCCACCTCAATAAATGAATCATATACATAACAGACATATCAAAGGCACTCAGATCTTTTTCCCTCTTAAATTCACATTCAAAGTGTATCCCTTTTACTTCTTCCTGTATCTGGAATAATGAAGAGCTATTTCCCTTTTTTTAGCATTTTAGATTGCATATGCTATTTCCTTATAAAAAATATTATTCTCAAATAGTACCTTATCTAGACAGTAGAGATGGAGACAAGGAATTTCACAAGTGGGAGCATTTGATGTTTTTTACTTCCAATACAGTCTTGCTGTAAAATTAAATGTTTGCTAGCTCCATGAAAACTAGAGTACAGTATCTCACCGTGGTATTCCCTTCTTTTCATTGTTACCTGCACCATGTAAATGAAGGGAACAATTATATATGCAATATAGGATTTATTTGTATCCCACCTTTCCTCAGTGGTCTATAATAATCTACTAATTTTATTTCTACAACAATCTTGTAAGTGGATTGGGACCAGCAAAAGTAACCTATTCTAAATCATGCAATGAATTCCATGGTCGCATAAAAATTTGAATTTGGCTCTTTAGGGACTTCATGCAATACTTTAATCCCTACCTTACACTGGTTATGTGTGTGTCAGAGTGACAGAGGAAAAATGTCACCAGTAAGGATGAAAAGCATGTGCCAACCTTTTTCTCTCTGGCAATGCCACTTTCCAACAGTCATTTTGTGATTATTGGTAGAAGTTTTATTAACATGCTACTGTAAATGAGCTCATGTTGCTCAAAACCTTATGGAACCCAACAAACCCAAAGCAGAGTTTTGGATTTAAGTTACTACAGACCCTTATCCACTTTTCCTGTTTATGGAGTAGTCAAAGCCTGTCTTTACCGATAAGAATTGTGGAAACCATCAAGAGCCTCAAACATTTCCTTTGTTTGTTTAGTTCTGTCCAGGGTCACCATTTGGTTACATAGTTTAAACACATGTCTGTAAAACTACATTACTCTTTAGAAATGGGGAGGGGGTATTTTCAGGGAAATCTTTATTTGAAACTACAAATATGCCACTTGTTTTCTCCTCATGATAAATAAATCAGCCTCTCCCAATCGGAGAAGTTGGAGGGGAGATAAAAAAATCTAATACTCTTGTTATTTTCTCTTACTACCAGTAGATTTGATTTGATTTGATTTGATTTATTGGGACTTGTATGCCGCCCCATCTTCGAAGACTAGGGGCGGCTCACAACTAAAAACAACAACAGCGTATACAACAATAAATAGTTAAGAAAAAATTAAACTACCAAGCCCAACAAGCTAAATACTAAAAAACATTAAAAAAAACATAAAAATAACACTGCTTCAAAAATAGAGGATTTGGGGTTGTTTTTTTTTGGCAAATGGACATTGACTAGTTACAATAATGACACTAAGACAGTATCTGAATGAGTCACTGAATGAGATGACTGAAAAGTGTAAATCCCACTAGAGATTCCTTCCTTGCAAGAAAAGATGGTTAGAAACTGCCTGCCTGCCGGTATTTTTTATTGCAACATGAACAAATATCTGCTTGTCCTTTGGAGTAATTTGAATTTAATATGTGTAACAGATGAGCAATCTGCTTTATAAACTAGTTCCAACTTTCTTGCCGCCCACCCCTCAAACATTCTTGGATATGCTTCCATTAAGAGCATATCTCAGCACATCCTGCTGGCTCTGGTAGCCAAAATGCCCCCCACTTTTCATCTCTCTCCAGTCTCTTGTGGACCATACAGCATAAATTAGCTATTCATTATGTGTGAGGGAGTCACAGATAAAGGTGCACCCTGCTGCGAAAGACTGCTATTTTATATGTCAATTTTAGAATAAAAGCATCTGCTACCTTACTAACATGCATATTTAAAGCCACCACTGTTCATTGCTTGTTTATTCAGATATTATGAACATCTCAGTAGCATTACTCAAAATGATTCCCTCTGTGTCTTCCCTTTCCCACTACTCCTTCTAATCTGCTCCGCACACCCCAAAGTGGCTTGCTTGTCAGTTTTGTTTCAAGAAAGTGTTCAGCATATATGAGCACTGTAGATCAAAATTAAAACTTTCTGGCTTGCTATTTGTGTATGGATCTCAAATAATAAGAAAGTAACACTCAGAACAAAAACAGCATCGCAAACTGCCTAAAAATAGTACTTGTATCTAATTCAAAAATGTACTATACAAACACATTCCTTTCCCAATGCCAGACCAGGAAAATTACTAAATTCATTTGAGAAGCTTCTACCACATCCCCTTGAAGTCTGTAACACATCTACTCCAGTGGTGGGATTCAATTTTTTTACTACCGGTTCTGTGGGCATGGCTTGGTGGCCGTGGCAGGGGAAGGATACTATAAAATCTCCAGTCAGAGGTGGTATTTGTTGGTTCTCCGAACTATTCAAAATTTCCACTACCGGTTCTCCAGAACTGGTCAGAACCTGCTGAATACCACCTCTGATCTACTCCTAGATTTTTTTTTAGGCCCTGACTGAAGACCAACATTTTCACCTGGAGTTGGTTTGGTTTTCCTTCCCTTTCCTTCCTTCCTTTTTCTTGATTGAATCCCCATCTGCCTAATGTGAGAAGTAAACAGAATAAGAACAGACTCTAGACCGACAGACAGACAACAAATGAAATAAATTGTATTGGGCAAGAATTGAGGAAAAAAACCCAGATATCATAAATTACAACTGACTCAACTAACCACAAAAAGCTACACAAAAAACAATTTTAAAGCTTTATAACTGAAATTTCTAAAGCTCAAGCCATTATAACTTTCTCAGCTTTACTAGCGATCCAGGGGTGGGATTCAAAAATCCTAGCAACCGGTTCACTGCCCGGTTGCTGGATGGGCGTGGCCATGGTAGGTAGGGTCTACCCAGGAGTGGGATTAAAATTTCTTAACAACCAGTTCTGTGGGTATGGCCTAATTTGTGGGTGTGGCTTGGTGACCATGTGACTGGATGAGCATGGCTTGCTGACTGGGCGTGGCTTATATATAAATATTGTAATATTTATATAAATATTTAATTTTTTTTATAAAAAAAAATCAAGCAAGGCAGACAGGCAGATTGAGTTGCTCCCAGAATCACAGATTCACTCAGAGATCTACCTTTCTGCAATCTGCTGTCTGAGTCTGTCACATAAGATTTGCTTGCAAGCAAACTCACAAAATTAACTCACAACACACCATGTATGTAAATAGTGAATTTTTTATTTAAAAAAAGCAACTTTTACCCAAAATGAGGCAGAGCAGGCAGGCAGATTGAGTTGCTCCCAAAATCACAGATTCACTCAGAGATCTACCATTCTGCAATCTGCTGCCTGAGTCTGCACTGAAAAATAGTAGCTAGGAAGGTTCAGCAAGCAAGAAATCCAACAATTTCCTGCTTTCTAGCTAATCTAAATTTTCCAGCACAGCTGATAGTCGGAACAGCTGATGGTCGGGGGAATACAAAAGGAAAAATAGCAACTTACCAAAAATTAGTCAAAGTCACAACGCAGACAAGTTGGATGGTGCGCATGCCAGGTAAGGAGTGACTGGACAGGGTGGAGCCAATCAATGATGCAATTTGCTGCTTCTCTGAACTGCATAGAATTGTAACATAGAATCCCACCTCTGGGCCTACCGGAACTTCCTGTTTCTGGCTTCTGGTGGGCTTCCAGAGTCCAGGGAAGGCTATTTTCACCCTCCCAAGGGTCCAGAGGCCTCCCCCGGGCCTCTGAGAGGACGAAAACAGTCTCCCCCGGCCTCTGGAGGCCCACTGGAAGCTGGAAATAGGCCCGTTTTGCCAATTTCGGTTTTTTCAGGAAGGTCATTTTTCACCCTCCCAAGGGTCCAGAGGCCTCCCCCGGGCCTCTGGGAGGGCAAAAACAGCCTTCTGGAGACCCTCTGGAAGCCAGAAACAGCCCCATCTCCGGACTTCCAGAAGTCCCATTTTTCCCCCTCCTAGAGCCTCCGCATGGAGCCTGCACTTACCTCCATCAAAAATGGGCTAAGTGGAGATTCCTGGGAAGGGAGGGGAGGGGCCAGCCGGTCAGTTGAAATACCAGTTCAGCAAACCAGCTGTAACTTTACCATCTGGTTCGTCCGAACTGGTAGAATTCCACCCCTGTAGTGATCCCTTTCTATATTATGGAGACATCTTGTGCTACAATCAACCATATTAAAGCATCCCAAATCCTAAGATAATTATTTATGTTTGTATAGTGGTAAAACATTTAGCTGCACAATGTCTTCATGGACAAGAAGCTGAAATATCTTGCACTGTAAGAATTAATAGGCAAAAATTGCATAATCATTCATTAACAAATCACAACCTGATGCCTTCTAGATGTTTCAAAGGGCAATTCCCAACATCACTGAGCAAGTCATCAGAAGAGAACTAGATCCAAAATAATCAGGAGATACCAGGCTGGAGATGAGTGTGATACCGCTTTGGTTAAAAATTAAAAGCACTCAAAAGAAGGACATTTTCATGAAATGAAGTAAATAGATAGTAACTATGCTTCTATTTTCCCCCTACCCCCCCCATCCAGCTTCATGGAATATCACTAATGTATAGAACTGTTCCCTGGATACGAAATGAACTCAGCTACACAAAACATATGGTATTTTAAAAACTGAGATTAGGAAAAAGGAAGGAGAGATAAGTCTCTCGTACAGACAACGGAATATGATTTGCTTCCTTCCACAAAGAAAATGCACAGTGCCTTTAATATCACATAATAATGCCACTATCTTCCTCAGCTGGCTCAGAACAAACCATTTCGGAAGTAAGTTCAACATCAAGAAAGAAGTACATTCCCATCAATTCTCTGTTTCTGTTACTCCTAATACTGTTGGTGTAGGCAAATGGTAAGATGAATGTATAACATACATAATTACATATGTTTGACTAGTATGTGTGCCTTCAGTTTTTTTTTTTACTCCTGGAGACTGCCTGAACTAGTTCCTGCAGTTTTCTTTGGCAAGGTTTTTCAAAGTGGCTTGCCACTGTCTCCTTCCTAGGACTGAGAGAATGACTAGCCCAAGGTCAACCAGTTGGCTTGTGCCCAGGGCAGGAGTACAGTGCACAGTCTCCTAATTACTAGCCCAATGCCTTAACCACAAAACCAAACTGGTTCTCATGTCTGCCTTAATGTCTGGTTAATATACCAGATCAGGTCTACATTTTCCTTCATCAGCCAATAGATTCATTAAATAATTTACAGATAAAAAGTTTTCTTGGTGTTGTTGCAATAGTTAATAATTGCACCTTTCACATGGAAAAATTAAGCACAATTTTACTACTTATTTTATTTATAGTTCACATTTTTGAACCGCCCACCTCCCTCAGTGTTCATGCTGGTCAGCTACTAAGACCACATGTCTCCTTCAAAAATACAATATTCATGCATCTTCATTAAACCAAACAGATTTAAAACAAAATGTTTACTTAATGTTTACTTAATGTATAACTTCACAATATTTGTATACACACACACACAGTTATATACATGGACACAAACACAGCCCAAAATAATTATCTTGATTATAACCAAATCATTATATTTATTGTTTGCCTTCCAATAAATATAACATGACATCAGTTAGATTCACCTATCAGAAAGTATCAACTATAAATTCAATAAGCATTATTTCCATTCTGCATAATAGTGTATTTCTTATTGCAGTCCACCACAATAATAATTAAAATATATGTCCCTTAAACATGTTATTTGATGATGTGCAAATATTTTATTAGGCTCTATCACATGGCTTGTTCTTGAAGCAATTCCTATATTTTAAGAATTTTAATGAAAAGCAAGAAAATTAATTTGTCTTGTGACAGCATATTATATACTTCTTCCAGAGCTATTTCTGACATGACACAGGAAAATCGTTACTTACTTATGTACTCCCTCTTCTAATATTTCTCCACAACAATTCCGTGAAGAAAATAGGAGTAAGAGACACTAACCCACCACAAAGTTATCTAAAATAAATATACAATGGCTTTTACAAGGAAAAGAAGGAGGCAACTGACTATTTCACCTCCCAGTCAAGGCTATGTTACCTCCTGGGAGGATTTCTCTGACGAAGTTTAGTAACTGGTTATAGAAATAAAAAACTATATATGGGTTGATGTAATCAGTTTTTCCTCAAGTTGTTTCTTTCCAGAGGTGCTTGGGATTTGCAATTCTATCACTTTTAAAAGACTTCAGATTGGGAAAGTTATTGTGACCTAAATCTTGAGAACAATTTGTTTTATCCCACCTTGGCATTATTGAAAGCGTTCATTTATTTTACCTCAAAAATCTTTTGCAACTGCACTACAAAATGCCATCTTGGCTAGGCATGGATCAATGCATTGTTATCTCCAGGATTTCTAAGTTGGACCCTCTGGCTCAATTTGCCCAGCAGGTCTGGAGTCATCACTGTCTAAGCAATGATGCACAGATGACCAGCTTCTTTTCCTAAACTCCAAGCACAGCATACACCAGTTTCCTTTAAAGTTGTTGAGAAATAAGGGGCAGGGGATGGCATCTTTGCCTTAAAATTCTCTCACAGAAGCAGGCTGTTGTTTAAGAACAAACAGCAGCTTGTTTCTATCGCTCCTTTGTTTGACAAGTTTGAGCTGGCTAGAAAGGTCATTTATGCCTCAAAGCATCAAATTAACATTTGGAGGACATGAATTTAAAAATGGGTATTTGGTTCTGCTTTCTGAATTGCTAATACATTTTCTTTACAAAGGAAAAAAAATTATCCACAACCTAAAAGGAAAGCAAGTAGTCTTTCCTCAAGCTAAGTAAGCATTGATTTTATGTCTATGTCAGCACATGCTGAGTATATCTTAATTAAACTTCATTTTTAAAACAAGATTTAAGTCAGTAAGCTAGAATGATATAAAACTCATTGAACACGATGGAAAGGAAATTACTGTTTAATTACACAGGAGGAGTCTTATGGAGTTTCACAGAAACATTAATAAAATATTTTCTGGCCCTTTCTTTTAATAATGGTAACAGATTTACTTTATGCAATCTATATGCAATCAACATATCCTTAGGCAATTAAAATATGGAATACCAAGCCACCCTGTTCCTACATTGAGAAAAGGAATGGACTTTTGATGGCCTAAACCAGCATTTTTCAAATTTGGCAAGTTTAACATGTGTGGACTTCAACTCCCAGAATTCCCGAAGCACTTTGGTCAAGCTCCATGGAGTTAGGTAAGATCAAAGAAGCAAGAACTACACAGATTTCTGGAAGATATCTTTAAAATTAGTCCAGAATAAATAAATACAGAATCTTGAAAACTATAACAGAAATTTCCCATCTTTTTTGTAGTGAATTAGGATGGAGTTTTTGAAAAGTTTGAAATGCTTCTTCCCAAGTTTTCTACCAGCCAGGCTACATTGCTGTTCATCAGATTAGCTGCCAACTAATTAGCTGCCAACATTGCTTGATTCTTCATGTCTACTTTCATTTCTTTTCCATCTTCCTCACAATCTTTCATGTTTGGGTTTCACACGCTGTACATACTCAAATATTATGGTTATAAACTATGTCTAAGCATCTAGGTGAAACCACACATGTAGTTCATTTGACAAAATATACTGAAATGAACCATAGCTTATCACACAAGGCCATATTCTTGCCTTAAAAACCACAGCACCTGGTTTCCTGCTTTGTGATAAGCTGAAATGAAACAAACCCCATAATGGCTTACTATACCATGGGAATCCAACTGAAGAGAAAAGCCCTGATTTTACTAAAGCTGAGGATTAGAATCCACAAAGAAACATATCACCACACAGAAAGCAGAATAACCGAGCAAATGGATTCCACAGGACAACATAATGCATCATGTCTGTCCACCAATCTTGGTTTCCATAAATTTGGCATCAAATAAAGCCTTAAAAAGATGCCTACAAATGGTATTTGCTCAAACAATACTATTCCAGCTCTTTTATATTTGTGATACATTTGGCAAACTTGAAAAAGTACTTTATAATATATACTCTTGGCCAAAGGCAAGAGAGCTCTTTTTTTTCAAACATTATTGAAATGTCTGCTGCCAAATTTCTTCAGTCAGATGCTAGCCTCTTTGCCTTCAATATCAAGTACTCTAGTCCAGTAATCTTTAAATTCTAGTCAAAATTCATACTCATACTACAGTGGAATCCATTAATTTTTAATATTATCTTTTATCCTTGTCTCTTCCTTTTTTTCCATTTTCTCTCTTAAAGAGAAAAAATGTTTATCTTAAATCAGAACATAGCATCATAGGGCTGGAAGGGCCTTCATAAGCTTTCTAGTTCAACATACTGCTCAAGGCAGGAGATCCTATACCATCCCAGTCAAATATTTGTCCAGTATATTTTTGAAAACCTTTATTGATGGAACCCTCACAACTCTGAGAAGCAAGCCATTCCATTGATTAGATCAATCCAATTAGAGTTTAGTGAAGTTGGAATCAATTTTACCCATGTTCTTTAAATGATTTTTTTCTTTAAAAATGGGTGGAGCCTAAATTAATTTTAAAAAATTGCTTGGTTGGGCTCTAGGTGGGCAAAATGGTGATGTATATTAGGCTCAACCATGTTTTTATGGGGTTTTCATAGGTTTTTAAGTGGGACTGTTTATTTAATGGTATCATGGCAATTTTAAAACTTATAGCATAGTTTGAAAATAGCAGAAAAAGATTGCTACCAATTACAGTACCAGAATCTTGGCTTCTGGATTTTATGTACTCCAGTTCCATTTTTAATTATTTAATGACCTTACACAACTAGTAAAATGCTCCAATATATAAGTATCCATTCATCCATCAATTATATTCTGTCTTTTTCCAGATACAGATTTTTTTCTCCACGCTCATTTGCTTTAATTTATTCAAGCCTAAGAAACTAGAAGCTTTGGTGGTCCATCTTTAAATTAAGTTTTGAAACCACACAAAATAAGAAATTCCACTATGCAGCTATAAGCATAATTACTTGATATCTGCCACTAGTACACAATTCTTCTGGTAAGTATTTCAACATAAAGACCCATGCCTCTTTTTAAAACAATTCAAGTGCAATATTATTATTGTTGTTGTTGTTGTTGTTGGACTTATATACCGCCCTTCTCCCTGAGGATTCAGGGCGGCTCACAACATTAAAATACGAATACAAATAAATTAGATAAAATACTATTAAACATTAAGCCCAATAAATTTAAAACCCAGAAACTAATCTAAAAACAATTAAAAAACCCATCCCACTCCACTTCAGTCCAGGCCTGATTGCTGAAAAAAACAGGTCTTCAGGTCGCGGCGGAAGGAACGGAGGTGCAGGGCCAATCAGAGCCCCAAGGGGAGTTGGTTCCACAGGGTGGGCGCTACCACAGAGAAGGCCCTACCCCTGGGGGTCGCCAGCTGACACTGTCTGGCTGCCAGCACCCCAAGGAGGCCCTATCTGTGGGAGCGTACAGGGCGAAGGGATGTCGATGCTGGCAGGAGACATTCCCACAAGTACCCCGGACCCAAGCCATGCAGGACTTTATATGTTAACACAAGCACCTTGAATCTCACTCGGAGGGCAGCCGGCAACCAATGCAGCTCGCGCAGGAGGGGTGTAATATGGGAGTATCGGGAAGCTCCCATCACCGCTCGCGCGGCCGCATTCTGTACCAGCTGAAATATGTGCATGCAATATTAATACAGAAAAAGAACTTATATGCCACACTGATTTAATTAGTGATATGCATGGAACTGTTTGTTCAGGTAAATAACATGCTGTGCAGGCATTTGCATTGCACAAAATTTCTACAGATTGCAGAATCAGGAAGTATTTCAATGTGCTGGAAAAAACCCAATAGTTTCAGTATGTATATTCATGTTCATCTTTTCAGTAAGGAAAACAAAGTCACTGTTGTATTTTGGTATAACATAAACTGATTAGTCAAAGCTTACCTTCCATGTTCTTGTTAGAAATAACTCTGAGAAAAAGGAAAGATAGCTTATTCAATACCAATTTTTCTCAGAGGGTGTCAATTAGATGATAGCAGTTTTATTTCAAATCAACTGAAAGGCATGCTGATCTGTTTGGTCAAAAATGGACTTTACTTTCTGACTATGAGGCACTATTATTCTGGTATCATCAAATTTATATGGATCACCATTTAACTTCTCAGATGTTTTAAAGCAAAGCACTTCCCCTGCCTCAGTGTTAGGGACAAAAATTGCCAATGTTGTCCCTTTTCTGAAGGTTTAGTCATACATCATACACCCAGCTAAGATATTTTGCTACTATACAAGGTCAAGTTAGATCAAAAGACAGTGGTAATCTGCCAACTCAAGATCATTAGTTGGAGAAGAATTTGCTCTACAAATTTCAGCATGTCCTTAACTCTGTACAAATCATGTCAGGAAGACAGCACAACCTAAGTCTTTCCAAGAGGATATAATGCTCACAACCAATAATAGGTTGTCAGAAACAACAAGACAATGATAGTATTTGATTTTCCCCTTTCTAGAACTTATCCAATAAGGTTTCCTATTTCTAGAAGTGGAAAATACTGTTAAGGAACTCATGAGCAAAAACAAATAAATCAAGACTTAACAGAACTACCCTGCTTAAGTCAGCCTGTACATAGATTAAACACTCAGCACAGTAGCACACAAAGAAATCTTTCTGTGTCTGGTCCCATTAATTCTAGGCCTGGAGGGAAAGCTAATGGTAAGGATATATAATAGCTGGTTAGTATACTAAAGTGGCACTTGTGGGTCCTTTCCTCAGATTAAATCTGATCTGTTACATCTAAATAAATTTCTTTCACGCTTTCTGCCCTGATATATTTTTAAGATCTATGTAAATATTCTGGAAATCATGGGATAGCTCATCTATTCTCTTTCCCACATTCTGAAGCAATCTTTATTCTGAAATAGGGATAAATGTATAGCATACAGAATTGTAGAAATAGCTACAGCTAAGAAAATCCTTGATTTTCTCCATTACTCTCCATTACTCCGTTGTCAAAACAGCTTTTAGGTCTATATCTTATTGGTTTCAGTTATATCAAACTCATCACTATTCAACCAATCTTTGTATAATTCACCAGATGGTATTTGTAACATACTGTACTGTATATAACATACATTTCATAATGTCTATGAGAGAGGAAAAACAAATTGGAATCTTGGATACAGTACTATATTTCTATACAATGGATATTAATTTGGAATAAACTGGTTCTCAACTGTATCTCATCAATTCTCAACATTTCTCATTAGCATTATTTTAGCATACTCCAACAATGCTAACTCAATTGAACCTATCTAGCTTCTGAAATCTTGCATTTTCTAGATCGGTTGAACTACAATTTCAGTCACCTCTAGAAAACATCTGTGTGAAAACCATGGGAAATTTAATATAGTTTTGAAAGACATCAGGTTGGTAAAGGCTTATCTTGCCTATCTACTGGTGACAAAGCTGGCTCAGTGTCATGGGAAATAGAATTAATGAGCTACACCTACATTTTTTCTAAGTATTATTAGAATACTTTCTTTGTTATTTCCATAGCAAGAACTCAGTAGGCTTTCAATTATACATATGGAAAAGAACTTAAAGTGATTATACATAAAGAAATATTATCCTTATAAATTGCAATATGCATAGAAATTGACACTACATCCTGGCTATACACAAACCTAGTTCTGCCAGAATTTGCCTCTCATCTTTTAATGAAATGAGCCACAAAATATAATAAAGATTGTAATAATGAATCGCATTAAAAACTTGCAGAGTAATATTCTAATTCTTTGACCTGCATTAAAAAAACATCATTCTTCTATCTCTTCCCTTAAATCACTTACTGTTCTGAAAATATGATTGTCAGCCCTGGATCCATCTTGAATCAGATTTGGGGCTGCCATAAGAGAGAATGGGTAAATGTGGGAATGAAAGTGAACAGAGAAGGGAGGATAGCCACAACAACATTCTATAGCAGGAGCTCAAGGCCGCGTCGCTGGAGTTTGGAGGGGAGTGAGCTGACTTGGCAGGAGTTCAGAATGGAGGTGGATTGGAGAATGTGACTTGTGGGTCATCAGTAAGGGGTTTGGATGTGGGTTTAATATAGCAGGGGAAAACATGGGATTTCAGATTCGGGTTTTCCCAGATGTGCCAATATGACTGACATTGATCTTACTTAAATATCATAGTATTTAAAATGCAGTATTTTCTTCTTATATTGATATGTTATTATCATTAGGTAAACTTGCATTTTTTTTACCTTCTGTTCAATTGTCTCTGATTCTCAGAGACTATCTGAACAAGTCCCTACAGGATTTTTCACAAGATTTCAGAAGTAGTTTGCCATTGATCCTTCTAGGGCTGAGAGAGATGACTTGACCACTACACCAAACTAGCTCTCTACACTATCTATATTTCTGCCAATCTAGACTAAGTCTTTAGAATTTCTAATTCTAACATATAATATGAGGCAAATTCTGAGACAACAATGTCCACATTGCCACAACTGATTCCAATAAGTACCTATAGAAATGCAGGAGTTTATAATGTACTGTGTAACCCATCTCTAAATTATGCTTCTTCAATTACTGGCTTCACGGGTTAAAAACTACAAGCTATGCTGAGTGACTATTTTGTGTTAAATTTCAGGAACTCTGATCACCTTACTGCACATGACTTTAATGTGCAAAAAGTACTGGCGTTTTAACAGGAAAACATCAGCATTGAAAAATCTGGCTCAAAATGTTCTGCTTGTGATTTAAAATGCAGCTGTGTTTCCCATTTATGAACATATGAACATTTGTTAAGGTTAGTAAACACCACCTACCATCTCTTCCCCACATTTTAATGGGCTTAGCAGAGATTTTCTGTTGTGAAGAATTCCTGTGCAAAGTTGTATTTAAGCAATGAGCTTTCCAGTGCCCAAACAAAAGACAAGGCACCTGTTTCCTCAACAGTTTGAAAGATCATTGAGTTTAAGTCATTACAACAATAAGACTTTCTGTTTTGGGAAAAGATACATGATACTACAAGAAGTGACTGCCCTTCATAGGTAAACAACTTTAAAAACCGAGGATTCTCTACTTTGCTATTTTGCCAACTTATATCCTAGAAAAATCAGCATTTACATGAGTTATAAAGAAAAATGGGTGAATAGTCAGAAAGGCTTTGAGAAGCTAAAACTACTTCTCATTCAGTGCTTCTAATGAATTTACATAAAGCTTTAAAAAGTTATCTTTTAGCATGTCAAAATGTATAGTGACTGTTCCATTGGCTTCTAATTAAATTGATAACTTTAATATTCTAAATATTGTTACAGAAATATTAGTTAAGAAGTTGCCCAATTTTAAGATTTGTCCAATGAGTTTTTTGCAATGACTTTTACTAGGAAAAAATTATAATTTTTTTCATTGAATTTGATTTTAAAAGTTCCATTAAAAGTAACTGGAAGTACATTCCCTAGAATGATCTCTTCGACAAAATATAGCATTGTCAATTAAACAGATTTAATTAAACACACATAAAATAAGGAAGAATAGGTTTTGCACCGATCAAATGAACCCCACCGTTACTCTTGGAAAGCAAATAGCATTTTATTTCTGAGTTTTTGTCATTAATGTTTTTGGACATTCTGCATTCCCACAACAGCTTATACTGCCTGGAGCATGGACTCTTTGAAGCAAGTTTTGTCCCTATTTGCAAAGAAATTTCTGTATGTTTTTCATATGCCCCACAATTCTCAACAGACAGTAGAAATTACAAATTTTATGAACTAGACTATATGATGGGAAAAGCAGATCAAAGCAAGGAACCTAAAAAGTTAATCATAAAACACACAGGAATCCCCTGGATGAGGCTTTGTAATAGATACAAGATACATCTATGTCTTAATTTGAATACCATATGGTTAATTTCCAGGAGAAAATGTATAAACCTGAACAACTGGGCCTGCGCTAAGAAAGGTATTACATAGAAGGCATTTATTCAAAGTTGCTTAGCTTCCTAAATAACATCGGATATGCATATTACTGATTAAAAACTGTACAGTGCTGGCCTATATACAAACTCCAATTCAAATCTCTCCATTTCTATTGATGCTGACACTTCATTCAAAGCTTTAATTCAGTTTCCTAAATGAACAACAGATCATCCCTCCTTTATAATTGCTTCAACCCTGGACCAACCAGAAAAAAAGGGGCACATCAAATTCCAGTGGATAAATATTAGTGAGGAATAGGCATCTATCCTAAGGGGTTTCAGTGTAACAATTCAAGTAAAATGGAATGAAAACTAGTATAATACTTAACCTACTGCTATTCTGCAGACTAATGCTTGCAATTGCATTTCAGAATGGGTGAAATACAATTTCCAGTCTAAATCACTCTCTCCTCTTCCCTTTTGCAAGTATTACTGAATGGTGACAATGGAAATCTTTCCAAAAAATTGCAATAAAAAACCACTACTGCTATCAAATTTTTTTGCTATATCATAGTAATCATGATGTAAAACCACAAAACTAAAACATAGTGGTAAAAAGCTAAAGGTTTCTTCTGCCAGTTATATCCAACTCATCTCCCATCCACAGCCGAAGAGCCAGTGCGTCCAAAGACACTTCTATGGTCATGTGGCCGGCATGACAATACACCGAAGGGTGCATGGAACACTTTTACCATCCTACCAAAGTGATACCTATTTATCTACTTGCATTACATGCTTTTGAATTATATCAGCAGAAACTAGGGCAAATGACGGAAGCTTATTCCGTCATGCAGTATTTAGGTCTCAAACTGCTAAACTTCTGGTCAACAAGATGAATATCTTAACCTCTCAGCCACTACACCCCTATGAAAAATACATAGTGATCATGGTGGAAACCAACCCAACTAAAACACTTCGTTCCTCTCACCTGAAATGAAAGATGTTAATTAATCTATGTGAAACATCTTGATATGTGTGTTACATTTTACAGGATGGCAGCCTCACCACATTCCTTTAAACGTAAACCTTGCTACAAATCCAACCATAGCTTTTATATCTAATATTTCCAATGCATGTTTTCATTATATTGACATAGTTATTTACAAATAATTTTAAAATAAGGTTTTATAAATAACTTTTCATCAACTGCCCTGGCTTTCTGAATGATGGGCAATAGAGCATGAATACGAATCTGGGTCATAATGACTCAATTAACTATTCATGTCTGAAATCAGCAAGAAAACAAACTTTGTTTCAATAGTGAACCAAATTCTGATTTTGAAGGCTCCAATTTTATACAAGTATCCATTTTACAAACAAGTTTTTCTAATCCAGTTATAAAACAAGGAGAGCCTAGCTTATGACAGTACACATGTATTCTGATTGTAATGGGTGGCATTAATTTTCTAAGATACACATTAAGAGAATGATTTAGAAGAATCTTGGCAACAAAAAGTGGCTAGAACAGTATAGTACTTTCTACTTCACAAACCAATACCAAAAAACTCAGAAAAAGACCTGCCTTTTCCCTTTGCCGAACAGTACTTAAAATCTGGGTTTATAGAGTTCATTTTCTACAGCAGGAGTAAAAATGCAAACTTTAATGGAATTTTCTGTAGAAAAATTACAAAGAAAGTAAAATCTGTTGTTTCAACTGCAGTTCTCCTCCTCCAGCCATGTCCAGCGAGAGTGCACATTCATGCATAAGCATCTGCTTGTGCGCGCAAACAAGCAGCCAGCCAGCCAGCCTACTCGACGCCTCTCCCCTTTTCACCGTCAGCCTGGCCTGGCCCTCAGCTGAACTGCTGGTGCTGACGTCAGCTCAGGCAGCATTCCTAAACAGTTCAGATAAACCCACTGGTGGAAAGCTTAGAAAGCCCTCAGCTATAGTGAAGAAAGCAAGCTTTGGCAGTGGGCCAGTTGACTGAGCTCAGCATTTTGTAATGCACTTCCTTTTTGCTTAACAGCTTGCATAATGCCTCAGCCAATGCCACCTTTAACCATCTCTTTACCTGATCTCCCACACAGCATCAAGACAGAACAACGGACAGGGTGTGAAGACAGAATAAAGTTAGAGTTAAGAAAGAGGGGGGGGGAGGAAAGGAGAGAGAGAGAGAGACAGAGGCACACATTAAGTAGCCCGCTTAACTCTCCCTTTTAAAAGTTGAGGAGAGTCTGAAGCTTCCAGACCACGCATGATTCCAAAGTTAAAGCCCTTTTTTTCTTTTTTTTAAAAAGGTTACCAAAATTTAGATACAAGAAGCTTTTTGAGGAAGCGTTTGCAAAGCCAAGGATATCATTAGGGACATATTAGCAACTGCCTAGTCAGATTAAGAAACATTCACTAAAACCAGGTTCAAAAGTTAACTCAAATGTTTTCAAACTCGGCAACTTGAAAATATGTGGATTTCAACACCCAGAGTTCCCTAGCCATGTTCCCCATGCTGTTTGGGGAATTCTGGGAGCTGTAGTCCACACATCTTAAAGTTGCCAAGTTTGAAAAACACTAATTTAATTGATGTAGTACGGCAAGAGTTCCCAACTGAAAAAATTAAAATAAAATAAAAGGCCTGCTGAACACGTTTAAAATTCTGTCAGCTCATTCCTGAGAGAAATTCAGTTACTAAATGCTATCCAAATATCACCCTCCCACCCCCTTCTAGACTCTTTTCCCAAAAGACAACCCTACAATTCTTCTTTACATGGTTTGGTCTTGGGCCATTAATTAATAAATAATTCTGGTTATCTTTGGCCTGTCAATTAAAGCTCTGGCTGCAGTTATTCTGCTACTATGGTTTTCTGTTTTTGCTTTACCAGATTTCTACTTTTTAGCTGAATAAACACTTTAAAAAATTTGTAGAATCAGGTGGAACAGGGAGTTTAGTAGGTGAGGACATTTTTGTGGGGACATTAGAAGCCCCGGGCATGTTGAGGATCCCAGCTTGGCATTATAAACAAGCAAAGAGCTTTTGTCATTGGCCAGACTAATTCTTCTTCGGAAATCAGACAGCAGAGATTGTTCTAAAATCATTTTATCTTCTTACAACATAGAAGATAGGCCAGGATAAAAGACAGTGATTGACCCAAGAGGAATGAATATTTGGAGAAAAGAACATCCTAGCAAGGAATATTTTAACTTAAAATTTGGCTAGAAACCAAAAGACTATGAACTCTGGAGTTCTGCCTTAGGCGCAAAAGCTAGCTGCGCAACCTTGGGCCTGTCTCTCGCCCTTAGTTTAGGAAGCAGACAATGGCAAACCACTTCCAAAAACTTGGCAAAAAAACCTGCAGAGACTTGTCCAGGAAGTCACCAACAGCTAACACCAACCTGGAGTATATGCACACAGACAGAAACACACACACACCCCACTCTGGAGGGTATAGTTCATTATTACCAGGCACACCTGAAATTAATCTGGCCAAGAAAACTTCTTGATGAAGGAGAATACTTGTAGCTCTCTTGGTGCTCTCTGAGCTTGGGTTGTTTTACCCAAACTAGGTAACATCATCAATGCTAGTCGCAAGAAAATCACCAGCTCAGGGAACACTGAGACACCCCGCCCCCCGCAAATCTTTCTGAATTGTTTCTCTTCTCTTCCATCTGATTGTCATCCTGCCATCTCCCTTCTTTAGCCATTATATTGCATTTCCTTATGGAGAACAGCATCACAGGAAACTTCATAAAGAGCTTTTACTAAGCTCTTGTATCTAAGCTGATCTATTATTAGTTAGAAACTATGGAGATAATATAGGCTTAGCTTTACCATGTTGTTTTAATATAGCAAGATAACGCTTTTGAAATAAAGTGGAACCTCTGGTGGCGAATGCTTCTGTTCACAACCAAATCGGGTGACCACCAAAATATCCACCCGATTTTTGAACTGGGTCACGAACAAAATCAGAGCGGAAAGATTTCCCCTTTGGCGCCAATTTTTTTGGTCCGTGCATGCACAGTCACTCGTGCTTCCAGTCATGACCAAATCAGGTTGTGACTATAGTCCTGGAATGGATTACAGTCGTGACCCAAGGTTCCACTGTAGTCTGAACACCAGAAAGTGTCATACAAATGTTCTTGCTTGTTTGAATAATAATCTTGCTTGTCTGATTTTCTTTTTTGACATTATACATTATTCTTGCCTTGAAAAGTTATTAGTAAGGTTGATCACACATTCAGTCAGATCTTAGACTAGATGTGGCATTTTTATCACTTTTGAGTCCTTCCCAAGGACCTGGGATGGACAGGTGTATTTATTTATTTATTTATTTATTTATTTATTTATTTATTAATGGGACTTGTATGCCGCCCCATCTCTGAAGACTCGGGGCGGCTCACAACTAAAAACAGCAACAACAATAAATAGTTAAGAAAAAATTAAACTAAACAAGCCCCAAGAGAATACAAATACAAAATAAAAGAATAAAACCACCCCACCCAAGAGGGTCACAACCTGGATTGGTCAAACAACCAGGTCTTCAAATCATGACGGAAGGTGTGGAGGTCAGGGGCCAGGCGGAGCTCCAAGGGAAGTTGGTTCCAGAGGTCAGGGGCCACAATAGAATAGGCTTGTCGTCGGCGGACCACCACCCGGCATTGGCCGGCCGACGGGACCCCAAGGAGTCCTTGCCTATGTGCTCACACAGGGCGGTTAGTATTCGATATCGGCAGGAGTCACTCCCTTAAATATTGAGGACCCATGTCATGTAGGACTTTGTATGTTAAAACTAAAACCTTGAATCTCACCCGGAGTGCAACCGGCAACCAATGCAGGCAGCGCAGGAGGGGGGTAACATGGGAGAATCGGGAAACTCCCATCACCACCCGCGCCGCCGCATTCTGCACCAGCTGCAATCTCCGGATGGTATGCAAGGGCAGTCCTAAATAGAGAGCGTTGCAGTAGTCGAGTCTAGAGGTAACAAGGGCGTGAGTAACCGTGCCCAGGGCTACCCGGTCCAGGAAAGGGTGTAGTTGGCGAACTAGGCGGAGCTGGGCAAAGGCCCCCCTGGCGACGGCCCCCACCTGCTCCTCCAACTGGAGCCGTCGTCCAGGAGGACCCCAGATTCTGCGCCTATCCACAGGGGTAACACCACTCCCCCTATGGCCAAAGATGGACATTCCTGACTGAGCCGAGACGCCGATATGCACAGCCACTCAGTCTTGGCCGGGTTGAGACGAAGCATGTTTCCGTGCATCCAGATCTGCACCGCATCCAAACACTGGGTCATCAGGGAGAGGGCATCACCAATCTGGTTCAGGGTGGAGATGTACAGCTGGGTGTCATCTGCGTACTGATGGAAATTCACCCCGAAACCACGGATGATCTCACCCAGCGGCTTCATATAGATGTTAAATATTGATGGTTTTAAATATTTGATGGTTTTAAAGGTATTGTCATAAGATATAAACTGTTCAAGTAAAACTGTCGTTTACAACTGACTGAGATGAGTTTGTTAATGCCAGTGGTCTTCAAGGGGTGCTCCAGATGGACTGGAATTGCACCTTGTGCACTTATTACTGTTTGTACTACCTTTCCTTTCTTTTGCCACAGCCATTCTACTTGTATTCGCAGGTCTTTGTATCTTGTAATATTATTCAGTTCTTTCTCTTCTATTCTGCTGATTCCTCTCTTGATATTAATCTTTCCCAGTCTATCACCACTGTCCACAACTGCATCTATCACTCTGCTACTGAACTGTGCACAAAGTTTGTATGTTTCTATGACTACTGTTATTTCTGGGCACTTGGTTATTCAATCATGTGATAAGGAGTTGAATGTAATTAATCCAAGGTATATTCAAGTTGGTTTCCTTCTTCTGCAGTTCTCCAAAATTATCTTGTCAGATAGGAACTGATCTTTTGTTCCTCTGCTGTTTGGGCAGTTTCTTTACCGCTCAGATGGAAAGAGTTTGTTTTCAACTAAGTGCTACTGGACCACAACAACTATTATGCAGGTGGGGATTGGTGCATGATTCAAAGTATTTTACTTTCAGACAGAAAAATTTTCCAAGTGGCTGTTCAATTAATAAAAATGAGGTATTATTTTCAGATCTGTGTTTAAAAAAAACCCAACATTAAAAAAGGGAGAGGAAGAAAAGAAAAATAAAAAAAAAATTATTGATCCTCTTTTAACTGAGCCAATGGAATGCCTCAGTTGTGCCATCTACCTCTTCCATCCATATACATTTCTACTATGTTCTTTTATACCATAATGTTCTTCTTAGCTGCTGCAAGATTAGATTTCAGATATATTAAAAAGAAATCAGGTTGTCTCATCAAATGTTGACAGGGAAGCCAGCTGAAATTCAGCTTCAGTTTCTTGAGGGGCTTCTTGACCATAGAACAACAGTATATTGTACAATAGTAGCAGTTTAAGCTTAGAGTCAGTGTGATGGGATACAACCAAACATAGTTTTGATATCATCCATACACACTTCTCTAAAAGTCATAACTCTCACCAATAATAGCAAGGTATTAACTGCATATAATACTTCACCTATGTGACAGGCAACATAATATTCTCATGGCTTGTGACATATCTCCCACCTACAGGAACATCCCTGCATTTACAATTCACCCAATCCTCTTATATTCTCTGCAGCTTCAAATGTCAGCCCATCTACTCTAGCATTCCTGATCCAGAATTCCAACTCCAGCTTTTGCTAATTAATGATTAGGAATAAGTAATCTTTTGTTATCCTAATATGCCTGCCATTAACATAAAGCTCTTAGGTTATTAAATGTGAAAACAATGTTTTTATAATAGACAACATGAAGAAAAGAGCCAGCTTAATGTTTTACACTTTAAAAGAATACTGTTAAAACCATTATTGAGACTGGTACAACTAAAAACAAGAGGTTTTTTTGTTTTTGCCAGCTTATTGTGGAATTTGTTCCTGCTCCCTTTTGGCTGCCCTCTTTTATTACTTCTCGGCACCAGTTAAAGATATCATTGTTCACCAAACCATTTAAGGAGGTGGGTTTTTATCTCAAAAACTTATTAAACAGCAACAGAGCATTCATGTAATAATTACAGGGGCATCTGTTTTAGTAGTTACAGTTTGTTGCAATTTTGAAGCAGTATAATGGTTAAGAGATGAGGAGCCTATAAGATATAACATAAACTAAATATCAGGAGTAGCACATAATGGTTAAAACTTCCAAAAAACCATTCACATTTTAAACTATGTTCCTTACCAGAAGAACTACATGTCTCACTGATTTAAAAATGCTTTGCTGCTTCATTTTTTAAATAGTGTTTGAATTGTTTACAAAATATTAACTATAAAAGAAACAGCTCAGGGATTTACTTTCCCTTCTAGTCTTTGGGATAGGAAAACAATCTGTTTTTATGCAAACTACCAAAATTCATAAAATAATCTGGGTAGGCTCCTAGAAAGCTTATAATATCTTCTTTAAATTGGCTTTAAGAAACTGAATTAAGTCAATATTTCTGGGGGTGGGGGAATGAATGAGTTTAAAGCTTCCAAATGCTCTGAGCTGTTTATCTGAAAAGGTTCTCCCTATAGATATCAGAACATACATCTATTATTCCAATACTTCAGAATGTTAACACAAATACATACAGAGCAGACTTAAAGTCACACAGTAAACAAACAGATTTAGACGTGTTCTAATTTATAATTAGCTGATCCTTTTATATTTAACTGGAGGAGGAAGCAGAAAGTTCCCAATTCAGCTATTTGTGTCAGTAGAAGAAAAGAAGACTCCCCATCTAATCCCCTAAGTATTTTCAAGGCAGAGCAATCTGGGAGGAATTTTTACCTTAGTCAACTCATGCAAATGAAGAGAACTTAGGAAGCCAACCGCCTATATTTAGGTCTTCTTTGTGAGTTGAATTGATTCTTACTGCTGAATCACGTACATATAGTCCTTGACTTACAACGGTTCATTTAGTCACCGTTCAAAGTTAAAACGGCACTTGTAACTCCTTACCAGGATCTTAATATTTAATTCTGTTTTGAAATGAATTTGTCAGAACTAAATCTAATCTTACATTGCGTTAGTATGAAGCAGACATCAGCAACAGCCTCTCCCATTTGCTTTATGTGGTAATGCACACTAGGCTGAATAATTTTAATTCAAAGTTGGCTAGATCTCAGCAAATCAGGGAGAATATTAGGCTAGGATTTATCTTATTAAAATATTGTTTCAAGCTCTAGATAATCACAGTGAGTTTTAAGAATGGTAAAATCAGCTCCTGCTCTGGATTCAATCTAATTCACTGACTGATATATTTTCAGACTAAATTAGGAACAGACCTACTGAAATCAAAGGAATTTAAATTAGTCACGACTGATGTCAGGCATACTGTCAAAGGGTAAAAATCTAAGTTTTAGAGAGTTTGAAACAAAAGTTTAGAGAGTTTTAGAGAAAAGTGTTCTACTCAATGAATATGACTCTTTCCCACTTTCTTTAAATCTATAGCATCTCTCATGTCCCACATATCTTTTCAAATAAATTATGAAAATATAAGAGAATACTAAGGAGGTAAAAATATCCTCTTTGCTATTCTTTTACAAAAGACTCTTACATCATCATAACAGAGTCAGATAGAGCATTAGAGAAAATTTGCAGTACGCAAGAGCACAAATGAACCAGCTCTCTTCAATCAATTCAAGCAGCCACCCCTTTTGTACAACTCTTGCAACTACTTTAAAAGCTCTTCTCAGTTGACTCCATATGCAAACACATGAGGGAAAAAACAGGCAGAAAACTGTCCTATAAGCCATTCAAAAATTGTAGCTAACAATTCAAAAACAAATGTTTTATTAATGGTCTCCTGTGTGCAAAGAACGTCTTTCAAATTCTAAGGAATAACCTTTTAGATTACCACTCATTATGATAAAGTCTGGATCCATCCCAATGTAATACAACCTGTTTATATAGAAATAGACTTCTGACCCTAACTGTAACCCAAACTTTGAAATACATTTGTGGAACACAATTTTATTCTATACTGGAGCAAAAACATTTTATATCTTTACTCACTGCCTTCTGCTAAATTACAAAAATTAAAAGTTCATTTAAAATAATGAACTTTAATCTGGAATCACTTTTTCTCTAAAAAAATGTTAATGAATGACAATCCCTATTAAGGATGGGATTATTTGATTTGATTTGATTCCTTAAAAATAAAAGTGCATGTGAAATTGAGCAATTCAGGGCAATGTAAGTTTCCAGGTATTAAGGTAGCTGAAGCCAAGCTTAAGCCTTTGTTCGGTTTAACGCTAAATATTTCTGGATCAGAACTGAGCTTCATCTAAGAAAGTTTGGAACCGGAGAACTTCTGATCATAAAGGTCAAGCACAGACTTTTTTTATAGAAGACTAGGGTCTCAAATCACTAAAACATTTATATTCACATCCATGACATTTGAAAACATGTTTTGAAAAGCTAAAGTTAGAGTGTAATGGCTCACCAGACATTTTAACTAATTTTCAATCCAGATCATTTCATCACGTGTTTGGGATGAAACTAGTTTCCCTTAGAAACTAGCATCTAATACTTAGAAACCAAAACATAGCTAATTCTACTAGATTCACTGATTCAAACTCACTTACATATACAAAGATTAGACTTTTTGTTTTTTAAATAAATCCGTCAAACATAATAAAAATCTTATTTTTAATGTTCATTAGGAAATTTATTCCAGGAACACAAATCAAGAACATTTTTGCAACCTCTAAGAAGTTACTGGCCTCTGCTAACCTTGACAAATATAGTAATCATTATTGCTGTAGCTTTGGAGCCAGCCTTCCAAGTTTATATAGTTTATTTAGATGGTATTTCTTCTATGCCATGATTTTGTAAACTGTTAAAGGATACAAGTGGTCCTTGACTTATAACCACTCATTTAGCAACTATTCAAAGTTACAACAGCACTGAAAAAAGTGACTTACGACCAGACTTTGCACTTATGATCACTGCAGATACCCACACTCATGTGATCAAAATTTGGGCAACTGTCAACCAGCATGTATTTACAATGGTTGGAGAATCCTAGGGTCATGTGATCATCATCTGCAACTTTCCCAGTTGTCTTCCAATAAACAAAGTCAACAGAGGCCAGATTAAGTTAATAACAGTGACTTTCTTAACAACTGCTATGATTCACTTAAGAACTGTGGAAAAAAGATGGTAAAATCTGGTACAATTCACTTAACAACCTCTTTGTTGAACAATGTAAATTTGGTCCCAAATGTGGACATAAGTTAAGAACAGTCTGTATATATTTTATCATGTTAATTGTACCAGATAAAGTTCATGTAATTATATATTATTAAAATAGCTATTGTTAATAAAATTATATTAAAAATAAAATTTCTTGACTATAAAAAAACCTTACAGCTGTCCCAGGATTTTAGAGTGCTCTTGATAATGTAGACAGAACATTACAGAAAAGAACATGTGACTTTTAAATCATTTCATGATGACTAAGCGTATTTACAGAATTTTCCTTAGACAAAATAATTCCAGATAATGTTGGGCCGGTATAATCTAAAAGGAAAAAGCGAAGCACCCATTTGGAAGTATTGATATTAACACATTTGTGTTTTTGAAAGTAGAAAACCCATAACTCTATTTTTGCCATAACTGGTTTGGAGACTTCAGTCCTTATGAAGACAGTTTTTCCACCAAGGCTTATTACTAATAAACATTAAAGGAAAAATCAAGAGTTGCATGTCAAAATGTTCTTCTCTTGAAAAGGGCACATAAAAGAAAATATCTAGCTAAGTTTCCTCCCTTTATATGTGACCAATTGGCAACAAGCTGTGGTGTTTGTGGGGAGACAAGCCACTGCTATGTTTCTCTTGTCATATGCCACTGTCAAATCACACTATATAACATCACTTATCATCCCTTTGGTTGACTGAGAAAGCCGTAATTTACTTAATAGTGTCCAACAACGTTATTCTTCTTACTCAGTATCTTCCTTGTCTGTTTGATAGAAAAGTGATCACAGAAGATGCTGCACAAAGAAGATTACATGCCCCCCCCCCAGGCACAAGTCAACACATCCAAACCACTCTGGGTTGAACCCATTCTGGGTTGAACCCACTCTGGGTTGAGGACCCAAGATTGTTGGGGGCAATTAGCTGACCTTGTAAAAATGCCGCTTAGTAATAAGCAGGCATATACAATGGAATGAAGGCTATTGCTGAGCACACTGGGTTGTATCCCAAAAATTGTAAGCCGCCCTGAGTCTCCGGAGAAGGGCAGCATATAAATGTAATTAAAAAAAAAGCCACAATCAACAAAACACAGTTTTAAAGTCACTGAGCCTTACATAGCTACATACAAATGTAGACAATTATACCTACCCTCAATGCTCATGAAGGCCATTGATAAAGGCCATTACATGCTAAGAAATGTCAAAATTATGACATAAATACACTAGATTGGAAAGAACGCAATACTGGTGTTACCTTACTCTTACCATTTTTGAAAATTAAATTTATCTTCCAAATGAAACACAATCTTAAAAACTTTCAACAATTTTAAAATTATAACTCTAGTAATATTTTGGTTACTTTGTTATTAATTTACATACCTATTACATATATCTACAAAATAGATTGCAGATAGTAGTTTGATCATGACAATGAAGAGGACTGGCATCTAAATTCAGACTTTTAACAACCTAAGCATGTTTTTGATGTTACTTCACTAACATCGACTAACAGATGATGTCAGCAACACAGGCTATGATCATTAAAAACAATGAGCATTATTGATCACCATCATCAGGTAGAAGACTATAAACTATCCATTCCTGATCTACAATAACTGTCTTATATTTCTTCTTATAATTTCCCTTCACAATACTCTGTGTATTTTTTGGTGTTTTTGGTGGGGCTGGGGGGGGGTTTTTCCAGAAGCTGTTATATAAACAATGGACTGCTTTCAAATTCTAAAGATTTCTCATAGAGGTGATTTCTGCTGATAAAATAGGAGGAGGTGGTTTTTGCTGATTTTCTCTTGCACCTTAAAAATCTGCTTGGGGGGGAGGGGGAACGACTGAGGAACAATTCTACAGCTCTGAAGTAATTCTTCAGAGCTGCAGAAAGAAATGGAAAAAAAGAAAAAAGAAAACTGGCTCTCTTGCTACCGGGAACATCCCAAAAGATATTACATCCAATTCATTATTAAACAGGGGGAAAGGCCATTATATTTTGAAAAAGTAAAAACTCTAGTTACCAGAAGAAAAATTAATATAGCAATGTATCTTAGATACTTGTGGCTATCAGGACAAATCACCTTCCTCATCTCCCCTTCAAATTGTTAACTAAGACATATCAATTGTATCTTAGAAACATGGTCAGATTCTCAGTTGGCTGAGTACATTTATATATAATAAGATGGAATCATAGATAAGATAGAAGAAAAATAGAAAAATCAGTAAAACTTCCTTATTTATACATTTAAACTGAACTGCCACTATTTTTAATTACTCATATCTAAAAATTTGCTATTATTATCTAGAAACAAATAAGCATTTATAAGCTTTAGTTTTAATCATATAGGAAATCACCCAGGTTACCTTCTACCAATCATTGGGCTTATTCAGGAGCCTAAATGAAAGAGGGAGAAGTGGGGGGGGGGAATCCACTCCTTGGATACTCAAGTTGTTTCTCAAAGCCTGGAATCTATCCAAACCTGCCTAAAGGACAAGCTCATTTTACCCTTTGAGTCTGAAACTATGAAATTTTGTCAGCTGTTCTCAAGTAAACAGCTGACTGCTTTAATAGAAAATCCTTTTTATGCTGACTCAAGTGGGAAACACATTTTGCTCAAGAAACAGCACTGCTCTCAAGTGCAGAAGAGCAACAATTTAAACATGTTCAATAAAATGAGTCAGACCTGAAATTAAATGCAGCCCAACAGCAAGCAAAAATTCCTACAGTTAAAAAGCAGGGCAGTGAGAGAGGGGAATTCAAACATTTAGAAAATACAATACAGCCATCAGACCAGTGGTGGGATTCAAATTTTTTTACTACCGGTTCTGTAGGTGTGACTTGGTGGGCGTGGCAGGGGAAGGTTTCTGTAAAATCTCCAGTCAGAGGTGGTATTTGCTGGTTCCCCGAACTACTCAAAATTTCCACTACCAGTTCTCTAGAACTGGTCAGAACCTGCTGAATACCACCTCTGAATCAGACATGTAGTTGATATTTAAAATATCTGAGACTCTAGATGAATTAAACAAGTCTTAGTGAACTTGCATTCACTAAGAGACAGTTTTCCCTGACCGCCAACATCTAAGTAGACAAGCTATTTGCATAATCATTTAAAAAGCTGACACTCAATCCAGCGGCCAGTCAGGTATCTGGAACTTCCTGTGCCAGAAGATCTTCACCACTAGCTTCATTGCCACTAGTTAATTTAGCCCAGTGTTTCTCAAACTTAGCGGGTTTAAGATATGTGGACTTCAGCTCCCAAAATTCCCCAGCCAGCATGGCTTGAATTCTGGGAGTTGAAGTCCACACATCATAATACTGAGGTTCAGAAGCACTGCTCTTGCCTGTATGAAGTGCCCTATGTTCACAGAGGCGTTTCTTATTATCACTTGGTCTCATTAGGACTTGAAATATAATTAAAATCTATGTTAATATTAAGACACTGTATCAAATAGCTCTTGAATTTAAATTTATTCTATTTTTACCTGGCTTTATCAACGCACGATTACTTTCATAGTATTTTTGATTTCTTCACAGAAGATTTTACACCATATAGGCCAGTGATGGCTAACATTTTTCTCGTCACATGCCGAAAGTGCACGCACGTGCATGCGTGCCTGCACCCATAATGCAATGTGTGCGCAACCCCCCGCTAACCCTGCACATGTGTGCATGACCTCCTATGGATGCATTGCGTGCCTCTGCGCATGCATGTATCACCCTCCATGCTGCATGCCACTGCGCATGCACGTGCAACCCCCCATGTGCCCTGCCCTCTGTGCATGTGTGCAGGTTTCCTGCGCATGCATCTCCCCCCACGCATATGCAGCAGATACAACAATCAGCTGGCTTGCGGGGGGCGTGCATGCATGCACAGTGGGTCTGTTCTGGGCAATCTCTCGTGTGCCGGCAGAAATGGCTCTGCGTGCCACTTCCAGCACGCATCCCATAGGTTCGCCATCATGGATATAGCCTATATAGTGTCAGCATGTTTCATAAATGGATATAAACAAAGTAAGCATGTTACTTTGATAGGTTCAAAGCTCAAAGTTGCTCCAGTTCAAATGCAGATATCTAGATATTTTTTAAAAATTATACATAAAAACATATTATATTTTCACACATTTTTATAATGTTAGTCTAATTATCTTGAACTAGCAAAAGTAAAATATTAAAAAAATAAAAAATTATTTCACTTTACAAAATAACATCAAATCATGAAATACCAGTAAATGAATTTAAACATATTCATACATTCTCATTTCATAATAATTTAGACTTTGTCCAGACAAAGCTAAGCATTTAGCTTCCAGGTGTATGAATGTGCTTAACCGTTTCTCATTCAGATCAATGGGACTTCAAATTATATAACTTGGCTGGACCTCTCTAATTTCTAAATTACATTATTCCATGTAATGATTTTCTACTCAGAAATACATCCCGCAAGATTTAGAGGTATTACAGCTTAATACATAATGCAGGGCTCAACTGTTCTAATAATAAATCATGTTCCAGTTACTTAGCCACTATCTAAAAGTATTCTAAACATTTCAAGATGGCAACCATGACCATATATAGCTCAAGTTCTGTACTATGTTTTAAGAATTTCTTGTGGAGTAAAGAAGCTAGAACATTTAGATGTCCTAATCTTTAACCTAATGTCTACAAATGCATAATTTAATAAAGCAATTATTGCACAATGTTATCTAAACTAGACAAGACCAGTTTTGTCTGCAATAACTGGTTTTGCCTTGGCTCCTCCTCCATCTTGGTCAATCTGCTGGACTCTCAACTTGGGCCTTACGTATTATGGAATAGGACTAGCCTTGGGGCTGTGGCTTTAAAGCAGGGGTGTCAAGCTCAAAGCCCAGGGGTTGGATCCGGCCTGTGAGGTGCTTAGATCTGGCCTGCAGGGCCACCCTGGAAACAACAAAGAACTGGCTCAACAAAGCCCTGACAGAGGGTTGCAGGAGGCCATTGCAACTGAAAAAGGAGCTCTTGAGCCTGTTTTCGCTGGTAGAGCGCTCAGGCCACCACAGGCGCCCCCAACACAAGTGATGTTGACCTGGCCACACCCACCCTGGCCATGCCCCCCCGCCTCTCCCCCAAGATCAAACACAACCCCGATGCAGACCTCAATGAAATTGAATTTGACACCCCTGCTTTAGAGGAAACAGCCAGTGGAGGCACAGCTGGTCCTGCTCACAACTAAAATGTGAGCAATCTAGAGCTGCTGTAGGAGAACCTGAGCACTCTACCCAGTCTGTACCTCATCAATCCCTGGTCTCAAATACAGCACTGTCTAACTGTCCACACATGAAAGTTTATTAAAACACTTTGTTGCTGAAATAATTAAGATTTAATAACATATTTATTATGGAATTTATTTTTTTAAATAACCTACAGGCTGTCCCGATCCATCATGGCTCTGGGCATCTTGCAAAAATATAGCAATTAAAACAGAAGATTAAAAATAAAAAATGGCATCACTCAGAAGTCCGGGGGGAGGGAGGGAAGCCACGAATCATTCCTAAGATCAAAATACCTCACAAGGGACCCATCATCCTATCCTTCCACAAGAGACTGAAGACTTGGCTCTGCCAGTTGGCCAGGAGATCATTTGAGGGGGGAGCTCCACATTGGTGGTGGCTGGTAGACTAGTGGCAAACTCCACCCCTCCCCCACCCTTCTGTTCTCCACCCATCCATCTTTCTGGTTATAATACTGACGTATGGTTCTCATTGTGTTCCTTGTCATTGTTTATTTTATTGTTTCATTATTTTACTTCTCTTCTGTTTGCACTCCATTCCTTTTCTTCCTTTTTATTATTGTAAGCCATCTAGAGTAGCCCCATGGTGAGCTAGGCTGCAAATAAAAACAAATAAATAAATTGTCCACTCTAATACAGGGCGTGGGATAGAGCCAGGTTTAAAGGGCTTATTTAAATAAGGCCAAAAATTATCAGCTTGTGTTAAAATTAGAAAGGGCCTGTGCCTAAAAATTCTAACATTTCCTAGTTTCAAACTTCATGGAATAATAGAACCCTTAGAATTTATGCCCAATAATTCTCCTCCCTTCAGCCTGACCTTCCTTTTCCGCTGAGTCTTCCATGAATTTCTTTATTATCATAAGTGGATCTGACATCAATTAACAATAAAAGAAAAACTTACAAAAACAGACAAGCTGCTAAAACAAGACAAGAGGTAAATCACCTAGATTTCCAACACATTAATTTCTAAAATGAGCTTCCAGCTTATACGATCAGCTAAGTCCAGAAGGGAGAATTTAAATTTACTGACAGGTTCTAAAGCATTGTTCCAATTAATGTCAGACTTCTTCAGCCACTGCCTAAACACAATTTCCAGCTATTTCAAAGACTGTCAATGTACTCACTTTGCAACAAGATCTTTTTTTTAAAAAAAAGGTTTCCTTTTACAGATTTAGTGTTGCAGATTGTTTCGGTTTCCATTTACAGATTTAAAAAGTCATGTTCTTCATTTATACTGTAACTAAAATATGGCTGTTTCAGCATGAAATACTTGTTCTGAGAAAAGGGCCCAGTTTAATTAGGGACCTTAACAGGAGTTGGGAGTTAGAAACCTTAACAGGCAGGAATTAGAGACACAGTAAATAGATTGTTATAAAGTAATAAAGTGCTATTGGGTTCATTTTTTTAAAAAAAACCTATAGATGAGATTGGGAATTAAAATTCTTACAAAGACTTAAATAATTTATATTGTTTTTTTCTACAGAAAAATATGTGAATCATGCTTCACACACTACAGCAACTATTTTCAAAGAAGAGATTAAGATAAAATCAGATAAACTGCATTATGATTTTATTTATTTATTTATTTATTTATTTATTTTATTTTGACTTGTATGCCGCCACTCTCCGAAAAGGACTCGGGGCGGCTCACAGATAAAAACACAGAACAATAAATTATTTAAAAAGAAATTAAACTAGACAAGGCAAAATACAATTGTAAAACCGAATTAAAATTGAATTTAAAACCCACCCTCTCCCCCAGGAGATCAGTCCAGCCCAGCCTGTAAAAACAACCAGGTTTTTAGATCGCGCCGGAAAGAGGAGAGATCGGGGGAGCCAGCCGGAGCTCAACGGGTAGCTGATTCCATAAGGCGGGGGCCGATACAGAATAGGCCCTTCCCCGGGTCACCATTTATCGGCTGTGTGAACCAGAACAATGGCATAACCATATCTTCCAGCCAGTCTTTGTATCATCTTTTGTTTCAAAGAGTGAATAAACTGAATTTAAGGAATTGTACCTGATATTAAAATATAGCAACTGGAAAAGAAAATCTGATTATTTATATGCCATCTGCATTTAGTACTATCGTACTAAAATTCAACTGGCTTTGGAACACCTAGGTACAATCTATCAGGTGGCTTTGATGAAAAAAAATCAAATAAATACACCCACCTTTGTACTTACAAGTATACACAACATACAGGTGTTGTACTGCATGAACACCCAATAGGTTTTCTTGGCATGAAAACTGGATTAACTAGTAGGTGAAATTCTAACCTGCTTACCCTCTAGAAATATTTTAAGTTGTGCAATATAAAATGTTTTACCTATTTTTGTTTTACTACCAACTTCACATATGCATAGGGTGTGGTTTATGCACATCGTAGTTGGGGCCAAAATGTGCAAAACATAACTCAGTCATCAAATATGCAGATTAAAGATTTTGCGTAGAAATGAGATCAAGTAAATCTACCTTCAGTTCAAAAGCCACCTGACTTCTAATATCCCAATAATATCTAATATATGAACTGGAACTGGATATAAAACAGGCACTGCTAAAAAACAACCTTCAAATTTCTGTACATAGAAGTTTCAGAGATAAACTACATTTAAAAAGGTAATCTTTAGAAACATATTAAAAGACAGAAGTATTGACTCATAAAAAATAACTATAAACTGGTTTTCAAAGTTAACTATGCAATACTGTATTTATTTAAATATGCTCTGATTGGAAACCTGGCTCAGGCTGTAGTTTTGTCCACACTTCTTTGTTACATTTTTTTTCCTCCAAAATATATGAAGCTCCTTTAAATTTCACTTCATCAGCTATGAAGCAATTATTACACAGGTGTACAAATGAAACTACAAATGGAATTATCACATCTCAATCTACAGCTCTGCTGACATGAGATATCCATCTCCAATATATCATGCCACAGTAGCAAAAATAAATGCTGATATCCAAAAGAGCAATCAGGAAACTAAATTATTTAAACAAACCAAGCTATAGACACAGTTGAATGAAAATTCCTAATAAATATGTAGTGCATTATTAGAACTACCAAAGTTTAAAATCCAAGATCAAATGTTTCTATGTCCAGGTTACTTCATTAATCATTTTCAATTAATTTTTATTTACTGAAAACACCAGCCAAGGAGAAAAGTGTATCTGTAAACAAAGGGTTGAGCTTCAAAGAAACTAAATATTTTTTTAATGTGACTGTGAGGCTTCTCATTACAAAGAATGACATGCTAATTGCTTATCTATTATAAACATTAGAAAATGTGTTCTTAGTACCCTTGCAAATTAGAGTGCAAATCCTGCTCTCTGAAAAATAGCAAAATCTGTGGTTGCTAAATTGTTTTGCAGTCAAATTCAGCCAGTGACAAAGGCAGCTTAATCACTTATTAAAAATAATTTTAAAAATCTAGATTTCCGATAAACATACCATATGTATTATACTCCCATTTCTTTCATTCTAAACACTAAATATGGTTAAAAAAATAGTTCCCTCACATTGATTTTATGCAAATATATAATATGCAACTATGATTATTTAGTAGTAGCTGTGGATATGCTCTCTATGCACTAGATTCAAGGAACTAAAGAACTAAGAATGATATGTTTTTTTAAAAAAGCAATTGTTAGACTTCTTTCCATATAGAACAAATTGGCAACTTAGCTTGACCACAGTTTGACAAACATATTACCTTTTATTTTAAAAATTCTAACTATGAAATTTCAGACAATATGGAAGCATAGGACATTTCATATGAGACATAATTCTAGCCTATTAAAAACATTTTAAAATGTGTTCCCATATATTTAATTACGATGCAGGTTTTTAGCAACAAGATTGATTACAGGATTATATATTAATCGTTTTCATAGCAGAGATGGCATATAAACCGTCATTTATCACAATTCCAAGTAATTTTTATTTTGATTAGTTCAGTGACAGAGTTCCTACCTGGCATAAGAAAAGTTCTAGGTTTAATACTTAGAATTTGCAGGCAGATTGTAGAAAGAGTCTAGGCGGTGCTGACAAATTCTAAATTGGAAGAGGCAACAATCTGAACTTCCTATAATGCATTTTTGTTAAATTTCAGATAACAAAACTGAATGACTAACACAAAGTATTAGACACTACTGTTAGATTCTTTAACATTGATGATATATTAAGCAGCATTAAAAATGTTCACACAGAAATTATGCCATTCTGCAGCACAGTATTTGAACAAGCTGCTATTCCAATAGTTGACCCGGGTGGATTGGTCATACACCGTGCACAATACATTCGAACAACATGACAGAATGGTTTTTTTATACAAACATTTTCTTAATCAAAGAGCTATGTTAAAGCAGCTTCAAAGGCAACTTCCCGTAAATCTAAAGGTTAAGCTGTACAATTATCTAACCTATTTAAAAATAATCTCTAAAATGATAATAGAATTCAACATCTAAAGAAAAGGACAGTTTACAAGAATCTGCTCACCTGTGAACATTTTTCTGTTTATGCTGCTTGTCTTATGTACAACTTTTTATCAATCCTATCAAGCCCAGCATTTACTGCAGGAAATTATTACTGTATGCTGTTCCTGACTGTTAGTCCCCAGAGCCCTTGGGGATGAACAGCATGCAAATACAGTAATGCACATACATGATTTGGGAAACCTCCTGATTTGTTATATTTTCTCCTACCACACCCATATAAAGTCACATTTCAAATAAATGCTGTTAGAGGCAAAGTTTCCATACATTACTAACCTGGAGGTTTTCCAAACAGATCATGTAAGGAAGAAATGAAAGTACATTTTTAGCATGAAGTATTTACTGGATTGTTCCAGAAGCAGCAGTGGACACAAGTTGTATTAATGCATATGGCCCTGCACTGGCCTTTGACAGCATCATTCAAGACCCCTTCTCTTTCCCTGTTGATGTTTCACAAGGGTTCCCCCTCCCCTTTTCAGGATTTTCTTAATGAGGCCTCTTCTAAATGCTGAAAGCAAGCAAAGCTAAGCCCATGCTGGGTGTCTGTCTCTCAGAGAAGATTGCATCTTTTATTTATCACCTCTTGGCTTTATTTTCACAGTGAATTCCAAGCTTAAATGTAATCAGCCAAGAAACCCTCGCTAGATACACTACTGTCATTTCTCATCCCTTACAAGTGGAGTCAAGCGGGGAAGAGAGGGGGGAGCTCTCAGCAAGACCAGCCAAACCAGAAGAGGCTCTGTTCTAGTGGTGGCACCACAAATGGAGAGGTGCCTCCAACTTCTGCTAGAGGGATAGATACAGAAGTCTTGAGGAATGTTAATTAGAACTTAGAGGAGTGCCCAAAGCTAAACCATTTGCAGCAAAAGCAAAAAAGGCAATATGGGGAGAATGTGGTCTGCCTTACAGTTCAACAATTCCATTTTGACTCAGGCTGGCCTTAACCTTTTAGCTTGGGTACAGATATAAATCCCATAGTAACACACATGGCAATTTTAACTGAAATAGCCACATGTTTAAATACCAAGAAAACACAGATCTTATACAGGAAAGTCTGAATGGTCTTTCTTTTCCAAAAATCACTTCTACGCAGCGGATGGTTAGAAACTGGGGGGGAAGAAACCCACAAAACTCATATTGCATTTACATTTCCAAGAGAGGAAGCTGAGCAAATCTGCACAGAGGGCAAGTAAGAGTTGTGCAGCTTTAACATCTCCAGATTGCCTTCCCCATTGTCAGCTCCTTGCTATTTTGCAGACAGTGAAAAGCAATGAAAGAAGCTCTTTTGTTTGGCTTCCCCTTTTCATGGAGGAAAAAAAATCTCTCTAATAAGGACACAAACATGAAAATGAAGGATGCTAGCTTCTTCAGGGGGGAATTTCCAAAAAGCCATCACAGATGTACTGACCAAATATAACTCTCTTGAAAAATCAACACAAAAGGCTGAGCACCAAAGACAGCCTCGCCTTGCCCTGAGCAGGAAGTTTTAAAAAGGGAACCACCTATCCATTTTGCCCTTCGAGCAGGGGCAAACCTTCCAATCCAAACATAAGAGAAAAGGAAGTCATCCTACAGACCTTTAGCACCCCCTCAAATGGAAGAAGTAACCACTCCCCACCTTCATCTCCTTGAACGACAGAAATAGGATGGAAATCCACTCCAAAGCTCCACTGAAAGAAAGCAGGCGTTAAAAGAAGAATGGAAAGAACAGCCCAAGCACTGGGGGGGGGAGTATTATTTCATGAAGGAATCAGCAGAATCTCGCCTGCTCTGCAGCAAGACAGAATGAGAGAAAAAGAAACCAACTACATCCTGGATCTATTTGGCAGCACTTGAAGCAGGCTTTTGCCTTCCTGCACAACAGTTTCTCCTTGGCAGCCCATTTTCCCCGCCCCTGCATCGCAGACAGACTTTCCTTGTTTCATCAGCAATCTGACAGCTTTATGACCCAATGACCTACCCTCACTGCCATCGGTAACAAAAAAAAAAAACCCTGGAGATGCAGGCTGGACACAAAAGCACTCTAGGACTCTGTGCCAAACCAAGGCTAGATGTTATTTCCTTCTCAAGTGCTGCTGTCCTAGAAATGTCTTTGTTTAAAGGCTCACAGTCTCTCCTGGCAAATCCCAAAGACACTCTTCCCTCTCCCTCCCTCTTTCCCTGCCAAGCTTCCCAGAGGATTCTCCTGCTGATTCATTGCCATTCATACTCCTTGATACTTGGGGGAGGAAAACGGGGAGAATAAAGAGAAAAATAAAAGTAACAGTTATGGGTCTTTGTACGGATTGTATAGGATAAATGATGGGAAATGTGAAGTGCTGGAAGGTGCTGGCACAGCAAAAACAAGCTACCGGCATAGGATCAGATTGTTCTGGGCTCAGTAATGTCTTTTTAACAAATATACAAAGTAATCCCAAGAAACATGAGGGCGGTTGCTTGATTGGGTGCAAAGAGACAAATTGGAATTACGTGGAGGAGCCTCAAGACAGGAGATTTAAAGGAGAGACGCTACCGGGAGGGGAGGGGAGGAAGCTGCCCGGCCAGTCTGTATTCTTAGGGAACTGACGGAGGGAATGAGAATAAAGAAAACTTAAAGAGCGGGGAAAAGGTCCATGGGGGCATTTCGGGCGGCTGGAGCAAGAGGAGGGCGCCCGACCGTACAGGTGAATGAGCCAAGAGAGTCCGCTTGAAGAATGTGGGAGGGAGGGACAGACTCCGAGAAGACCGTGACCCGAAGCTCTGGGGAGGGAAGCAAAGCGGGGCACGGGGGGGGGGGAGAGAAACGATGGCATCACCCTCCCGCCGCCCCTTCCACCCACCGAAGCCCGAATGACTCACCGACTTGCAGGACGTTGTCGACGCAGCCGCCGTCGAGCAAAGCGATGCCCCTGCGGAAGGGCAGGCGGTTCTCGTCGGCAGCGGGATCTGTCCCGCCGCTGCCACCGCCGCCGCCGGGCGAGGCGTTGTTGGTCCCCCCGCTTCCGCCGCTGTTGTTGGAGACGGCGCTGGCGAGAGAGGCGCCGCCGCCGGCGGGACCCGTGGAAGCTACGGAGGCGGCTCCCCCGCCCGAGGAAGCGGCTGAAACGCTGCCGGCGGAGGAATCCTCGGCGGCGGCGCCGGTGTTGAAGGAAGAATACATGCAGATCTCTCTCTCGCTGCGGGGGAAGGACCAGTACACGATGCGGCGCTGCACGGGCTCCGGGATGCGCTCGAACCGTTCCTCCACCCGCTGGAAGGGCCACTTCTCCGCTACCCGCCGCGCCGCGATGTCCAGCAGGGACTCCGGGCTCTGAGTCTTGCCCAATGGCAGCACTCCAAAGGCGGCATAAGCTGCGGCGAGGGCAGAAGGGAAAGCGACGGCGGCGCAGGAAGCGGCAGCGGCGGCCGACGAAGGTCCCGCGACGCAAAGTGCCCCGCCGCCCCCGAGGCCGACATCCACACCGACGCCGCCGACGCCCGCCCGCTGACCCGGCCTGCAGCCGGCACCATAGCCGGGTCTGCAGCAAAGGCGCTTGGCGGGGATAGGGAGCTGTCCGCGCTCCGCCATGATCGCGCCGCTTCTAAGCCGACAGCGGAAGTGGTTTTACTCTATAAACTGCACCAGGAAAGCTGCGAGAGATTGCCGGAGCGGCAGGTTCCGCCCACCCGCGCCTTATACGGGCAAAAGGGGAGGTAGCCTTCCGCCTGGCCCACAAAAGGAGGGGAGGAGCAAGGGGAGGGAATATGCAAAACCGAGCAGCCACAAACATAAATAGAACGCGCCCTGCGGCCGTGTGCTCGCCGCGTCAGCCGTGACGGGCTGGCGGCGGCTGTGTTCAAACATGGTAGGGTGGAGATCGGAGCCGGAGGCCTGCGTTCGGCCCATCCCAAAGGGGCGAGGGGGCGGGGTTCCGCGCGCGGCTCTCTGAAGCACGTACCGAGCGGGTAGGGAGGTAAAAGGAGACACGCCAGGGGCGCGCGAGCGAGAGCGTTACGCGGCGGCGACCACGCCCAAGACTACCTTCCTCTCGGGGGGGGGGGACCGGGACGGCGCCTGCCGCGCGCTCTGCCCTTGGTGGGCGGAGAGGGGGCGGGGCTCGGGGGGCGGGGACTTCCTCTTGTGGCACCGTTTACGGAAAGGAATGCGAAAGAGGCGGCCTTGGGCGGGCCCGGCGCGTTACTCCACCCCGCGGGATAATCTTCGCCTCTCCCAGGGCCTGCGGGAAAGTCGCGGCCGGGAAGGCGAAACCCGCCCTAGGCGGGGGAGGGGTGGGAAGCCTTCTTTTGGCCGCGCGCCGAGGAAATACGGTAGCGGTGCTGTCCGTTAGTCTGCGGCGCTGCGCCTAAGCGGAAACGGGAGGTCGAGCGAGTGACCAGCGGAGCCCTCGAAGGGAGGCTGCAGGCCTTTTCCAGTCGCTTTCCAGTTCGCGGGCGCGGAAACTCGAACGACGATGTTCCGCCCAGGCGTGGCCGCTTATGAGCCGGAGGAGCGCGTTTTTCGTTAGGTGGATTTCGAGTGGTTTGAGCTTTGCAAGAAGAGGTGGCGGTTTCTGGTGGTTCCGACGCTCTCGTGTTTGCCTTGTTCCCCCGACGGTTAGAAGGCTCCCCTCGGGAGTAAAAAGGGAGGGACCCCCGGGGAGGGTTTTAGGGAAGGGATGGGGCCACAGAGATATCCGAGATTGGGCCTAGAAATCCTGAGGGAAAGCTGCTTCAGGAAGCCCGATTCGGTGGTGGCATGGCGTTTCCAAAGAGGGTGGGCGAGTTAGCCCAAAGACAATTTGCCACGCACAAAGACTGGCGGATCTTCTGTGGATCAAGTTCATTTCATTTTAGAGGATGTAAACTTCTGTGAAAGAGAGAGAGGTTATAATCTCGGTGAGTGGCAGCATCTGGCTGCCCCTTGATCGATCCTGGATAGTGTTTGGATAGAAAACCGTTGGGCATTTCGTGCCTGTTGGCTGGTATAGAAAAGACGAGGACAAAAATCACTTCTAGAATACGCCCAAAGGCCATCGTGGCTCTGAAGTCAGGCTTCTCTTGAGGGTACTTTAACTTTTGTTAGGCTATGCAGTGAAGGAAAAGGATTTTTTTAAAACAAAGTGGTTGAAAACAAGGAAAAATGTTTAGAAGTTCAGATGTGGAAAAAGATAAAGTACGGTGGTGGTTTATTTTCCTCTGTGCTATACAATAAAATCATTAAAACACTGCACTGTATGGGTACACCAAAGACCAACAACTCCCTTATTGCATGAGATTTATAGACTTAGTTTGTTTATCCCCCAGTACTAGTTCAGAAGGAGAAAAAATGAGGAAAGCTTGCTTAGAAAATGATCAAATAAAGTCAATTTATTTAGTATACAATTAATTCTAATAATTGGATGTGTATTGTTTCTTTTTGTATAGAGATTGACTGATTTTACTGACAGTATACTGACAGATGTTGATGTATACATATTTGATGTTGTACTTTATGGGTGTTACAAGTTTCAGGCAAAACTTAATCACTTAAGTGCTTGATAGATAACAGTTTTTTTCTAACATTATGCATACTCTCCCCGACTACATCATAGGTTGATAGAGACTGCTGCTATTTTTTTTAAATTTCTGCAGAGTTCTCCAGCTTTGGGCTAGGATGCTCATTGGGCCACTTTTGCCTTTTCATTTTGCCTTCTTGTCAGATGCATTCTTTTTCTTTGATACAGGTAGTTCTTCACTTAAAATCAATTGTATAGTGACTGTTCAAAGTTATAACAGCACTCAAAAAGTAACTTACAACCATCACAGAATCTCTGGATTGGAATTTCTTAGTGCAATAGAAATAACCAGGGTATTTCTTCTTACAAATCATTTATAAAGGCTGTTTATTCAATATTATCTTTCCGTTTTCTAAAATGGCTTTCGTTTTCTCTCAAGTTAGCTGTTTAGATGACACAGGCTTAAAAAATAAAACTGAAATACTGTGTGCCTATTTTTTAATCTTTTTCAGACATGATGAATAACAGTCCATGTCTATTTCTGACAAATTATTTTAAGTTAAGAATTGCATTAGGTATTCTGCTAAGCCTGTTAGCTTTTCATTTAGTTACTAGAATACATGTTGCTGAAAAGATGTAACAAAGAGACATACTATTGATAACTGGGTTTGCATTATGCAAGAAATCCATTTGTACACTGAAAAAACAGCACATATATATATATATATATATATATATATATACACAATACCAGACATAATGCTACACATATATATTCTTTACATAAGTAAAGTTGGCTGATATAAAATATACCAAGTCATTGCCGATATATTTTATCTTCCTTCAAGCTTATAGACAGCATGGAGGCAGAAAATAATTTTAATGGAATACATATGTACTTCAAATATACCATTAGACTGAAAATCTACAGGTATGTTTGTCATTCATTTAAAAATGATTAGCCAACAAGCTCTGAAAGGTAAAACTTAACTCCTTTTTGCTTGAGCTTGAAAAACCAAATAAACTTTCCAACATTTCCTAATGTTGGAAACAAGTAAATATGGATCAAAAATGTGAGACAAGTATGTAATATTTGTTTTTGGGGTGAGTAAGGTGATTTAGTACAATCAACTTAAGAAAATGTTAGAAAGTACCTACAGCTCTTTAGTTATAAATGTACAGTAAGTCTTACATATATGTTTGTAATATGCCCCCAGGGAGAAATTCTAGTAGCAGTAATATAGTTAATATAATTTTCCATATTATAGACTAATAAATAACTGAAAAGAGAATAGGCAAGAAACAACATGAGGCTGAACTCATTTGAGTAGAATGCTGTTTAACACTAGAGAACTATTATCAACAATTAGGTTGCTCAGTAAATAGTAATTTTGTATAAAGTTAAATATAAATTGTCAGAAAATTATTAGTATTTAATTTCTGAAATTTTAAAAATAATTGGAGATTAAAATTGGCAAGAATAAATGATGCATGCTTTTCACCTACATTCTTCTTTGTTTTACAAACAACATTATGTTGTCTTTTCCACCTGATTGTCTGAGACAGCCTGATTATCTCTGCTAGTTATACTTCTGCAAGATTATCTTCCCCTTTTGTTTATCTTCACTTGAATGCCACGAAGAAGAATTACTTGATAAGTTAATGATTTATTTCAAAGCAAATATCAGTGTGTATCTGTTGAAAAGTATGTGTTTTAGTAGTTCATTACAGTTTCCTGTTTTTAAATTTAAGATACCTTTGATTAAAGTTAGAATTGTCTCAGTAAAAAAATATTGTGGAATTCAAGAAAATAAACTGGATCAGATGAAGGGAATGAGAAAGTCCAATCCTCAGCATTAAAGCTGTGCTAAGAACAATTATTTTATTTGTTTATAACTGCTTAAAGAAATCTTACTGAACCTATAAGATTTCCAAACGCATTTAGGAATGCTGACTAATACTATGGTCATAACCCTCCATACTCTGGCCTCAGAATAGCTAAACTCATTATGGCTTCTTTTGCTATAAATCCGGTGCTTTATTTTGTTAGCTCTAATATTATTAAAATATTAAAAGTACATAATTTTTATGGAAAAATAAGTTGGGTTTCCTTATTAAGACTAACTGGACATTATTTTATAATTACCAAAACTGCTGATACAAATAGATCTGAAAATCTTGAGGACAACTACCCTTTCTTCTTAAATGCATATTGTCTTAATTTTTAAAGTTCATTTTTGACATACATTAGAGCAGATAAGCTATAAAAATCATTTCAGTGTTTACAATCCACTCATGACTTTTTCCTCCCTCAGTTAATTTTTTCTTCTTTGGAGTTTTCTTTCTGTATTTATATTTGAAACCGCATATACATGGAAGGAAAATAGATTGAAGTGTGTTCCCTCCCAGATTCTTCTGCTCTTAGATGACCTCCCTGAATTGATTTATAGAATAATTGTAGAAAAGTGTACTAAGTTCTAACTAGGATTGGCTGGTAATTGTTAATATTAGTGAAACAAAAAGAAGTGAAAGACAATTCCCATAAGAATAGAAATATATTAGAATAGGTAGCTATATCTAGTTTTCCATCTTTTTAAATCTAAATAATACCCCACGTTATTTACTATTCATTTTCCTGTCTTGCACAAAGGAAAGCAGGCATTTGATCAAAACTCCAAGCTTATACGAAAAGTCAAGCCACATGGGTTAAAAAGAGTATATTATTTAAATATTACATTCCAAATCCATGTTTAGATTGTTAAAAATTAATTTTCCAAAAGTATGGCAAAGGACTTATTAAACACTCAAACCTATTTTTTATAAAATTGAAAGTGATCATCAATAGATGAAATAGATTCACATCTAGATCTGAGATGGGTGAATAAGACATATTTATACGTATGTGTTGTAAAAGATTTGTACTTCTGTGATTTGAGTGTTCATATTTTCATAATCTATATTTTCATAACCTCGGAGATGGGGTGGCATACAAGTCTAAATAAATAAATAAATAAATAGTTTGGTAGATAAAATAGTTCAATATAAGGGCTACTGTTTTGCAGAACTAGGTACAGTAATCTTTTAGCAAGTTTATTGCCTGCCAGTCTTTTAGAGATAGCAAAGTTTGTACATTCTTCTTGGAGTATAAAAATTGGAAGGGAGACTGGAGATTATCTAATCTAATCCCATTGCCAATGCAGAATCCACTGCTACAGCATCTCCAGCAGACAACTAGCCAACACCTACAGTAAAGAAGGAGCGTTGGTAGACGTACCTTCGAACGTGCCTTCTGAGATGGTGAAGACAAGATCCATGCCTGGGGTGTATTCAGCTCTCCGGCTATAGACTGAATAGTAAAACTGAAGACACCCCCCTCCAGGCCACCGTCTCCAGTTCTGCAAGAAGTCGAGGCTGTCCCATATATGCTGCAAGAGTCCAATCTTTGTATAACATTCATGATTAGTAACAACTTAAATTTTAGTCCAATACACAACATGATTGCCAGATTCTAATAAATGGGTGGGACTGGATCCTGTCTTCACCATCTGAGAAGGCGCGTTCACAGGCAAGTCTACCAATGCTCCTTCTCCAGAATGGTTTCGACAGGATCCATGCTTGGGACATACCAAAGCAATGTCCGTTGGGAGGGATTCTAACCGTGATGAGACTGATCTGGCAAAACCTTTTGGAGCACTCTCCTTCCAAACGCCGTTTCTGTGGAAGCGAAAGAGTCCAGTTTATAATGTCTAATAAACGGTGAGGGAGTAGACCAAGTCACCGCCTTACATGTTTCTTTCACTGAAGCCTGAGTACTCCAAGCTGCTGTAGTGGCTGCACTACATGTTGAGTGAGCGGTGATGTGAGATGGGACAGGTAACCCCTGTGCTTTGTAAATGTTAGCGATGGTAGCCCTAATCCATCTGCCTATGGAGGAAGACGACACCCTTTGTCTCAAGTATTTCTGATGACAAGAAATAAACATTGTTTCCTTCTTTCTAAAGGAAGCTGTCCTTTTTATGTAGATACAGAGAGCTCTCCTGACATCTAAAGTATGCCAAAGTTTTTCTTTAGGGTGAGATGGATTAGAGCAAAAATTTGGAAGAACGATTTCTTGCGCTCTATGGATATGAGAATTGACTTTTGGTATAAAAGTAGGGTCCAATCTTAAAACAACTCGATTGGTGTGAAAAATACAGAGATCAGGTCTTATTGACAGAGCTGCAAGCTCAGATATCCGTCTGGCAGATGTAATTGCCACAAGAAAAATTACTTTATATGATAAGTGTTGTAGACTGTCAGTTCTCAAAGGCTCAAAAGGTGAAAGAGTAAGGGCTTGCAGTACCCTGGAAAGGTCCCATGATGGAAAACTATGAATGACCCCTGGTCTTAAATTTGTTGCCCCTTTAAGGAAACGCCGAATTAAAGGGTCTTGTGACAATAAATCCGAAGTGGTACAAGAAACTATCAATGAAAGCACTGCAACCTGTCTACGAAGAGTTGCTGGGGCAAGACCCTAATCCAATCCTTGTTGTAAAAATTCTAAAACCTGCGAGATGGAAGCCTGACCAGGATCTGAGCCTTTATCCTTAAACCAATTACAGAAAACTCTCCAGGTAGCCTCATAACTCCTGGATTCTTCTTCTAACTGGTGGATTGTCTTCTGTCTGCCTGTATAGTATTAATAACCTGTGTGGAAAGATGCACCTTTTCTAACAGTCTCCTTTCAAGTGCCAGACGTCCAATTGAAGCCATTGAGGCTCTGGGTGTTGAATTGGCCCCTGGCTGAGAGACACCTGTTCAGGAGGAATCCTCCATGGACATGACACTGACAAACTGACCAAGTCTGCAAACCACGCCCTCCTGGGCCAATACGGTGCTACAAGGAGAATGTCTGCTTTCTGCTGTAAGGTTTTCCTGACGACTGCTGAGATGAGAGGTAGTGGAGGGAAAGCATAAAGGAGTCCTTTTGGCCACTGGCAATGAAGGGCATTGACTCCCTCCGCTACCTGGGACAGAAACCTGGAGAAAAAAAACGAGGCAGTTGATGATTCGACTCAGATGCAAACAGATCCAGTACTGGGTGACCAAATCTGCTGGAAATGTCTTGAAAAAGAAGAGGATGCAACCTCTACTCTCCCTGGTCTATTGTAGATCTACTTAGCCAATCTGCCCTGACATTATGGGTCCCTGAAATGTGTTCAGCTTTGATTGAAATCAATTTTTTTTCTGCCCATGTACAGAGACAAGAAGCTTCCTTTTGTAATGACTTTGACTGTGTTCCTGATGATTAATGTGTGCCTTAGTGGCCACATTGTCTGTTAGGATTAACACGTCTTCTCATCTGACTCTGGCCTCAAATTCAATGAGAGCTAGATGGACTGCTCTTAATTCTAACCAATTGATATTATGCTTAACATCCTGAGTAGTCCAAATGCCCTGTGCTACCTGTTCTTGACAATGGGCCCCCCATCCTGAGAGACTAGCATCAGTAGTTATAAATTCCCTGTCTTTAAAGCAGCATCCTTTATCTAATGCTGAAGAAGTCCACCAAATTAAGGATATTAAAACCTTGGTTGGCAATCTCACTTGGATGGGAGAGGTGCCTTTCATAGATCTCTGAAAAGGTAATAAGAACCACTGTAATTCCTGAGAATGCAATCGTGCCCATGGCACTATATCAATGCAGGGTATCATTTTGCCTAACAATTTTGACATTTGGGCTGGAGATGCTCTTTTTATGAAATAAAAATGGGCTGCTAGTTTTTTAATGTCCTCTTTTCCTTGTTGAGAGAGAAAAATTAATTCTGATTCAGTATCTATTACTGCCCCTAAATGTAGGAGTCTGGTAGACGGTTCCAAATGACTCTTTTCTTGATTTACAAAAAAACCATGATACTGTAATGTTTGTAAGGTGATGGCTAAGTCTCTAATAGCTAACTTGTGGGAGACTGATTGTATTAACATGTCCTCCAAGTAGGCCAGAATCCTAATTGGAACAGTTCGAAGATGGGCTATTAAAGCTGCTAGGATTTTAGTAAATGCTCTGGGTGCCGATGCCAACCCAAAGGGGAGTGCTCTGTACTGAAAATGTTGACCTCCATAATAAAATCTTAAATACTTGCGGGGGTCAGGAGAAATTGGAATATGCAAATACGCTTCGGTAAGATCAATTGAAACTAGTCCCCTTGTCTCACGCCCCTCAAGATAGATTGAGGCGTGTGCATCTTGAACCTACAATAAATAACAAAAGAGTTTCATCTTTTTAGATTTAAAATAGCCCTCCATCCCCCTGATGATTTTGGAACAAGAAATAACATGGAATAGAAGCCTTGGCCCTGTTGTTGATCTGGGACCATTTCAATAGCTTGTATTGTCAGTAGGTGCTGTATTGACTCCTCCATTTGTCTCCTTTTGTGTATGTTGGCAGATACTGGACACCTAATAAAAAATCTTGGGGGCTTGGCTCGAAATTCAAGTGCCAGACCTTCCCTCGCTGTCTGCCTAACCCAAAGATCCGAGGTCATTTTTTCCCATTGGTCTGCAAAACTTTGCAATCTACCACTAACAGGGATATCCAAGTGATTATTTGAATTTCCTAAAGAGTCTGTTAGATGAGTCACGGAATGGTCGTTTGAACTGTTGTTGAGATCTTGCCTTGTAGTTGCTGCTTGTAGCCTGTTGAAAAGGTTGCCTCTGGCCGAAATTTGCTTGACTTCTTTGACTGGTAGACCTGTAGAAGGGTGCACGAAAAGATCGTCTAATAGGGAGAGAATTTGTTGTTCTTTAAGACTGACAGCAATATCTTACGTTTGTCCCGAGATTTGATGAGAACAGGATCTAACGATGCTCCAAATAGCTTTCCCCCTTTGTATGGTGTGGATGCCAGCTTCCATTTCTTTTTGGTATCGACCTGCCAGTACCTGAGCTAGAGTAATCTGCATGCAACCACCGCCAAAGACATGGCACGAGATGCGAATTTGACAGAGCTCAAAGTTGCGTCAGCTATATATTCCGAAGCAGCTATCATTTTGTTAAAGTTTAAGTGGGCTCTAATATTGCCTGTTGGTACCTGCTGCTGCATTTTTCTTAGCCATATCACAGCGGCCCTGGTAAAAAAGGGTGCTGCTGTGGCAGTTTTAACTGCCCATGCGGCTGCAAGGTGTGTCTTACGCCACATTGAATCAGCCCTTTTGTCCTCTCCCTTTAAGACATCATCATTGAGAGTAGTTGAAGAAGATGCTAAGGCTAGCACTGGGTCATCAACCTCAGGCAGCTGTAAAGTAGCTGCCAAAGGTGTGTCAACATTGTAAAATTTTTGTCAAAGGCCGTAATTCCAAGCCCTGAACCAGGCCCCTCAAGCTGTCTCTGCACCGTATTAAAGAAAATTTTGTAGGAAGGGATGACATCCGCTCCCACTTTTGGGTCCATGAAAAGCGTTTCATTACCTACTATTTTGTGAGTAGCACAAGACGTCTCTTTGTTAAATTCTAGACCAGTTGCACTCTTGGCCTTAGCTAATAATGCTTTAAATAAATGTGGTTTAAACAGGCCTTTAATATCAGATACCTCTGGCTCTGTTTCCTCCTCTGAAAGGGAATCTATTTCCCCTTCCTCTACTAAACAATCGGAGTGTTCATCCTCTGATGTGGCAGGAGAACATGTTCTGGTTCTAAGGGCCAGTCCAGGAGGATGGGAATGTTTTCTATGATGGAATCTACTCTATCTGCCTGCATAGGATTAGTCATCTGAAATCCTCCCCTCATTCCTTGCCCAATCAGTTGTGTGAACCACTGCTGGGCCACCAGAGGCATCAATTGACCTGTTTTAGTGTGTTGATTTTGTATGGGTCCAGGTAATGAATCAACCATTGGTACAGGATTACTCCAGTAAGAACACCCTGGCATCTCAGAATCCTGTATGTTAGTAGTTACTTGGCCCAAATTATCCATGTCAGATTCCACTTGAGAAGAAGGTGATTGACTTGTACAATTCTCTGTGGGAGGGCTTAATTGCAATGAATTCAGTTGATCTTTTGAAGTCTTTTCTATTTGCTTTGCCAATGTACTATGTAATCTCTGCTCATCCTGGCCCTCAGCCCTGGTCTTTCTGTTGGCTCTGGCCTTGGCTCTGATCTTCTCAGCTGCCTCCTGTACCAATCCCTTGGTCTTACAGGATCTCTTACCCCTACCTTTCAACCGAGTGGCAGTGGTCTGCTGAGGAGACAGCACATTGTCAGAGTCCTCCATAATATCAGAGAGATCGAGGTAGCACTCCGACTATAATAAATAAAGTTAGAAATAACAAATAATTAGTGTGTCTGTATCTTATAAGAAATTATCCAATAACAGCATTAGTCTACTTCGGAAACTTTGTCCCTGAAAACAGAATTCCGCCAATAATTAGGATAATTGGTTAGCTTAATGTTCAAAATCTATCCAGAATAAGCCTCTATGAACAGCCATCTTTAGTCATGAGGCACAGTGGATGCTACTAGAAAATGGCTGCCTCTACAAAATGTCATTCCTGCCAATTTTAACCGTTACTGGGACCTCCTTGCTTTGCTAAGGCTAGAAGCTGGTTGCCTTTACAAAATGGCGCTCCCACCAATTCTGACCATTGCCACGTTATTTTTACCATTGCAGAATCACATCGCAGCAGTCCCAACAGCTCAGCTTAGACAGCTCTTCCTTACTGGACAGGCTGTCTGACAGGCTTTTCACTACATAATCTTTCCGATCTTGGTCGGAACAATCTCACCTTCAGCTGTTCATCGCAAGGAAGCCGCTCGGCGTTAAACAAGGCAAAATAAACTGCCTTTTGTGCTCGAAATACTGAGCTCTCCCTTATATGGGCAGGCTACTGAGTTGGCACAAGGTATCGCTTCAACGCCCCCAAAACCCTATTCCAGGTTTTTGGGGGCGATCCTGTAATCTCCGAGCTGAAGAAGCCTTTGTAGATTGAGATGAAGGCTTGTGATACCAAAAGCATTGAGTCTTCGAAAAGCCTATTGTGCTGACAGTCCCGTAAGGACTGTTTTGTGGATAGTACAAAGTGACAAATATTAACCAAAAAAGTATTACAAACACCCCTCTATGTGAAAGAATAGAGGAGCAAAAAATCAAGTGTCTATTCTGCCAAGACTGAATAGAAGAACTGGAGACGGTGGCCTGGCGGGTGTGTGTCTTCAGTTTTTCTATTCAGTCTATAGCCGAAGAGAGCTAAATACATCCCAGGCATGGATCCTGTCGAAACCATTCTGGAGAAGGTACCAATTTCTTCCATTACATTCTTACTATTCAGAAATCTGAATAGCGCGGAATCTGGGGGTCCTCCTGGATGTACTGCTCCGGTTGGAGGAACAGGTGGGGGCCGTTGCCAGGGGGGCCTTTGCCCAGCTCCGCCTTGTTCGACAACTTCGCCCTTTTCTGGACCGGGACGCCCTGCGCACGGTCACTCATGCCCTTGTTACCTCTAGGCTCGACTACTGCAACGCTCTCTATCTGGGACTGCCCTTGCATACCATCCGGAGACTGCAGCTGGTGCAGAATGCGGCGGCGCGGGTGGTGATGGGAGTTACCCGGTTCTCCCATACGACCCCCCTCCTGCGTGGCCTGCATTGGTTGCTGGTTGCGCTCCGGGTGAGATTCAAGGTTTTGGTGTTAACATACAAAGTCCTTCATGACATGGGTCCTCAATATTTAAGGAAGTGTCTTCTTCCAATATCGAATACCGGTCGCCCTGTGCGAGCCCATAGGCAAGGACTCCTCGGGGTCCCGTCGGCGGGTCAGTGCTGATTGGCGGTTCCCCGACGACGAGCCTTTTCTGTCGCGGCCCCTGACCTCTGGAATCAACTGCCTTTGGAGCTCCGCCTGGCCCCTGACCTCCGCACCTTTCGCCGTGAGCTAAAGACCTGGTTATTTGACCAACCCGGGCTGTGACCCCCCCTGGGTGAGGGATGGTTTTTAAAGGATTTATAGTGTTTATATTTGGACTTATAATTTAATTTAATTGTTTTTTAAGTATTTATTGTCTCATGTTTTAGTTGTAAGCCTTGAGTCTTCGGAGATGGGGCGGCATATAAGTTCAAATAAATAAATAAATAAATAAATAAATACTTTTATTTAAGATGTGCAATCAAAACCTACTTATTTTATATAAATCCATTTTGTCCTGTCTTCTGGAAGAACACTAAACAATTCTGCCCTTTCTCTATCTGATAACCATTCAAGTATTTGAACACCATTATTATGTTTCTTCCCAGTCTTTGCTTCATGCTAAGCACACCCCACCATCCCAATATTGGTATGGGAATCTATGGTAGAAGCAAACATTTTAGGTGACAACTGTGTATCAAGCAGTTCTTGGGTAGCTATAGATTGTCAAAGGAGCCTTATTTCTACAAACAGATATCACTTAAATTGAGGTTCACTTAACATATGGTCCAACTTAAATAAAAGTGGCCACCCTATGGTGAAAAACTTAATGCCACCATGCTAACAAACTGGATGAAATTAAAGCATTTAGTGTTTAAAGAAAACTATTGGTATTAACCATCTGCTGTGGTTAATGATTAGTGAACAATTTCAATTTAACATATTTCTCAGGTAACATTAAGTGGGATTCAGAGAGTCTCTTCTATGCAATAGAATTGTTTATGAAAGCAGTGTAACCTGTTGCTCACAGTTGCCCAGTAGATTCAAGCTGGAATAACTAAATTCTTTTTCAATCTAAAGAATTTGTGGTTTTAAAAAGTACTTTTAGTGAGTAAAAAGTACTTGATTGAGGGTTTGACTCTACATTTCATGCAATTCTTTGAAATGAAACCCAAGTTAACATAGAAATGGCTGTTCTGATGAATCCATTAAGGTCACACTTATTCTTTATCTGAAGCATCTAATAGCAGTTTTCATGCTGTTATAGCTATCCAGATCAGCTTTCTTTGGGAGATGGTGAATGCAGAGAGAAGGAAAACTTGCCATTTTAACATCTTCATCCAGTATGAGAAGCACTCCACAGAGTCCAAATATAGATTCAAATGAGACAACTATAAGTTAGAATAGAATAATAGAGTAGAATAACTTTATTATCACTTTGAATGTACACTAATCGGTATACATTAAAATGAAATGTCATTGCATACAGCTCTCAAAAGGTCACCACCTCCAATATACATTACATAAACATGACAAAATAAATACATACAAAATTTTATACCCACATATATAATATATAATATGACACAGAGAAACAACAGTCTTGTTCAGATGTATACAGTTGTTACTCTGTTGTTTAAATACTTCCCTGTGGTAGTCATTCAGTTGAGAATTTTAGCCAAATTAAATATATATTTTAGAATGTATGCTTATGGCTGAGATCTTTTTCAAACAGTTGTTTTTAATTCCTTCAAAACTTGTAAAACACTCAAAGCAGCATAGGCAATCTAGTTAAAGAAACCACCAGTTTCCAATTTAAAATACTTTAAAAACATTTCAAATGAAAAGTCAACTAAAATAGAAAATCATTTTCCCATAATTAGTCTTGGTAGGAACCTAAATCTTAAGAACTGAAGGCAGCATGCACTAAATGCAAGACTACAATGTGGAAGAGTCAATCTTAAATATTACCAGCATGAAAATGAAGGAAAATTTCATATTCAAAAATATATTTGCAAAAGGTGGCATCCCCCAAAGAAATTGAAAATTCAAGGTAATCCTTTGTTAATCTTGTATTGATACAATAACATATTCTCTTTTACATTCTACTTTAGCCTACAAGGACATCAGGTGCTAACTACTTAACTGGAGTTATGGGGTAGGAGATAAAGCTTCAAATATGGAGCAATGCAAAGTTTGATTATTTTTTTATGTTGGGATGTTCTGGGGTTTGGGGCAATTGTCATAAATTTTGAGGTCAATTTGAACATTTTGTTTTGCTATTTTTCTACCTAAAAGTCATTCTTATTCAGTATTACCCAGTTTGATTTAACTGGGAATAAAGAACTGAAATTCCAAGGCTGTAGGCCAGAGTGAGTAAAAAAGAAAAGATTATTTTCCTAAAAGAAAATAATAACAAATTGCTTGTTATATTTTGTCAAGAATGTGCTAATTTATTAATTTGGAATCAAATTTAAAAAACACTCTACAATAAGATTGCTGATTTTATTTTAGGCAATATAATTCAATACTTTTAGTCTCTACTGAAAAAAGAAACTAGGGGCTTCATAGAACATCAGATGAAATTAGTAAGTATGAATAAAAATAAAATGAAACAGGTTCCTAATAAATTGCACAATTTGTTACAGCAAGAACTTTTTTGGGGGGGAAATGACACTATAATGTTTTCATGAGGTTATTTTAGAAATGAGCAGAAATGGCATATATTTCCTTTATATATCTTATTTGGGAGAAAGCAGCTCTTGAATTTTCAGACTGTTGGATGGCTAAAATTCCAGTTCCCTTATGTTCTTTTTTTAATGAAACATAATTCTTCATCCTAGTTATATATTATAGTTACTGAACAATCTAATTTAACTCTACATGGTCCACGGTGAGAAAAATATCCTAATTCTTGTATAATCTGATTTTCACTAGCTTTTCATTTCATTAATCAACTGACAAAGTAGCTTCGAGATTCTTGTACTTTTATTTTTTCTCATGCCTACCTTTGTTTTATGTAATTGGAAAATATATTTTATAGAACTCAAATTATACAAATTACAGTGATATGAGATATACTATATTGGATATGGAATATTCATATCCGAGCTCTATTTTAAAAGGTTTTGTATTAAATGATGCAGAGATTACAAAAATCATTAAAACAATTTATTTGTAGCTTTAATATCTCAAATTACCAATCATACAAATGGGTGTTGAAATATATACTAGGCTCCTCCAAAGATGATTGGAGTTCAGTGGAATGATCTGCCCCTTATAAGGTCAGAGCTTATAAGGGACTCAAATCTGCAAATTTAAGTTAATTATTGCAAGTATATTGGTAGATTATATTAATATCAATGGTAGGGTAAACCAAGAAATTCAATACAGTAGCATTGATTTGCATCTTGCAAATCAAATTTAATGTTTCTAATATACTGACCTGATGTATTAATATTTTTTTTCAAAAAAGATGTTTAGAATTTAACACAACTATTATACAATGTAAGTATTATAAGAAAATATGTATGAAGCAATTATGAAGATGAAACAGATGTTTTTTTTTTTGTTTTAATCTTTGGCCTTTTTCTTATTTGAGAAAAGCAAGTTTTATAAGAGGGACAGTAAAATTGCTACCTCCTGAGCACTGCTCTGAATATACGTAAGATGAAATACTAAAATTCATTAAGAAGCTTCCTTAGTAAATAAACACTTGCTTAAATATTTTTATGTTAAGTTTAGAAAGATTTTAATAAACTCTCCATTATGTGAAGATATCTGAGATAAAGAAGCACATTCTGTTCAGAAAATGATGAAATATGTATCACTTGTCTTCTTGTATTGTTTTTAGAACAGCTCTGTGTGTGTGTGTATATGCACACACACATATACATACATATATCACATGGAAAAGTAAAGAATAGCAAAGTGATGGATCTCTGGTCTCCATCATTTTACTATCAATTTATCTCATGTCTTTGAAATGGACATTCATTTAAATTATAATCTTTGTCTGGAATTTGTCATTTGTCGTTTCCTGTTAATTTGAAGAAAATGAGCCTGACTTAAATCTGTTACAGAATGAACAGAAAGGGAAAACTAAAGTAAAGTAAATCTAAAGTAAATAAAGATTGTGGAATGCATTTATAGTCACATGCTTGCACACAGAAAAGCACACAAATTGATTTCCTTTATTGTTAACAAAAAATGCACTAAACGTGTATGGCAGTTCTATTCAAATCAAGCCACAGACCCATTGGATCTTAAAAACAATTGACACACAGCACATATGAAAAAAGCACATCCTGAAAGCAAAGGTAATAAAATAAATTTTTATTATTCATTAGTTCTTTTTGACTAGGCAATGAGGTATTGTTTGATTGGGAAGGAACAAAAACCATTGGCCATGCTAACACCTCCCACACACGTACATTTATTGAAGCCTGGTATTCTACTAAAAGAGCAATTAACAAGCATATTGATCTAGACCCAGCATATGAATATGTAAGAAACCAGGCCATTTGAACAACCAATCAACAAGAGAACCAATCAGCTGCTCAGAATTTAAATATAACTCCAAACGAACAACCAACTAACGGACCACACTGGCACACAAGACATTTATAAGCTAAGGAGAATAAAACAAGAAAATCATCCTCCTGCTGCTGCTGCTGCTACCTAGCCTGGGAACAAAACATTCAGAAACTGAATTGAAACAAGGTTGGAAAGCAAACCATTGCTGAAAATGTATTGTTCCTATATTGCAAAAATATTCAGGAAAAAATATTTTGGGAATAGATTTTGTATGCCAAAATAAGCGGATGCATAGAAAATAATAATTGTTTCAGCACAGTGTTCTGACCTAGGCTTCCCCAAAAGCACAAAGCCTATTCCATATCCCAATAAAACCCCTTTTATTTGGTTTACAGTGAATTCCTCTCCAGCAAAGCGCCAGCCAACAGTCTTTTAAGATATTTTGCAATTACATGCCTTTATCAGGCTTGGAGAGCTGCCAGGCCGATATCTTTCAGATGCCACACTGTAGCAGACAATAGCTGGCAAGAATGCAGGAACAGATCTTCACCCAAATGAACCAATTGTCTCCTGCAAAACTCCACTCCCCTTTCGCTCCTCTTTTATTCCCTACTGGAGGGTCAATTCACCGTCCACCTGTGGCTTTACTCCCAAGTTGACCCTTGTTCCTTAGCTGTTCCCTTCTGGCAGCTCTGTGCATGCAGACACTGGGAACAGGCTTCAGCTGTTCTTCGGCCTCATTGATGTCTGACTCCGAAGGCAGCTGATAATTGTCAGATGGCCCTGGCCCCATTTCTGCCTCCGACACAGCACTCAGCCTTCCCCAGACTCCAGGACTGGCCCATGTTTCCCCACAATCTCACTGAATCTGCTGCCAGCTCCACTGGCCGCTGGCGGGCCACAACACACAGGATGATAGCATCTTTTGGCTGATGGCATATTTGAAGTTTTATCCTACTGCAATTACCAGAACGTGACAGGTAAACTTACAAATTAATTATGCTAGACTGCTATGGCAAATGGATATCATGATAGTATAGCTGATTATGAGTTATACATTTAGCAGAAAGTGGATAAACTCATAAGGTAGTCTCCCATGTTTGTAGGGTCTTTATGAGGTCACAAGACATCGTTGCATATAAACACAATTGTATTGACTGATATTTGTAACCCAGCAGGAAAAATTGCTTGTCCTTATATCCACAAAGTTTCCTATCTTATATTTAAATTTAATATATCAAGTTTTTCAAATCATGATTTGGCTGTTTATTATTTATTCAATTTCTATAGCCCCCTACTCAACCAAATGACACTGGGTGGCTTCCAATTATAAAATTATAAAACAAAACAATTTACAAAAACATTAAAACAATACAAACACCCACAAAATATATGCTTTTATACATTTTCTGACCTGATTCCACTTGTTTCCTTTTTACATAAGGTATATTGAAATACTAATGCATTCACTACCAAAAGTGTTCTTTGCCTTCAGTTAGACATGCTTGCATTCACAATCTAATATTGGCATGTAAAATATTTGGTGCCTTCTGCTCTATTTATCTGGGGCCCAAATCTTGTATGATTTACTTCTAAACCCCTATACTGAGAATTTGATTTGGAAATCTGAGGTTCCAACTGTGCTAAAAAAAATCTGCTGTATAACCACACAGGTTTGTTTCTTGGCTTTGAATATACTTCTGTAAATTTGGGACCTTATTGATTCATGTTACAAGATAGGCCTGATACTCAGTATCATCTGTTCTTAGCAATTTTTATTCTTAGTTTTAATATAAGTTAATTATATAACATACAGCTCTTTATAGATTAGTTTTATCACATTACGTTTGTTCCAGTTTGTTATTCTTTTTGGCTTTCTAAATAACTGCATTAAAAATGGTTAACTTCAATAGACCCTATCCTATTATTTATACTTGGCAATAGATTTTGGCTGTGATTGACAATTCACAAGTCATTTGTGATTATATAACTGGTTTTAATGAAAAACTATTTCTATGATCCATGTAGTAACTACCCTTGGAGCTCCGTTTGGCTCCTGATCTCCACTCCTTCCGCCACGATCTAAAAACCTGGCTGTTTGAGCAGGCCGGGCTGGACTGACTTTTGGGGTGTTTTAAATTGGGTTTTAGTTGTTTGGGCTTGTTTGGGTTTAATTGTTTTTTAAATTATTTATTGTTCGTATTTTAGTTGTGAGCTGCCCCAAGTCCTTCGGGAGAGGGGGCGGCATACAAGTCCAAATAAAATTAAAATAAAATAAAATAAACAGTAAAGGGAATATTAAAAATAATTATGTTTAGAATATTTAAAATTCCTTTAACTTTATAAATGTAGTACTAATTAGTTTTTTTACCTTGTCTTTCCTCTTCTCTTTTCTGATAATATTTCTTAAAAATTAAATAATTTGTGAGAAACCAAACAAAGTTTAGGGGGAGCAAAACCACAGAAAAGCACTGGTAAATCACCTGCTCGGTTTGTCTAACCTTTCTCTGTCATAATCCATTTAAAAGGAAGATCAAGAATAAGCTGGAACATTTTGTCCTCTATAAATTATCAGCATTTTTACCTAGACATTTTTGGGAATTTAATCTGTGCAGAAATTAACTTGAGAATAGATAAAGATTGTGCTAAATAAGCAAAAATAATAGTTTGCTATATTCATTGCCCGCTCCTTTCTTTTTCTCGAACAAATTCCTCATTGATCCTTTCCAATAATTGTTCCATGCTTATCAAAACCATCATCCCCGTTATGTTTGTGCTGGTTTTTATAATTTTCTCCAGTAGTTTTTCTTCTTTAAATTTCCTTTGTACTTCTGCAAAACCTCCAGTTGCCTTTATGCCATCCTTGTGCATTCATGAGATGACTTGGCAACAGTGCTAATGGCAATGGTAGCCTGAACATTGGAAATTAAGGGAATAATGACAAAGTGTTTTCTTTAAAAAAAGAAAGGCAAGCATAAACTGAAAGTGAAATATATTTTCTTTGCTTAATTTGTGAATTATAATAATGTGATGAGAACATATTTAAATGCTTGTTTTCTGCCTGTTCACCAGAAAGGCACCATCTGCTGTATAACACCTGGTTTATTGAAAAACGCTGAATGCAGTTCCAGTTTGGATCAAAAGGTTTACGTAGAAAGTCTAAGGAGTCCATAAAGTTTTTGTTACTGATGGACAGTATGGTGCACAAGTTCCACTGTATTATTTAATGGCAAGCATTAGTATTAAACGCCTTCTTCCAGGTCATTGATTAGATGCATTACATCACAGATTAATACAAAGTAAAAACCTAGGAGTATTTATTATAATATTAATAATAAAATGACTATGTCTTCTGCAACAGACTACCCACTTAGAAAGTCTAGGAAGTTCGTTTTGCCTCTAGGAAAGCTGAACTGCCTTGTTAACAAGTAAAATAGCATTTTTAGTCACAGTGCTTTGCTACACTGTTACACAAGAGTGAATTCAAGTATGAATGTTTTGTCCTGGAGCTCTGGATTTTAGACACGGAGTCATTAAGCTAAATTGAATGGACCTGAAGATTCTTCCTTCAACTTTTTCTCTAAATCAGTCTCCCTGGAAAACATGGACATTATATATAAATTGTGTGTTTGCGTGCGTGTATGTGAATGTACATAAATAATCTGCAGTAATTGCTAGAATGTATGTATCATCCAAGGCAGCCCAGGTAACTTCCATTCAGATTATCTCTTTTAATATTGTACCCTACCCCTCCAATCAATCAAGATCTATTTATGTTCAATAAACCTTTTATTCCATTGCAAAAAGATTAATGGTCAATTTATGGTACAGTTGTTGGAAGTTGCATATGAGAACTCATGAAATTGTGGAATCTGAGCACCAATTAGTGAAGCAGATTTTCTAACTACCATGGTAGATTTATTTAAGGAAATACCTTCAGAAAGGTAAAGCCTCCCAGGAGAAGAGCCACAGTGCATATACTTTATGCATGCATGCCTGAGAACAAAGGCAGAAGGAAGTGACATGAAATTAACAATATCTTGGACAAAGAGCAAGCAGAGTGACAAAGAGAAGACATAGTAAATTCTTAACTATTTACACCCACTGCCCCCTTGTGGTCAGTAGATTATGACACACTGAAGTATCAATGTCATTGAAATCACACTTCAAACAATAGCAGATGTTTAGGTGCACCAATGCAAGGGAGGGCAGCTTTTTTCCAAGAGAACTATGAAATACTTGAGTCAGTAGCAGAGCCACAGATTTGTTTTCCCTATCTCCCACACTCCAGAACACCCTGAGGAAGAATATGATGCAATAGCTTCTGGAATTGATTTGCTTACCCAATAGTTGACTCCAAATAATCGAACTCTAGACAAGGCAGATTGACTATACGCTGCTGCTTCTCAGCTGATTGATACAAGCTACATTGCAGGCATTCCCATTCCTATCAAAAGTTGCAAGATACTGCAATCAGGTATGACTTTGTGCCGTCTCACCGTGAGGGTGTTCAGTTCTATTACTGGAAAGTTATCATTTTAGCTACATTTTTAGCTATTATTTCCCACCTACGTACAAATGATCATCCATGTAACATTGGTGGCATGAGTCACATGGTCTTCAAATTCAAGATTCACAAATGGACTCAAACTATTAATCTCCCTAAATATGGGAGTCCCTTCCATTCCCCCCGCCCCCATTGAGATTGGAAATGTAAGGGAGGTTCTGTATGGAGTCTTGTTTTGAGCTCCCCCGTACTGGATGTGTTCAAGGAGAGACTAAAACATCTTTTAGCTATGTCTTCATTTGGGCTTCTGTAATGAACCAGGGATTAAACCTGGTGGCCTAAATGCCTCTCTTAAATTCTGCCTGAAAGCACCATGCTGAGTGGGGGAGCTTCATGCTGGCTCAGCCTCAGTTGTTTATCTTTTTCCAAAAAGTTGTGTTTATTGTCTGAACTGCTTTGATGCTTGTTCTCTTTGTCACTATGGCAAAACCTGGTAGTTCTTTTTGCAAGCTCAGGAAGAGGAAGAATAAAGGAAAAAGGGTAACACAGGGTTGGGGTTTTTTTTGCCCCACTACAAGCAGTGGATGTATGGATGTGCAAAACAGAAGCTCTTCTACTTTCAGCCTTAGTTGTTTAATCATTAAAAACAAACTATTTTCCTATTTCTCTCTCTCTCTATTTTTCTCTAAAAGAATACATTGGAAAGATGGCATTTAAAAAAAGAAAAGAGTAAGAGCCTGAAAACCTTTTTGCTCCTTATCTGGCCAATGAGTCCTACCAGCATTGAGGTCCAATCGCCCAGTACGCCCTCACAGGCAGGCCCTCCTGGGGGTACCGTCAGCCAGACAATGTCGGTTGGCGGTTCCTTGGGGGAGGGCCTTCTCTGTGGGGGCGCCCACCCTTTGGAACCAGCTGCCCCTGGGGCTGCGTTTGGCCCCTGACCTGCATTCCTTCCACTGCGATCTAAAGACCTGGCTGTTTTTACAGGCCGGCCTGGATTGAGAGGGATTGGGGATTTTAAAATGGGGCGTTTTAATATTTTATAATATATTTGGATTAGATATAATTTTGAATGATGTTTATGTATTGTATATATATTTTGTGTGAGCTGCCCCGAGTCCTCCCAGAAGATGGGGTGGCATATAAATCCAAATATAATTATAATATAATATAATAATACCCTCTTGACTGAAAGGAGATTCTATGGCATATTTGGAGACTTCCATTCTGGATTCTAAACATTTTGTGATAAACCTGTAAATCAAATGAAACTATGTTATTACAGTCCAAGGTGCTTTCAATACACTCCTTACTACATTAGATTCTACATTGCTAAACATTGGGAAATGCCAACAGGAAACATGATTTTTATCTGCAAGAGTTTCTATAGGGAATTGGCATTTCAGCTAAAGTGAGAGTAGAGACATATGCAATCTGGTTTCTTAATGGCATTGCTACTGGTGAAGCCTCTGGCTCTTTTTTATAGGAGACGTTAACACAAAAGTTATACTGTAGTAGCAGCAGCAGCAGCAGCAACAGCAGAAATAGCAGATTTCTGTAATTTCCCATGCAAGATGAATAGAGATCCATGCAGATATGCTGTATTTGGATTTATATACTACACACAATGAAGTAGAACTGCAAGAACCTCTAAAAGCTTGGAACTGGCATCTATAATTATGTTTTTGCATATGGCTGATTGTGTGATATTGAATGGTTTTATTTTGAATTCAGATATAAAACTCTCAATTGTGAGCATTATATTTGCATGATAAGAACATGGTAAATGGTGAAGATGCTATCAACAGAAAAAGTTCTTCAGAGAATTATGATTGTGTTTTATTTGAAATAGAATTGCAAGAATTGTGTATCACATTACTATACTTTTCCTTGGTAGCAATGCTGTCCTAGTTAAACATTCATTTTAAAGCTGTTTAAATCTTATGCAACTTGCCTGTAGGACTTGAGCTGTATACTAGTGCCATTTCCCAACATTAATAAATACCAGACATGCATCATTTTTGATGCATTCCCACACTAATTATACAATATACTTATACTGATATCGTATTTGGCTTAGACAGGCAAAAAAATGGTTGGGAAACCAAGGTACAGTATGTATGATCTTCACAACATGTGTATCCAAGAGATAATTACTTGTTTGGATTGTGATGGGAATGAATGCCATCAGCTCACTGAGAATGCATTTTACTCACCTATAATTTATATTTTGTATACCTGTTGCCACCCTAGAACTATGTTTTCTCTACACCGTTGCTCTGAGAGAAAGCTGGACAGACATGAGTCTTGTGGCAGCTAGAAACAAGCGGACCCGGAGGCTTCTACCTGGTCGTGTAGTTTATAGTTTTTCCTCCTGCCTGTCCTGCAGTGTAACATAAACAAAGGAGTTGCTCTGCAGCAACTGAGCAGAACTTGGAAACTCTACATTCCAAATACTGTGTTTGCAACCAAAATCTGAGTCTTCAAAATACTTTTGGCAGCTCTTCAGTCTCTCCGTTTCCTTGAACTCAACACTTCTTTATTTAGCTGTTTCTTGGCAATGTGATACTTAGGGATAGGTCAATCAGGATAATACACTGAAATGAAACTCATCTTCCAAGTATCCGTGATAAACTAGCAACTTACTGTAGTTTCTTTGTATTCCCTCTACTACTACTATTCTGAAACGATGTAAATATACCTCATCTGAATCTACTGATTTTTTTTATCTCAAAAAATATATAACACACTTTTTCCAGTTATTTTGTCCTCCATGTTGTCTGTGTTTCATTATAGCACAAAGCATAAAACTATTCAATCTTTGCCTCATTATTCTTTAATGTCCTCTTGAATCATAATTGGGAAAGTTCTAATATCTTACATTTAATTTCCCTGTTTATGTTATTGATTTTTAGAATAGTAGCCTGTTCAATATTAGGGAAGTGATAACCAAAATTTTCTCTTCCATAAAATACTTTTTATGTTTCACTCTACTTTAAAAAAAAAGAATGCATGGTTAATATAACAACTGGAAAATGTATTTGGGATTCATTATAAGTATATGTATAAAATCAAGTTTATCTCAGAACTTAAGAACTTTTACAGTCTTCCCTCTTCTCCATTGTAGAAAGTGAAATTATATTTTAAGTAAATTTGAAGTATTCTTCTTGGGTTTACTACAGTTTGTTCTTCATTCAGTGTAACAAACTGAGAATAAATCACTTTTGTTGGAACAAATGAAATTCAAGCCATGGGTAAGACTACTTGACTTCATGAATTCCTACAACAGTATTATATTTATCTCCAGTGTATAGTAGACAAGGATAAACTGAAGCTCACTTTGTTCATTTTACTTTTACTTCTTTCTTTCTATCCAAAGTAGTCTGGAGGGAAGTGTATAATTACCCACTTTATTTTTTTTTCTTTGTTCTCCAGTACTTAAGATTATGTTCTGAGCAAATTTGATTTTATAAACAATTTTCTGAACTGCATAAATGCAGTACTGTGAAGGTAATTAGTAGTGATTCCTCTCAGGCAAAATTTCTGTATAAAAGTCCATACTGTAGCTCTGTAGTGCAATCACAAAATGAAGTGTCAAGGAAGGAAGAAAAAAATCAAGTGAAATGAGAGACTAGTGGGGGGAGTTGCTAGGGCCACTAAAGGGCATTTTACCAAATACCCTTAATATTATTGAAAAATATAACATTGTAGTGATATAATCAACCTACAGTGTGTTGTTAACCCCAAGCAATGCACATATAGTAATTTTATAGCACATTTATTTAAAACAAGACTAACCACTGTGTTATTTATACTATTTCATTATAACTCTAGGCTGTCATTTATCTGTAGTTGTGATACAAACATCATTTCTGGTTGCAATGTTACCTTCTTATCAAGATACACCAATTATTTTTGTAGCTATGTTAATATATTACTAAAACAATTTTATACATATTATAAACACTGAGGGGTTTTTTTCTCTCTAGTTTTTGCTTATTTTTCTTATAGGCTTATTTTTAAAGCCTTTATCACAGCTTGCAAGACTCGTAAAACTTGCTGTTCCAGTTTTCTTTAATTTTGCTATCATACCCCACATTCAACTCAATTACTGTCTACAAAGGGTGGAGGCCATTCAGACTGTGTTACGGGCAAAATGTTTGCTTTCATTTCTAATAAGTCATTTCAGTTAATTTCTAAGGGGATTAATCTGTGATGCAAACATGCATTGGTGAGCCAGATTGCCTCTTAGCTTGGCAGGTGAAAGCAAAGTAAATCAAATGTTACAGTAATTAATAAATAATGCAGACTTTAAGAAAATAATTCTATTCAAATCCTGACAAACTGAACCTAGAATCTGATTATATTGCTCTCTAAAAAAATTGGTCTAGCACTTTTTCAAAAGAGCACTAAACCCATATATACGTTGGAGAAAAGCAATAGCAGTGCTTTTATGCAACGTGATTACATATTGCATCATTCACAGTATCTTTGTGATTCAGTTTGATTCATATCATTTTGGCTGCTTTACCTTGTGCAAGCAGAAACTCATAAAATCCTAAGATTATAGGATGTAAGGTTGAAAGGGGCTTTAAAGATCATCTAGTACAAGTTCCTATTAAGTGCAGGAATCAATCATTATGGCATCTACGACAAATGACCATCCAGCCTCTGTTTAAGTAGTTTCCAAGACAATCTGTTCTACTGTTGAACAGCTCTTCCTGTAAGGATTTTTTTTCTGATGCTCAACTAAAATCAGCTTTCTTGTACTTTAAGTCTATTGTTTCTTGTCCTTTCTCCTCTCTGTCTTATAGATGATAGCCCTTTACGTATTTGAATATTTGACCGCTATCACCCAAGCCAGTACAATTCATTTGCACTATTTATTTGGGTGCCATCAAGTTAGTGTCGATCCTTAGAGACATCTTTTTCCATGTCAGTCTGCCCCCAATTTTCAGGTCTTCCAACTGTGCATCCATCACCACTTGAATTAAGACCACTTACCTTGCCGCTCATCCTTTTTCCTTCCACCTTTCTCACCATTATAGATTTCTCCAGAAAGCTAGGTCATCACATAATGTGTCCAAATTATGATAATTTGAATGTGTTGATTCCTGCCTTGAGTGAGAAATCTCAGTTGGTTTGTTGGCCATCTATGGTATCCTCAGGAGTCTTCTCCAGCAGTAAACTTCAAAAGTATCCATACTCTTTCTATTCTGCTTCTTCAAAGTCCAATTTTCACTTCTATAGACAGTGATAGTGAACGTCAATGCCTACACCATTTTGATCTTTGTAGGTATGGACATATCTCAGCATTTGAATCTCTTTTCCAAGGTCTTCACAATTACTCTACCAAGTGACATATTTCTTGACTATTGTTTCCTTTATTATTGATAGTTGATTCTAAAAAGCAGAACCTGTCAATCACTTCAGTATTTTCATTTCAATTCTAAGGTGGTGGCTGTACCATGAGTTTGATCTTTATATTTTACCTTAGTGCCAAGTTTTCACTTTACTTCCATTCCTAGAGCTTGTAGATTATTTTCAGCTATATCTTTCTCCCTCCAATTTTTAAATTATAACAATAGCACTTATATACCACTTTCTAGTGCTTTACAGCCCTCTCTGCAGTTTTACAGAGTCAGCATATTGCCCCCAACAATCAGGGTCCTCATTTTACCCACCTCAGAAGGATGGAAGGCTGAGTCAACCTCAAGCCTGGTGGGATTTGAACAGCCAATAGTCAGCAGAAGTGGCCTGCAGTACAGCCCTCTAACCACTGCACCACCGAGGCTCATCTTCTTCCAGTCCAGCTTTCTTCAATATGTATTCAACATATTGGATGTGCATTCTCAACTTATTACTTCCAAGATCATCCCCCTAGCATGATAAGATAACACAGCAAAACTTCAGGAAACCAAATTGGGTGCACTTCCTTCTATACTGCTGTTTTTACAGAGGAGACTTCCTGCTTAGCTTGCACTTAAGTCGCGATCCATGCTCCTTTGTGGTTAGGTACTGGTGTTCAAATGAATCAGTTTCTGAGAATGCAAAAGGATATAAATCCATTATAGAGAAAAATCCACTTTGCAACATAAATGAGTATAGATCAGTAAGGGAAAGCTTCTTACTTTTGACTAATCAAAAAAAGATTGCTGACCAAAAAAAAAAAAAAACTGGCCAGAGAGGCATTGGAGAGCAAAATGAATCACTGAGAAGTTGGATGGCTAACAAGAATCATTCCTCATTTGCATCTAACTGCAACAGAAACATATCTCAGCAACTTTCACTGTTTGTTTTGCTGGGTCCTCATGATACCTTCCTCTTATACCTAGCCAATTCCTAAGTCAACCTTAAATTTTACTGGTTGCAATATTTTCCTCGGTGCATAGCAATGTGACATGTTTTTCCAACCATGTGATACTAGGTGGCCCCTAGGTAGTCAAACTAGTCCAGCATCAGTTGGCTATTCTTGGCTGGACACATGCTCTTTCCTCCAGTTACCTATCACCATCTTCCAGAGCATCCTGCTTCAGATGACAGGTAGTAGTTAGATCTTTCAGACTGGCCTCTGCCTCTCTGGTCATCCAATCTCTGAATCAATCCCCTGAGTGGAAACACTGACCAATAGTAGGAGTGGAAGAGTAGGAGTAGAAGGTAGAAAGTCCTTTCTCTCTCCCACTTCACTGCACAGCTATCTCCTCAGCTGCTAGCTCTCAGGATGATTTTGAACCTGGGTTTAGCCCTCTTTTTCTTGAATAGCAGTAAACCAAGATGTACAAGGAGACTACTGATAGCACCATTCTGTGCATCATATATTAAGGACAGTGACTGATGGATGGTTTTCCACCACTGGTGCTGTTGAGTGGGAAGGTAAGGAAACCAGTACAGAACAATCGAACTTCTATCCCTCCCTGCATACCATAAAGAAGGACAGCACCATTTGCCAGCATTGTGCCTACACATAATAGAATTTGCTAGAGGCTGTAGTATTTTATGCCAGCATAGATTTCTTCTGGCTCAAGGACTATTGGATAGTCAGCCCTGAGGAAGAGTCCCAGAATCTGAAATGAGATTTCCTCATTTGTAAGATGACATTTATTCCCAGCTTCAAGAAAGAAACTAGTAAAACAAAAGGAACAACAAGGAAAGAGCCAGTAACAAAGACAGGAAGGAAAAGCAGAGTAGTAGCTTCAGCCTTTCATTGCTGGTATATTATTTGTGTAGTTTTACCTTAGAAAGCTTCCTGGTTTTCTTTTTCATTTACATTGAATTATTTTTTTCTATATTAATATTTAACTTCAATTATTTTTCTTTCGAGATTAATCGTGTTGGCTGTCTTACTAATTAGTCAGTGTAATGTAGTTTTTATAGCATAAAGATAAAAATTACAAAAACTAGTACAGTAGTTGAAAAGAAAGTAAATAGATGTCAGATCACCATTAAAATTTTACAGTTGACTAACCTGCAATACATTTATCTAGTGACTGTAATGACTGTCTAACACTTGAAGTGTTATTTCTTGCTTTATGCAACAGATGTATGGACTTTACTGTGTTTTAATAGCTAAAATTTTACACCTCATGCATATTTTAAAATCAATGAGGTATATCAGATTTTACCCAGATTCACTTTCTTTTGAATAAAGTATGTTATATTACAGAGTGGTATCAATCAGCTTAACAACAAAGGACAGCATGTTGATGAATTATGTATTTTAGTTGAATTTTCTGCTAGCTGATAATTGACAGGTATCATGCCTCTTTCAACATTTTTTTTCTAATTATGGATCACATATCAAAGGTAATATACACTGTCTGTCCTAATATACATACATCTCTCATACATGACTTCATGTTTTATTTAAAACAAAATATTTCATGCACATAATTCTAAACTGATTTAGCATTTTTGAATTGGTAGAACTTCCCTAGTCCATATTTGAATCTGTTATATTAAGTGTATTTTGAGTTTTTGCCTCTGTGGTGCAGTACATGAAAAACAGTTGTATGTAATTGGGAATTGATCAGAACACAGTTTAGTTAAAAAGTTGACAACTAATTGCAAATTTAAATATACAATTATTTTTCAAGGGCTCGTATATAAATAAAATAAACAAACATAAATAAAATAAAACTGTGTATCTGAGTAAGGGACATATACTATACATTAAATATACAATATGTTACTACTTGGCAAACTGAAGCTATTAATTCTTATACTATTAAATAAACACAAATCAAAGAATACAAGATTGGGTTCAGGCTCAAATTAGCAGTTCTTTTTTCTAACTTGAAATCAATTGGACACAAGGGGAGTTAATCTGGACCAACCTTTTGAATATAGCTAAATAATTAACTAAAAATATGTCACTAGTATAAAAAACAAATGTATCAACAGATTGCAAATCAGTATTCTTAGATATTATGATTTGATCCAAATGCAATATCTGTCAGATAATAATGTACATTCTTTTATGGCCCTGGCTATATTTCAGCTTTTACAGGTGAAATTCGAAAAATTAGAATATTGTGCAAAACTTCATTTATTTCAGTAATGCAACTTAAAAGGTGAAACTAATATATGAGATAGACTCATTACATTCAAAGCAAGATAGTTCAAGCCGTGATTTGCCATAATTGTGATGATTATAGCTTACAGCTCATGAAAACCCCAAATCCACAATCTCAGAAAATTAGAATATTGTGAAAAGGTGCAATATTCTAGGCTCAAAGTGTCCCACTCTAATCAGCTAATTAAGCCATAACACCTGCAAAGGGTTCCTGAGCCTTTAAATGGTCTCCCAGTCTGGTTCAGTAGGAATCACAATCATGGGAAAGACTGCTGACCTGACAGTTGTGCAGAAAACCATCATTGACACCCTCCATAAGGACGGAAAGCCTCAAAAGGTAATTGCAAAAGAAGTTGGATGTTCCCAAAGTGCTGTATCAAAGCACATTAATAGAAAGTTATGTGGAAGGGAAAAGTGTGGAAGTAAAAGGTGCACAAGCAGCAGGGATGACCATAGCCTGGAGAGGATTGTCAGGAAAAGGCCATTCAAAAGTGTTGGGGACTTTCACAAGAAGTGGACTGAGGCTGGAGTCAGTGCATCAAGAGCCACCACAGACAGACGGATCCTGGACATGGGCTTCAAATGTCATATTCTTCTTGTCAAGCCACTGCTGAACAACAAACAACGTCAGAAGCGTCTTACATGAGCTAAAGAAAAACAGACCTGGTCTGTTGCTCAGTGGTCCAAAGTCCTCTTTTCTGATGAGAGCAACTTTTGCATCTCATTTGGAAACCAAGGACCCAGAGTATGGAGGAAGAATGGAGAGGCACACACTGCAAGATGCTTGAAGTCCAGTGTGAAGTTTCCACGTCTGTGTTGATTTGGGGAGCCATGTCATCTACTGGTGTTGCTCCACTGTGCTTCATTAAGTCCAGGGTCAACGCAGCCATCTACCAGGAGATTTTGGAGCACTTCATGCTTCTTTCCACAGACGAGCTTTATGGAGATGCTGACTTCATTTTCCAGCAGGACTTGGCACCTGCCCATACTGCCAAAAGCACCAAAACCTGGTTCAATGACCATGGGATTACTGTGCTTGATTGGCCAGCAAACTCGCCTGACCTGAACCCCATAGAGAATCTATGGAGCATTGCCAAGAGAAAGATGAGAGATATGAGACCGAACAATGCAGAAGAGCTGAAGGCCGCTATTGAAGCATCCTGGTCTTCCATAACACCTCAGCAGTGCCACAGGCTGATAGCTTCCATGCCATGCCGCATTGAGGCAGTAATTGCTGCAAAAGGGGCCCACACCAAGTACTGAGTACATATGCATGCTTATACTTTTCAGAGGTCCGATATTGTTCTATGTACAATCCTTGTTTTATTGATTGCATGTAGTATTCTAATTTTCTGAGATTGTGGATTTGGGGTTTTCATGATCTGCAAGCCATAATCATCACAATTATGACAAATCCCACCAGGCTCAAGGTTGACTCAGCCTTCCATCCTCTCGGGGTAGGTAAATTGAGGACCCAAGATTGTTGGGGGCAATAAGCTGACTTGGTAAAAATGCCGCTTAGTAATAAGCAGGCATATACAATGGAATGAAGGCTATTGCTGAGCACATTGGGTTGTATCCCAAAAATTGTAAGCCGCCCTGAGTCTTCGGAGAAGGGTGGCATATAAATGTAATTTAAAATAAATAAATAAATAAATAAAAAATCACGGCTTGAACTACCTTGCTTTGCATGTAATGAGTCTATCTCATATATTAGTTTCACCTTTTAAGTTGCATTACTGAAATAAATGAGCTTTTGCATGATATTCTAATTTTTTGAGTTTTACCTGTACTTTCAGATTTTCTTCAATGTTCTATTTTATGTATCACCTCTGTTTTCACTTTCTGATAAATCACTTAATGTATGGATAAACAAAACAACTGCAAAGAAGAATCAAACATCTGTTCCATGCAATAACACAATTCACTCACCTATGAAAAATATTTTTAAAAAGTCCAGCAAGTGGATGAAAACATCAGGAAACAGGGTACTTGTCAGAGTTATATCCTACTTTTCTTTTGGAACTTGAAGGCAGCAAGCATAGTGCTTCCTCTTCCCATTTTTCCAACAATCATCCTGTGAGGTAGGTAGGACTGAATTCATAAATAATGACTGGGTCATAGTCACTCAATGAGCCTCCATGGATAAGAGTGAACGTGAACCAGAAACTTTCCAGTGCTAGTCAAGGTTTCCCAACCTTGGCAACTTTAAGACCTGTGGATTTCAATTCCCAGAATTCCCTAGCCAGAATGGCTGGAGAATCCTGGGAGTTGAAGTCCACAAGTCTTAAAAGTTGGGAAACCCTGACTTAATCCCTACATTTCATTGGCTGTCTGAAAATAATTGTACATATATTTCTCCTGGAAAGAGCACCTAAATCATAATCTTGCTCTTGCGTAACATGGAACTTTAATTTAAACAAAAACCAGCCTGGATGGGTAATGAAGCCTTCAGAGGATACCTAAAGTATAACAATGTCAACAACAACAATAAGCTCTCTGCTGATTTTGGGGGGAGAATCCAGATGCCACCTATGAATAACACCAAGATGACACTGTGAGTTAATAGACTATTAGCAAGAAAGGCTGATTATATGTTATGTCAGATTAAGATTAATAATAGTTTTTTGCTTTCTGTTTTGAAAAAAAGGCAAAAACAAAGGATTAAGATTAATGTAGAGTTTGTTCTATAGCATAATTTATTCATTTTCTAATTCTGGGATATGACACTCTAATTTTAACTAAATGGATTTATTAGGCAACTAGGCAACCCATGCCCCAATGAGTCATTGTTTCAGAGGTATTATCTTAACAGATTCCTCAAGACCTTCTACAATGGCAGACTTCTAATATGCTTCCTTCACTGAAAAAGTTGGGATATATTCAGAGTTCTACCTGCTTTGAAAGTAGTCCATGTTGAACTCAGTCAAACATCAGCACAGACAATATTTTATGACTCTTTTGTATTATGTTATAAAGTGCTTTATGGTAATGTTTACCATGAGCCATGGTGGCTCAGTTGTTAGAATGCAGTATTGCAGGCTAATTCTGCCAGTTGCCAGCAGTTCAATTCTCACCAACTCAAGGTTAACTCAGCATTTAGTAAAATGATCCAGATTGTTGGGGGCAATATGCTGACTCTGTAAACAGCTTAGAGAGGACTGTACAGCACTGTGAAGTGGTATATAAATCTAAGTACTATTCCTATTTATATCATAAAATGTTTTATAAAATTTACAGATTTCAGTTCCATGGAGTCATGGGTCTTGGATTTTGGATGCATTTTGTAAGTTAGCCCATTTAAGGTACCTTGGTTTAAAAGATTTTGCACTGGAGTGCATTGTTTTGCCTAGTTAAAGGTTACAGGAATCCACTGTTAGTATATAGATAGGAAAACAAAACAAGGCAGCATCTAATAGGGTGATCTAGCAAGTCAATTCATGACTATGGTCCAGCTGAGTTCTTAAGTTTAAGACTGGAAGGCTGAATAGACACTTGAAAATTTGTGAGACAGTAGCAAAAGAGGAGTCAGATGGACAGATATAAGTATTCTCATATCACAGTTGTAATATCATTTCCTGGTAAACTATACATTGCTTGCTGCAACTAAAAAAATGGCTGTTGATTTCATCAGAGCAATAGTTTGATCCTGAGATAGACTGGTTTTGAAATTTAAAAAAAACCTGGAATAAATCCAGGGTGCTCAGAGTTATGATGAATTTGACTGATCTATAAAATGAAAAGGAGGGAGAGAGAGAGGGAGGAAGGAAGGAAGGAAGGAAGGAAGGAAGGAAGGAAGGAAGGAAGGAAGGAAGGAAGGAAGGAAGGATTTCATCCAAATTAAGAAAACACAAGCTGAGTGTAAAATCAAACCTTTTTTAATGTGACGCTGGGAATTCATTGCATTCCCAGCCAAAACTCATTAGACACAATTCTCTTTAAGCTCATGCCTTCAGGGTTGTAAAAGGCTGCCAAGAAACAGAAGTCCACTTAATTAGAATATATACTGACAGAAGTTCCAGCAAAGACAAACCAGAGTTCGCAAAGCTTCAATGAGGAATCAGAATCTAATGAACTTCTTTGCTTCCTGCAAAGAGCACGTCACCAAGGGTTGACTTTTATCCCTTATGGGAGGGGCAATCACCCCCCAGCCTTACTCCCGAGTCGCCCCTGTTGCTTCAGCTGCTCTCTCCTTCTAGCAGACCTGAGCACATGTGCACTCAGAACAGGCTCCCCGGATCCTCTGCTTTACTGCTGCCAGGCTCCGAAGGCAGCACCCCACTCTCAGATGGTCCTAGCCCCATCCCTGCATCAGATGCAGGACCCTTGTCCAAGTTCTCGCCAGACTCCCTGACTAGTTCCCTTTCGTCCTCACTGTCCAATACCTCAGCTGCCGGCAAACCACAACAGAAAGAAAGAAAGAAAATTTCTTTATAAATCCACATTTGTCTCTGCTTGGGTACTTGTGGATTAAGAGGATGTGATGAAGAAAAGGCAATCTCTGTTTATGGTTGAGCCCAAAATTCTTGCACTCTTTAAGATACTCTTGCATGGATGCAGGCAGTTCTTCTTTTCTAGCTTTGTCTCATGAAAGTGAGACAATCAGTTCATTACATGCCTTGAATGCGCCATACAAGGAAGAGGACACGATCTGTCCAGCTGTTCTGTTTTAGCTTTCAGGCAGAACAGGTGCAGAAATTTGCCGGGGTGAGCCAAGACAAAAAAGGTGCCACCCATGCTGCAGGCATTGTTCAGCCACATTTGCCCGTAGCATTTGCCTTTTCTGTTTATTTTTGACATCAAAGATTATCTGAAAAATAGTCTCATTCTGGCAAACTAGCCTAGCATGGAAATAGAGTTGCAGAACTTGTTTTGTGTTTTATACCTAACCCAGAACTCTGCCTGATTTAACTCAAGTATAAAAAGTTAGAACGTGTTAATAAGACATCCAGACTAGCAAAAGGAAGTGCAAGCAGTGTTTTTTTTATCTAAATTGAACCAACTTCGTGGAATACAATTCTAAGAATATATTTAAATATATATATAAGTTTGCTTTGCTATAAAAACAGCTGTGCTTCATTTGATTCTCTGGTTTCTCTGTAGGGAAAAAACTTGGTTCTGTCATCTCAGGGTAATGAGTACCTCTGAGATGGAGATACTTCAATCAAATCAGTCAAAGCATCACTTTCTCTTTTTTATTTTTAATAAGACAGGCAGGTTTGTACTTGTTTATTACAAGTTTCTAATTTATTAGTAGTGGAGCATATTAAATGTAGGTATAGATAGCTACAAACACATAACCTGTATCCTGATGGACTTGTGGCAACATCCTATTTAATGCTATGTGTGCTCTTTTTGAGTACTTGGAATGATTTATAAAGAGCGTGGGGATGATTTATTAAACCTTGTCTGCATACTATACTTCCTTCTTCACATCCCTGCGTGAATTCTTGAATCAATTGTCCTGCTCTTCTCAGAGATCACTTGTCATTAAGAAATCCCTCTGCCAAACTTTTAAGGCGCATGACAGCCTGTAACAAACAAGATGTTTTGTGATTGAGATCTCTTATTTCCAATTCCTCCTATAGTCAGCAATTATTTTTGCATAGCGTATTCTTCAGAATATAGCTGCTGCCATGATTTCATCTTTTAAAATATGTGGAGCTCAAATGTGCCAAGGTTATGTAAGGCAAAAATGTGCAACTTGTAACTAAAACTGGTAGTTTTTTTTCCAGATAGTTAATGTATTTCTAAACTTTTTAATACTACTAAAAACACAAGTCTGTCAGCTATGAACTCACAGAATATGCTACAGTTTACCACTCGGAGTGAGCATTGAAGTAGTAAGACCTATTTGTGAACGTCACTAAATTAATTAGAATTATGAAAACTGAAATAAAGAAGAACCAGGGAAGTGAGATATAAATATTACGGATATAAAGTGTTGTACAATGAGTTAAAAAGAATTCTAAAAGGTATATATCCTCAGGTCCGGTTGGGTAGAGACTCTGCAATTAGCTGTGGGAAATCTATTATCAGTCAATCAGTTAATCTTCTAACAACAATCAGATTGTGGTTGTGATCCATGGTGTAAGATAGGCTCAAGATCCAGATGGATCTTGACAGACTAGAATACTGGGCCGTATCTAACAAAATGAAATTCAATGTAGAGTAAAGTAAAGTCCTACACTTAGGCACGAAAAACCAAAAGTACACATATAGACTGGGTGAAACCAGGCTCAATAGCAGTAACTGTGAGAGGGATCTTGGAGTCTTAGTGGACAACCAGCTAAATATGAGCCAGCAGTGTGCAGCAGCAGCCAAAAAAGCTAATGCAATCCTAAGTTTCATTAACAGAGGGATACAATCAAGATCAAGTGAGGTACTAATACCACTCTATAAAGCCTTAGTAAGACCACACCTAGAGTACTGCATCCAGTTTTGTTCACCACATTACAAAAAAGATGTTGAGACTCTAGAAAAAAAAACAGAGAAGAGCAACCAGGATGATTAGGGGGCTAGAGACTAAAACATATAAAGAATGGTTGACTAAAACATATAAAGAATGGTTACAGGAACTGGGCATGGCTAGTCTAGTGAAGAGAAGGACCAGGGGAGACATGATAGCAGTCTTCCAATATCTGAGGGGCTGCCACAGAGAGGAAGGGGTCAAGCTATTTTCTAAAGCACCCAAAGGCCAGACAAGAAATAATGGATGGAAACTGAACAAGGAGAGATTTAACCTGGAAATAAGGAGAAACTTTCTGACAGTGAGAACAATCAACCAATGGAACAGCTTGCCCTCGGAAGTTGTGGGAGCGCCATCACTTGAGACTTTCAAGAAGAGATTGGACTGCCATTTGTCAGAAATGGTGTAGGGTCTCCTGCTTGGGCGGGGGGGTTGGATTAAATAACCTATAAGGTCCCTTCCAACTCTGATTATCTGTTATCTGTGTACATGAGTTAGGTAGGAAGATAACAGCTTTCCTGATGCTTCTTTAGTGATATATCTACTTATTTGCAAGAGCAAATTCAGGAGACTTTGATCAGGAATTTATGAGCACTTCAGGAATTTCACTGTATTTTTTTTAATTCATTATAAAATTGAAAAATCAAGCAGACAACTGTCCTGAAATGTTTTTTCCCTTTTCTTGAAGGTCCTAGAGCTTTGAAAGCTACTCCCTAATAGTGGCTTCCAATAAAATAACGTTATCTGCTTTGAGAACTTAAGGGAAGGTGGACTGTATTCTGATAGATTCACAATCATGGGGGATTAGATTAGATTTTCTCAGATCCATTTTCAGATTAGGTTGTAATTTTGGACATTGTTGTCATTTTTCAAGAGAAATAACTCCCAAGGACAGTTTGCAACTCTTGTGGAAAAAGACTTTGAATAGATGCAATATTGCCAACAAATTATCTGTTATTAGTATCATTAGGCTCAGAAATAGACTCTAGATTATGTTTGCTTTATTGCAGAATATTTTGCTATTTTTGCTTTAATTGGTTAATTTCCTTCTCTCAGAAGATGAACAAACTCTCCCAAGAACTGGGAAAGCATCTAGAAGCAAGCTAGGCTTTAATCCAGAAATGATCCAGACCATCAGGATGGCTATTAAAAATGTCCATATGAAAATCTGAAAGCCACTGGGACTATTTGCTCCTGGTTGTACATCTAAGGAATAGCTTTTTATGCTTGCAGACGTCAGGTGACACTGACAACCCCAAGTGGTCATCTGTCCACAAAAACAAAATCATAGGTTATCATCCAGCCTATTGTTAGGTAAATGTATATATATATCAGGGTGTATTAAGTGAAATGTGGTCTAAGAGAAACCTTTTTTTTTTGGAGAACTTAAAATCCTGAACTATAGATAATGAATTGTTTTTTAAAAGTCTTTCAAAATTACCATTCTTCTGCAGCCAAACCTGGTTAGAAAAACGTTACGATGCATCATTATTTTATCCCCTTGAAAACTTGACAAACAAAATTAACAGCAATTAACCTAGAGATCCCACCATTCTGATAATTTTCCATATCAAGCAAAGAATTCAAATGTTACTTCCGTGGATACCAGAAATTTCAATGAAAAAAGAGGGACCTACTTTTTAAGAGAGAGGGGGGCGGGAAAGCTCTGGATATGGACTCCCTTTTGTGAAAACAGAAATAGCACTTTTTAATCAATGCCTAACAATTCAAGTCTACTGCATTTTGCCTTTTATTCCATTTGTCCTAGCTTTGAGTTTCATCTGAAGAAATGCAAAAATATGTTAAAGATCATTTCATAATTACCAAAAGCAGGAGTTATCTTGTTTTCTTTTTGCTGAATTGTGCATGTAGTTAACTTGCTCCACATAAATCCCCCTCCCTCCCAACTGAAGTAGTTTGTACACCTTTCTGGATCTCAGCTGCACATTCAACTTTGCTACACCTAATTTAGGGGACTTTTAATTATTCCCCTATCTCAAGATAGGGAATGGGGCTGGGATGAGGAGAGGCATTATCAGCCAGATAGCTGGAGGGAATCAGAATACATATTACCTAAGGGAGTGGTATCCTCAATCTTCATCTACTTTAATTCCTCCACCAGACACATCAAACAATAATGCTGTAGGGCTTAAAAAAATTGGGGCAAGGCAGTAAGGGGCAGTGGGGTGTAGGAAATGACAGCCTGTCTTCATACCTGAGTGGCAGGCAACTGCAGGCAAATAATTTTCCTGTGTGGCTACTGGAGAAAAGTACCCTGTGGCCTTTTAATATTTTTTTTGAGTTTTGCTTTGTAAGCAAAAAAAAGAGAGTAAAAGTTCGAAATTCGTATTACGCTGCCACTGAGCATTTAGCGAGCTCAAGAAGGAGAATTTCATAAGTGCCAGGATTTCTAAAGTTGAGAAAAATCACTTTGCTCTCTGATAATAATTGGTTTCCTGGCCAGTTCTTGAAGCTTGGCACCCTCCAGGGGTGTCCTTGGGGTATGGTTAAAAAGAAGTCAAGATGGTGACTACAATCGGAGCTTTGATCACACTGTTGCAGCTGCCATCTTGACTTTTTTCACCATACTCTGTGGACACCCATTCAATATGCCGGGACTATTGTTTCCTAAACTCACAACCTGTATAAACATTGCTAATTGGGAATTCTGGGAAATGTAGTTCCAATAAATCCAGAGTGTTAGACACCCTGAGGATACAGATACAGCTGTTCTAAGCAAAAGACGCATTCTTTTCAGGACTAGTGACCCGAAAACTCTACTCGGTGTAGAGGAAGATACTGCATTTTTAAATACTTTCTGGATATCCGTGTTTCTTCAAGAAAGCTCATTTCAGAATCTCAGATGGGAAATATTGTAAATCAGTTCTTCAGAAAAGTACTCTTGGGGATTAAAAGAGAGAATATACATTATTTGGCTTTAAATTGGTTCATTTTGCAGGGAACTAAAAACAAAAATTTAAAAAAATTCACATGAAAATAAAGGGAGGATATTTCTTTTCATCTGCCTATATAGAATAAAAGAACAAAAGAGGTAGAACAACATGGTTGCTTTAGACCTACCTACATAAACTGCTCACAGAAATCTACTGAGCTTGGAAGAGGGATTTCCAGTCACCACCATTAACCCTTTAACTGCTGACAGAGGCAATGTCCCCAGTCTGCAATAGCCACACTACACTTTTTAGATAGAAATAATAAAACTGCAATACTAGATATTACACATCCCCTAGCATATACTTTAAACAATTAAACCGATATATCAGTTTTATAAAGCTTTTTAAATAAAAATGTATTTTAATTACCTAATTATATTATTTATTGCCCCAGCAGGCAGTAGGACTTAAGACAATCTTAGCTGATCTTGATAAATTTGAACTGGATCAGAATTTGTTAGTACTGGGACAGAAACTATTCATAATTCTTGGGCAGTAAACTAGAAAGGAAGCTGCAAAACTATCCCAAGATATTGTGATAATGTGCCATCAAATCATTATTGAATCTTAGCAACCACATAGATCAGGGATGTCAAACTCATGTCGTCACAGTGGCATCATGTGACATATTGGGACCTTTTTTCCCCTTTGTTAAACCAGGTGTGGGCGTGGCCAGTGCATGATGCATCTGGCCCGCAGGCCAGGAGTTTGACAGCCCTGGCATAGATTGTCTCTGCGATGATTTGTCACAAACCTGGCCCTTCAGGTCATCCCAAGGTGTACTCATTGCCAATGTAACTGGATCCATCCATTTTATTGCTAGTTGTCTTCTTCTCTTTCCTTCCACCTTTTCCAGCATTAGAATCTGCTAAACATTAGAATCTTCTAAGCCAGCAGCCCCCAACCTTTTGGGTAGAAGGGACCGGTTCCACAGGGAAAGGTTTTTCCACGAACCGGAGAAGGCACGGTTTTGCGTGCTGCCTGCATCCCATGGATGGGGCTTCTCTTGTTTGCATGGCCCAGTTGCTGCCATGCCAACCGGGAGTTGGGGACCCCTGTCCTAAGCATTATAATCTTCTAAATTTTGGACTCTGAGAACTAAGTCTTTCCATTTCCATAGGAAGCAAATGATGTTAGCTCAACTTGCAGAAGACTTTGTTATATTTCTGGGGTAAAAAATAGTTTCTTTATTGCCTGAAAATATGCTCTTCCTAAAACTTAACAGAAAGACAGTAAAAAAGATCAAACTGATGTATCATTTCCAAAATCTTGGCTAAAGCCACTGCAATTCCTCATACCACTCATATCGCTGTTGCTTCACCTATTCTTCTGGCCAAGGCAGCAAGTTATTTTCCCCCTTTCCCCTTTTAAAAGTTAAATCTTGCTTTTTTTTTACTCTGCATTGATACACTCTTGCTTTTATTAAATAGAGTTCTATGATTTACTATTCTGTTCCTTTTTCATGTGAAATCATGAAAATGATCATTTAGGGAATCTTAAAATGTGCAGTATATTCATTTCTGTTTTTATGGCTATCGTCTTGCAGAAGAATGAATTTCCAATTAAGGTCAACAGGATAATAATGAGGCATGATGCTCTCAGTTGAAGCCATGCATATCTTCATTGCAAGTGGAGAGGCAGTAACAAGGAAGCATGGCTTACAGTGAAGACCAAAGTTATATTGGATTAGCCAAGTCAGTATGAGAGTGTTCTCCCATGCCTAAAGAGAAAGCAAATATCTTCTGCTCTTAAAAAAAACAAACATAAGGATTATAGGAGAAGCTTCTGGCATTGTAAAACTCCTGAACTGCATCTCCTGACATCATTCCCCATTGTGACTGGTACCTGATTCAAAAGATGCTTTTCTCAGCAGGGAGACTTTTAGCATGTCGCTTGATCTGTTACGGAGACAATGGAAGACTGTAAATTGTAAATAACTGTAAATTGATGCCTGTTAAACAACTGGTAATAATCCAGGATGTGACTCTTAAGAGAGTGGCTGTCAGTCCTAAATTTCTATTTCTGGGGAAGATCTCAAAAAGCAAAGCCAGTTTACCAGATGTGTTTATTTAAATTATAGCAATTGAAATTGACTAGAGGGGAAAAAAAGGTGTGGGAGGCGGGGAGGAAGCCAATATAAATCATTGATTTATATTTAAATTTTCCATTTTTTTATTTAGGTACATACTAAATAAAATATCTTCTAATGGTAGCTATAACCATAAAAATATATTGAATAATAATTAAGGTGCTGACTGTGAGGCAGTTGCAAAGCATAGGTAATTACAACACATAAAACAGAAATAACTGATCGATCTCTGGCCCCAGTATTAAACAAGAATATAAATTCACAAACTATTATGCTATTTCCTGACTTACAAATAGTTTCTCTCATAAAGAGCAGCAGGTAAAAGCTTTTCAAAGAAGGATATTTACAACAAGACCAGGCAGCATAGCTAATTTTTCCAAGAGAAATGGACTTGGAAAGCCAAATCTTGTTGAAAATAAAGTGAAACATTTTCTTTAAAGTCTTGGTTGTTCAGATTTATAATGTTAAATCTCTATCTATTGTTATTATTACAAATCACATTTACGGATATTATTTAGGGTTTGCACATTGTATTAAGTAGGGTTGCACATTGGTATGATGTGGTTTACCTGTGATTTCTGCAAAGCAGGTTCACATGGCTTAAACGGAATCACATTTTCAGTCCTACAGCTCAATTTCAAAGCATGTAATGTTTCTAGAACCCACTCTGATTTCACTCAAAGTTAACTTTAACTTTTTTTTTATAAAAGGTTTTATTTTTCCAAAAACACAAACATAACAAACAAACATACAACACATAGATCCATATCAATTTCAAGTATGTCGGTCGGTCAAAAATCACAGTGCCTTCCCCTCATTATTCATACTCAATATTACAAAAAGGAAAAACTATAATCATTATTATTAATCCTTTATCATATTATAATCTCTATATTGTTTTGACAGTTCTATCTATCTTTATATTCCCAAAATATATTACCAAACTTTTTGTCTAACCATTGATAGAACATATTCCATATCTTATAAAACTGCTTTTCTTCTTGGTCCCTAATTTCAAATGTTAATCTACTCATTTCGCACAATCCAAAATCTTCTTAATCACTTCCTCCTGTGTAGGTGTCTTGTCATTTCTCCATTTTTTAGCAAATACAATTCTAGCGGCTGTCAGTACATTAACAATCAAATATTTCAGTTCTTTGTTAAATGTCTCTGGTACAATTCCCAACAGGAATATCTCAGGTTTCAAGTCTATATGTTGTTGTGTCATTTTTTCCAACCACATGTGGATTTTAATCCAGTATCTTTTGGCATCAACGCAAGTCCACCACATGTGGTAGTAGGAGCCAGGTATCTGATGACATTTCCAACCACATGTGGATTTTAGTCCAATATCTTTTAGCATCAGTGCAAGTCCACCACATGTGATAGTAAGAGCCAGGTATCTGATGATATTTCCAACACTTATCCGATTTATCCTTGAACATTCTTGCAATCCTTCTCGGGGATAGGTGCCACCTGTAAAACATCTTATACAAATTTTCTTTATATGCAGTTGACATTGTCATTTTATAATTCTGATCCCACAGTGTTTGCCATCTCTCTAGATCTATCCCATAACCGAAATTTTTCTCCCAAGCAATCATTGTTTCCCTAACCTGCTTTAACTTTATTATGAATGAATCATGGGCAGTAAGTACAAAATCAAGGGTAAGTGGATCCCCTATTTGATCATACTAACTGCTGGTGCCACCTTTCCCCAATGCATTTTAGGATGATTTGGAAGGGTGGGTAGCAGTGGTGCCCCCTCAGAATTGGCACAAGAGAGGGCAGAGCTCCCAATGGTTGAAGTCTCAGAGGAAATAACTTAGGAAGTGTCTGTCCTAATTGAGTGGTGGTTAAAAGTGATAGAAGGAAGTCTGAAACTTCAGACTGCCAAGATGAATGATAACCTTTCTGGTAAATCAGACAAGGTACACATCTAGATGAACTTTCTTGTGAGGCTATATTAACAGAATTGTTAACAAATCTGAAGGTACAAAGTTTCCACCTCTTACCTTTAACAGTTGAGTCTATTAAGGTGGATCCTTTCTAAGTTTCTTCCCCTGACTGTTAATCTATTGCAGCCATTTCCCCCTCTTTTCTAATTATTTCCTAAGTAGCATTTTATTTGTTGGTTGGTTGAATTTATTTGCCCCCATCTTGCTATGAGGGTTCTCTGGGCAGCTTGCAATAATAAAACGGGGGGGGGGGTCATTAAAAATGTAAACGTAACAATAGCAAAGGAATAAAACAATGGAAACGAACACTGGAGATACAATAATATGAAATTAAAGATGGGCAGAGGGGGAGCAGAAAATGCAAGGGGGAGGGAGAGTCAGCTAATTAGTCCAGTAAGCACCTGCAGAAGATATTTCCCCATTAGGAATCCTATTTTACTTATTCAGTCTCTATGCATCTTCGTCCTTCATCCTCCAAGGTTGTCCGCACATTCCAGTGCACTAGGCCAGTGCCTACTTGGCTTTAGTCTGAAGTCAGGAGTAAGGAATGAAGGACTGAAGAAAACATGTGCAGACTTGAACACCAGCTTGCCTGGAGATGATATTCTCACCCTCTTTGCTTTTATCATATACCAGTTCTTCTGGTCCTGATTTCAAAATCCCACCCCGCTTCCCTGTATGTATTAATGTCTACACCTGCTCTTTATTAAAGTGGCTGATAGAGTGTGGTTTATGCTAAACAGGATTTGAATATCTATTCAAATAGAAGACAACTTTACATTAACTTTTATTTGCAGAAACAGAAATCTGTGGGCTTCAAAATATAAATTTGATCTAATCAGAAATATTTATAATTGCAAGTGTGCCCTTTATGTCTTTTTTTTCAAACTCTCTGAGCTGCTTTCATCGTAACCAAAAGACTAAACATGTGGTTTGTTTTCTTAATTAGCTCGTTCAAATAATCAGCAACCTGTATCATTTGAAAAAAATCTAGAGAGACACAAATCTATTCTGACTGCGCAAATATTGAATTCTCTTCGTATCTGGCTGTACTCCTGTTGAAATTGTCTTTTCTGCTCTCAATTTATTTTACTTAGCTCCCATTCCAGAAAATATGTGTAAATATGAGTAAAAAGTATGAGTAAAATATGAGTATAATTCCACTCATATTTGTCTTTAAATATACTTCTATTTCTTTTTTTATTAAGAAGTGTTTGCTAATAAGGGGCTGCCAAGTATGACAGTATGAATGTCATGTATTTCTCAGTATGCAAAAGCAGTTGGAATCTAGCAAATATTCCTTATTCCATAATCAAATGAACCTGATAGTGTATCTCAACTGAATTGAAATAATGCAATCTAAAATGAAACAGACGAAAATAATGTGATGTAATAAAGACTTCTTAATGTATGTGAAGAGCATTTATTTCAGTCAGGAGTCTTGACATCCGAAGTTGGAGCCAAGGGGGGCTTGTGGGTTTTCTTGATGGGTTCTAGCAGTTACAAACACAGCCAGGATATTTGAACAGAATATCCTTCTATTGACATAAATCTGCCTGTCAAAATATGGCTTTCACTAAAGCAGATGCAATTTTAGTCGCACCACCCGAATTGTGAGCGCCCCCTCCATGGGAGATTAGAATGGGCCTCTCCCTGAACAGATGCATAAATTAACATTTCATCAGGCTCTTAAAATGTTTGTTGTTTTCCCCCAAATGTCATTTTTCAGACATTCTGAATGGCAAAATCAGTGATGTATTTTTTCTTCTTCCTCATGATCTATGAATTGGGTTTCTCTCTTTGATTAAAAAACATTCTTTCCCATTCAACCTAACAGGTAAATCAGAAGGAGGCTTTGCAGATTTTAAAAAGGAAAGAGACTCATTATCTTAGTCATCTAGAAAACGGCCACCAGGGAATAACATAAAGGTCTTTGTTAGATTTGCATGAAGAGTCAGATGCGGAGTGCTTCAGTGAAGAGTTTATTAGTGACTACAGCTCTTAACAGACCCGATTTGGCTGGTCTGCGCTGCTACTTATAGCCAGCAGCCACAGTTGCCAGCCAATCAGAGTGCAGGGTTTTCCCGCACTTTTTAAACCAATCATTTCTGACATTTTACAAGAACAGTTCAAACTTAACCAATGACATTCAAACCTGCATACATAACAGTCTTCTATTTTACTATCCAAATATTAATAGACCTTTTTGAAAATATATTTTGTACCATGCATGTGTGTATGTTAGACTGTCCACAAAGAGGCAAAATATGAGGCAAGCTTCAAATTTGCCACTACTTTGGTCAAGTGACACTGCCCACAATCCCCTGAAATCATGGGATCTACATTCATCCCATCGTTAAACCTCCAGTCCATAAGCAGCAAGTTTCCCAGTCTTTTATAGCAAGAAACCCACAAAAATGAATAACATTGTTACTTTAGTATTCCATTGGAACTGAATTCAGATATTAAGGCTTCCAAATCCAATGAAATAATGAGAGATCAAGATCAGAAGAAACTTGTAGTGGTCCATAAAATTGGAACAATGTCTACTCTCCCAGTCTTGCCACAGATGCAAACATTGCAAGTTCATCTTTCTATAAGAGAGATACTGAAATACTTTACCCAAATAATGAGGAACAACAAATAATGGAGTGCTGACTTCTTGAATACTCTCAAACTCTCCTGTTAATTGTATAAATACATTTTATTTATTAAAAAATATAAGTATATTTTATCCCCATGACTTGAAGGAGAGCTGCTTCACATTCCCATCTGTTTCTTAATTTAAAAATGTGTTCAGAATGCTGTTACCATCTTCCCTGGCACTAATCAATTGTACTGAACTGTATGACTAGACACTGATTGGTATGTGTACACGAAATTATTCATTGTTCTCAGAATTTTCAGGATATTCATTATACTTTGCTGAAAAGCGTATGCACTGTGTTACCACCATGCACCTATTAATGGTTTCAATACATTCATTTGCTAAGTACTAATAAAACATTGCACTGAGTGCCACTTACAACTTTACACAAAGGTTGTAAACAGGATTAGAAGCATTGTGGCTTGGGATGAACAAAAAGAAGGAAATATGCTTTATTTCATGTGTATTAAACACTGAGGTATCTTCTTGCCTTCTTGAAATAACATTGTTACGGTTTTATTAGTTAATCGATAAGACGTAATACAGAATATGGTTATCAACATAATTGCACCCTTGAGAGCTATGATTACCTCTGGATAACAGCCCGCATGGGAACTGCTTTATTCTCATTATGAGACAGTTTTATGGAAAGGAAAGAAATGGGCCTTTTTGCTGAAGAAAGATATAGCTGGCTATTTAAAATTAGCAGCCATTTCGACTGAGCTGATCAATTAACTTCCCCTTGTAGATGTCTCAAAGTCAGACAAACACGCTCCTCCCTGCCTATTCAATGACTAGGGAGTTGGCATATTTATATGCTTTAACTGTAAACATTTAAGTTACATTTCACTTAATGGGATGCCTTGAGGATAATTAAATTGGAGATATGAAGAGGATGTGGTGCAGCCAAATGAACAAAAGGACAGCAATACCCACTGTAACACTCTTGCTAACGTCTCACATTGTATGTGAAATCTTGAGCACGTCCACAGTATCAGACTGCAATTTATATTTTTTCTTTAAAATTATAGAACCAGTTTAAGCTTTCAGAGAGATTTAATTTAACAAAATAGATGATATACTTTAATGGAAATGACGAGAAGCTAGTGAAGTCACAAAATGTGTGATCCAGTTAAAATGGACACAAAGTTTTATAAGATACACAAGGTGTTATTTTATAGATCCAACAATTATCCAAAGCAACCATGCAACTTATAAAGTGTTCCCTCTGTTGCATCCATATAAACATATAGTGCCAAACTATAGAAAGAGAGGAAAGAGAAATGAGCTGTCATGATAGTGTCCAAATGGTACCATTTATATAAATATTTGGATTATTAAAAGAGAAAGAGAAAGAAAGAAAGAAAGAAAGAAAGAAAGAAAGAAAGAAAGAAAAAAGAAAGAAAGAAAGAAAGAAAGAAAGAAAGAAAGATAGATTTTTTAAAAAAGAAATTTTCTCATGTTACTGAGTTTTCAGCCATGGCATAATTCAGTCCCTCCAAACCAACAGGAATGACCCCTGAATCAGAGTTCTTTTGAGATTATGATTTACAGTAATTAAGTTCTTTAGACACAGATTGTAAGACTACATGACATCTGCTTTAATATGGTTCCAGTCTAATGCTATCTTAAACAATAATCTATGGACAGATGTTGGCTCACTATGAATTCTAGACATGGTGTAATTACATCATTTAAATCAATGGCAATATTACAGAAATTGATTTTCAAGGAAATCTTTCTTTTTTTCCTAAGCGTGTATACCAGACATTAAAGTTACAATCCTACAACCACTACCCTGGGATGACTATCATTATCTGTGTGGATATACATAAAAAAGATCAGTGCAAAGACACAAGTGTAACCAAACATTATCTGTCTCGTTCAACCCAAAGATATTTTACCTACTGTATTGCATAGGTGGTCTGAAGATATCTCTCATTTTTCCTGAAATCTGTCAAGCTGGATTGAAGCTCAGGCTCTACTCCATAGAAAAGGTTTCTTTCTTTGAATAATTGACTAACAAAAAGCAGCTATTAGGAGATAAAGCCTGTCAGAAATCACATTCTTATTAGGACAAAGATGTTATTCATTTTTTTACACAATGCGGTGCAAAATTAAAATGTTTTGTAATTTTAAAGTAGGCAAGTGGAAATACAATATCTCTAAAACATATGGAGCCTATGAGAATTAATAAATAAGAGACATCATATATCTACACCCAAGCCCACACCAGAAAAAAACAGTAATATACAATGAATAACGTTTAGAAATGGAATAAAAGTAGTCTGTGAAAAGCACACAGACCAAACAGTACCATCTTCACAATTTCCCTGATGGCCAGAAGTGATAAAACAGGAAGCAGATTATTGCTTAACAGCTTTTTGCTTTAAGATATTTCTTTCAATTAATATCTCTGAAATATCATGAACTTGGTCAAAAGGAATTTTTGTTCAACTGGGGCTCTAAGTTTGGCAATCAGTAAAAAAATAATAAAGGAGATCAGGTGGTTTTACTAGTATAATAGTCAACAGTTTTAAAATGGGAGTTCATAAGGAAACAAGTAAACCACCTGTGGTTTGAGGATCTGAAACAAACAAAAGCTAATTCTGTTTCCTCCAGTTTGCAAAATAAGTATATTTATTTCTCAAACATTCTGCACAAACTATTTCCATCTGTTTCACATATCTAATCTGTATTCAAGTTCCTAGTTTCTACTACTCTTTGACTGATTGAACAAGAATCTGATAAACTAATCCTTTTATAACAATAACATGCTGAAACATTTTCAAGGCCCATCTTTAAGTTGGTGCTATGTGCAAGCATCAAACTGAGTATTCAATTAGCTGTTTGTTTGTTTGTTTGTTTATTTATTTATTTATTATCCCAATTTAGAGAACTACCCATTTCACATATATTGCCCTGTCTGGCTCACAAACATATAAAATGTATTTTAAAAACCAGAAAATTCATAGCAGAGGTAGTCATATCCATCCATAAGAATTAATTCAGCTATTGCACAGGCTGTACCACACTCCCCAAGTCCTCATGTCCATTGACAAAGCCAGGTTTTCAACGCCTTGCCAAAAGCCAATAGAGTCGAGGCCAAGGTGATTGTATTATATTGTGTTCAATGGAGTGATAATTCCTACCCATCTGGAGGGATGGAAGGTATAACATACTGTTAGCCCTATGTTTTCATTATTACAGTATATAGTAATGGAATATAACATAATTTAAATAAATGCCCATCAAAACTGTTACCTTTGCCTAGATCAGTGGTTCTTAACCTGGGCGATATCGCCCCCCAAGGGGTGATTTTGTTTTTCAGGGGGGGCGGTGGAATGAAAAGGGGTGACGTGGGGGCGAAGGAATGGAAGGGGGGTGATATGGGGGCGATGGAGCGAGATATATTGGGAGAGAGGGAGAGAGATCTATATTGGTAGGTAGGTAGGTAGACAAAAAGACAGACAGGTAGGTAGATAGGCAGGAAGGCAGGCAGGCAAACAGACAGACCTTTTGGATGGATGGATGGATGGATGGATGAACGGACAGATGGACAGACAGAAAGAATGCGAGAGCAGCAGCACTTTGGGAAAGTGGTGGCGGCGCATTCAAGGTGCCGGTTCAGGTGCAGTACAACAGTCAATGAGGTGAGCCTGCAGGGCCGGCGCCTCGAACGCCCCCCTGCCGCCTCTTAGCATCCCCAAGGGGGCGGGCAGAGGGGCGCTAAGCGGTGATGAGGGTGTTCGAGGTGGCAGCCAGCCCTGCACGTTCACCCATTGACTAGCACTGCTCCGGAGCCGGCGCCTCCAATGCGGAAGCAATGGCACGTTATGTGCCTCTGCGGCTGCGTTCGACGCACCACCCCCCTGCCGCCTCTTGGCGCCCCTCTGCTGGCCCCCTTGGGGACACTAAGAGACGTTCAAGGCGCCGGCCCTGCAGACTTACCCGTTTACTGTAGCACCGCTCCGGAGCCGGCACCAAAATGGGTGAAACTGCAGGGCCGGCCGGCACCTCGAACGCCCCCCTGCCACCTCTTAGCACCCCTCTGCTGGCCCCCTTGGGGACGCTAAGAGGTGGCAGGGGGGTGGTTATGTTGGGGGAGGGGGGCGATGACAACTTCTTCAATGGCTCAAGGGGGCAATTCTTTCAAAAAGTTTAAGAACCACTGGCCTAGATTCTGCAAGAGAAAGATTTATGAGTGGAATCATGTGTTTCGATCACCTTCTGAAGTTCTGATGATACATCTTTATCAACACAGTGTTTTGTCCAAATATTGTAGGAATTCTTGAATTCTTTACTTTGAAAAGTGGTCAGGACTGGGAAGTAGATGTCAACCTCCAATTGATACCTTCCTTTCTGAATCCAGAGATATTCTGGCAAGGTTAAGAAGTGATGTGGATAGCCAGCTATGCTTAGCTATGAAATGTCATTTTTGAGCTAAAGAAAAATAAGGATTAATACAGAGCCTCATATTCTTAAGAAAAATATCTAAAGCCCTTGAATTCACATAATGAAGTATCCAGCTATATGGATAACTCATGCAGTATACCAACCATCTGATGTAACATTTCAAAATCTATTATAAAATCAATTATTGGAAAAATATGCAAGAGTTTCTGGAATAATGTGCAGATTAATGCTAATTATTTTATTAATGTTAATTTTCCTTTTACAATAAATTGATTCCTTTTTTATCACCAACTTTCTATCATTAATGCCTTTTGATTATTGGTTATGGGACAGGTTCCATGACCTAAACAAGTTTGAAAACCAGGACCTGAAACATTGATCTCTATAAACGGTGTGCTACAGTCATGTCAGAAACTGTATTTCCCCCAGTTCTAGAATCAGGGCTTACGATATGGAAAGTTAAAAATATAAACATTACAGGATACAGCATCATCCCTACATAATCTTCTTGTGAGTTCCAATTTGTTCTTTTCTGTTATTTGGTTTGTAGCTAACATTGTGACACTCTCACATAAGGCCATGAATATGTTCCCTATCATTAGTTAAAAATGATGCTTCTTCTGCTGCCTATACTTGAAGCACACCTTATTCAAGAGCCATTATCTCAGAACTGCATAATCCCACCTTTTGAACAAATCAGGAGGTGTTGCACATTAAATGCATTTAGTTAAGAGACTTTTGACTCAATATTAACAGGTTTTCATTTTACATGCAACAAAAATGCTGGTTCACTACCCTTTCCCCATTTTAGAATTGCTAGATAACAAACTAATGAAACAAAGGAAACCAATTCTATCGATGTAGCACAATAAATTGTTGAATACTGCTGTCTTGTAATCCTTTCTTGAATATGTTTGTTCTAAAGGCACCAGAGATTAGAACAGTGGCACATTCTATACTTCTTATCTCAGCTTTCAAGGGTAAAAATTGCAAATTAATCTATGTTCAGAGTCAGTAGGTAATGCTTTTTGTCCTCAATCGATCTACCGTAACTGCATCCTGTATGGTTTTGAATCTAACCAAGTAGATGATGTTACCTTTTTCAATAGGAAAAAAAATATTGCAATTGAAATAATCTGACTTTGGAATAAACCAGCCGTGTGTATCAAGGATTTACATATATCTAAAACACATAGTGTTCATTCTGACAGTTTTGCTTCACACCTGATTGCTAACCAGGAGGACAATCACTATAGTCTCCATTTTTGTGGAGGAGTTTTACTCATTCTATTAGTAAAAGATTGGAACTCATGATAATCACTCTGCCCTTGTCATATAGAGCGCTAAACATTTGGTCCAGTGGGCATTCAGGGAGTTTTGAAAACATGCTAAAGGTATCACCATAAAATGGCTACTATAGTAGGCATAACTTGTCACAAAAGCTCAATTTACTAAGAGACAAACTTCCTACAACCTCCCCCTATGACAACTAGATTCCCTCTAGTCCTTCAGCTTGCTTTCTTCAAGAGCACTTTCAAATAAAGCACAGGGAGACAGCTCCCTTTGTTTCTGATTTCTAAGTGTCTACAGAGAATCAAGGCCCCCAAGGGTGCTCTTTCCAATGGGACTTCCTTTGTTTTTCCTTGAAGATGCCTTGCTTCTCATCCAAGAAGCTTCTTCAGTCCTCATCTAGCAAAACATCTTCAGGGAAAAACAAAGGAAGTCCAGCTGCTTTTTGAAAAAGCATCTTTGGGACAACCATAACATAGACACCAAGGCCCCCAAAACACTTAGGACTAGGTAAAGCTGGCGCTCTATTTTTAAAAAAAATTCTAAAAATTAAAATGTGATATTATTTTAAAATGGAGCAGTTAGTGGGCATCTCTTAGAAAAGCACCAGGAGAGCAGCAAAGCAGTGTTGAGAAGCTGAAAAACCACAGCAGACTGCAACTGGGCAGATGTTGGATTTCAATCTCATTTTTTTCATAATGTTAGTCACAATGTCATGTAAAAGCACTCAATAAACTCAAATGTAGCAAGCTATTGATGAAAGATTCCCTATTTCCTGCTCTCCACAAACAAATCTCTATAAATAAATAAAATCCTCTTTATAAATAGTTACCATATTTCCAGCTTGGAAGATACCTTGAATGTACACCAATTAAATATATTCTCTTTAATCTAACTCCACATATGAATCTGGAAATTTGTAATGATTACCACCTATTCTGATCTCTTACATTGACTTGAAGAGAGAGATCAGTTTTAGGATTAGCTGTATTCATTTCATATGGTCAATTATAAAGACGTAGTTCAAAACATTAAACAGTGATTCAGCTAGCATTTATGTTAGGAGGTAAGAAAAAATTATTGCTTCCAGCAATATAGCTGCAGGCTTAGGATTTTTCTGATCTCCATTTCTCTTTCAGCTAAATGTAACTACTGTATAACAAGAGGTAGATTTAAAGACAATACAATTAAGCCTTACAGGCTATATCTCAACATTTTATGATCGGTGTGTGAAATGTTCATTGCTTCTGAGAAAAGTAACATGCTTGAAACTAGAAATCCATGCAGCCATGTCTTGCATTAATCTGATAAGTCTTGCATTAATCTGATAAGTATCAAAAAGCTTTAAATCCTCTGGGTAATTCTTCTCTGCAAGTCATCCCCAGATTTACAGTAAGGTAGAGGTTGAACATCTAAGTTGAACTCAGCTTTGGAGCCAAGCAATGAAACAAAAGAGTCATTTATAGAGAACTGGTTGTTCAGAATTAATATATTTTCTATTTGTGATGACTCTTAAATGACTGCTGAAATTCTCCCTTCTTTTGTATGATTGTTTCCTAGACAGCAAGTTTGTGTCTGAGGATCTACAATATGAAGGGCACAGCTACATGATTCAAATTTTGCCTCTTTGGAACATATAATGCAATTGCAAGCTGACAGATATTGATCCTTCTTTGCAGATGTTGCTGGTTTGTAGCTATGCAACACATACCATGCCTGTATGTTTAAGAAAAACAATTTAACTTTTAATAACATAAAAGGAATTTGGTTATTTCTAGTAGAAGTATAAGAAAGTATAAGATATATTACCTACTTGGTGATGTGTAAATACTGGATGTATGTCATACAAGGCTGACAATGTGCTGATAGAGCACTTATTTTACAAGCTGGAAAAAATAAGCACCAGGAAAAAGAATTAATTCTCACAGCCCTTCAGAAAAGCGTCACCAATGTAGAACTGCAGAAGCAGCAGCATAATTCACCCAGAAACAAGGGGGATATTACTCAGCAGGTAGAATACAAAAGAGTCAAAGAATTATGCCAGATAAACAGTTTGTGAGGAAGCATAACAATAATTCACTCCTGGGGACAATTCTTTACAGAGCAATAGCCTGAAAGTCATACTCAATGTAACCAAATTAAAATCAACTGTGCTACCTTTAAGATTAATCTTTGGAGTCAAGATGCATGCAGACTGAATGATTCTAGGGCACTAGGCATACGTGAAATGTTTACTAATGCTAGACAATTATTTGGAAAAAATGAACTTATTAAACAGCCGTCTCTAGGCAGTCTAGGAAGTTGCTATTTTTTTCACTGCTTATTTTCCTAAATGCTTATATACTAAAATATATAGTTTAATGAAACCTGACATTTGTCAACTACTCTAGATGGTTTTCCTACTAACATTTTACAATAGGATGGGCAACATACAATACCCCAATCTTGCAGCTTCCAAAGCTACTCAATCCACAGATGTCCAAACAGGTCTAATAGTTTTAGGGGAAAAAACCCTAAGCTCACTTCACCCCAAAACTCCTCAACAGGTTCTCTATTCTGAATCTGAGGGAGATTAATTGCAAATAAACTGGTGGAATAATTTTCCAAGTAGGATTATCTATGTTACTCAAGTGCAGAATATTCAATTGCTCAACTACTTTAGAAAGAAAACAGCATCAACTTTATTTATTTATTTAGACCCATTTTACCACAGGATAACCCTGTGTGGCAACCTTTCGTACATGCATTTTCACTTATATGTGCTTTAGAGTGAAATCTAGAGGTAATTGTTGAGTATTATTTGCAATATTGTGCAGTTAAAAATAAACGCTAGACAAATGTAACGAGAAGGATTGGATGAAGCTCCAGGGCTTGTTGGGCTGAACTGAATTCCATGAAGTCTTGACGGGATGGAGTCCCCTCTGAGAGCAACAAGATTTATTCACAAGTAAACCCCAAAATGCAAAAGTTGTATTTTACTGGATGGGACATCACCCACCGTATTGCCACACAGGCAACTTGCCACGGCCAGCTCGTCACGGCTATCTCGCCACAGGACAAGCCGCTGCGGGACAAGAGTTACATTAATATCAACGAAATGGTGAGATGGAATCATTAAAGAAAGGATGCAAAGGGAGGAATAGAATGAAAGGTGAGTGGCAAAAAATAAAATAATTTTTATTTTAAATAATTAAATAGAATTGTTAAATTGTCCCGCATCAAATTGGTCGGGGCTGGTTTTCCCATTGCGAGTTCTTCCGATTCCCTCAGGAATACAAGCCCTTTTCAAGGGCGTCTTCCACTTTAAATAGCCCCACGTGCTCCCGGCCCCTTCACACCCACTCCCTCCACCCAGCGCTCACGCTCGGCGCATTTACCGGCTCTCCTGCCCTCCGGAACGAATGTCGCTTGGGCTTACAGAGGTAGAAAAGGTTAGAGGTAGAAAAAGGTAGCTCACTTCTTGGTTCAATTTGTCTTCCTCCCTCACCGCCCCAGCCGGGCGAAAGCAAGGGGGAAAAAAAGGGGGGGACGACACATTTATTTTCCTGATCTGAGAGTGGTTCAGCCCAGGGATCTCCAACCTTGGCAACTTTAAGACTTGTGGACTTCAACTCCCAGAATATATATTTCTCTTATTATTTTTCTATAATAATAGTATTACCCATTAATAGCATTCTAATGCGTTTATGTCTGACGCAGCACAAGTCTGATTTTGGGGGGATGAGGTTTTCCTCTTTCTCCGCTTGCCCCAAGAAAGTCCCGTTCCCTGAAAGGCAGAGAGGCGGGGTTTCCTATCCGGAAAGGAATGACGTAATTCCTCTGTACGTCCGCTCGGGAATACCGGTGAAGGCGGGCTCCAGTCGGAAGTTGGATTCCTTTTACTTCCTTCTTCCGGTTGGCGGGTGAGTGAACCCTCGAGCCAAGATTGGGGGGGGCGGAGAGGAGGAAGAGTGGGGGCAGACGTCCCGCATGCGGGAGGGAGGGAAGGCGGCCGCGCGCAGTACACCGAGCTGAACGGGCGGGGGCTTCGCCGTCGTGCGCGCGGCAGACGCACCCGCGCCCCGTCTCTCCTCGCCTGGGCGGTCCCGGTGAACCGGAGCCTTTCCTCGGCTTGCCGTCTGAGGGGGGTGGCGCTGAGCTGCTTAACAGCCTCAGGCGACCTTCCCGTCAGCCTTGGTTAGGGTTGCCAATGTTTTGTGGTTTTGTGTCCCACTCCCCTGCAGAAATTCAACAGGTGAAGTCCTCCGCACGCAGGCGCAGTAGCTTCGGAGTAGAAATCAGTGGGGCAAACGCCCCGTAATTCCCGGGCCGCTCCACTCTTTGAGTCAGCCTTTCTCAGCCCCGCCCAACTCTGTGTGTGTGTGTATTAAGGTGTGCTTAATGGATATAAAATACAGATTGGTCAATTGCCTCTTTCCTGAGGCTTCGTGTTAGGACTCGAATTTAGGTCTTAAATTTAAAATTTAGAACTGTGTCATCTTTTTTTTTGACTGCGAGCACACAGGCCCACATTTAAAAATGAAATTTTGCTGCCTGCTCTCAAGAGAAAGTGTGTACCTACCAAGGGTGTATACTATCAAGGGTCTTCAAACTTGGCAAGTTTAAGACTTGTGGATCTCAAATCCCAGAATTCCTGAGCTAACATGACTGGAGGAATTCTGGGAGTTGAAGTCCACAAGTCTTAAAGCTGTCAAGTTTGAAGACCCCTGGTATACTTACAAAGAGATTATGGCAGTATTCATGTTGCTGCTTGCAAATCTTTCCAAACTCTGGGAAATGTCAGTTGAATCCAAGAGTGCTTCCCAAGAATCAGCCTTTCCATCACCCAAAACGCCCGATTTCAGAATTAAAAGCAAGCAGGGAATGACAGTTCAGTTGTTCATGTAGCTCAGGAGACACTAGATGCAGGGGTCCCTAAACTTGGCAACTTTTAAGACTTGTGGACTTCAACTCCCAGAATTCTCTAGCCAGCTATGCTGGCTGGAGAATTCTGGGAGTTGAAGTCCACAAGTCTTAAAATTGTCAAGTTTGGAGACCTCTGCACTAGATGCAGGGAGGTTGAGGCAGTGTGTTCAATCTTGGCAACTTTTTAAGATCTTGGCAACTTTAACACTCCAACTAGCACTATGGAATTAGAAATAACTCCCATGGGACCATTGAAGTGTATACAGTATTGATTTGCAGCCCTTTTCGGAAAGAGTGCTTTCAAGTTTCTCTTGATTCTTGGAGATTGCCTGTGCTACTCCTTGCTGTTTTCTTTATTGTCTCCTTCCTAGAGCTGAGATCACTAGCCCAAGAATCATACAGTTCGGTTGGGGCAGAAGTCCCAAAGGTGCTTTTTTTCTCAAGAGGTAACTGGATTTTCTGGGTTTTTTTTTTTGAAGACAAAGATGAAAGAAGTCCAGTTGCCTCTTGAAAAAGCACCTTTGGGACAACCATGACCTGGATGACTGAGAATCTCCATAGACGTTAGTACCTAAGGCAGGAATAGAACTCTCAACTCTTCTGGTTTGTAGATTGATGCTTTAACCAAACAGGCTGTTGAGATAAATAGATTACAGATAGGACAGTATACAATTATAACCTCAGATCATGATCATCATCACCATGAAAACATCAGTGAGGGATTTCTGTCATAATTCAAAGAGCAGGAATTCACATACAGAAATGCAGAAGGCATTTAACAGAACAGAATAACAAATTGGGAACTGATTAATATAGTAATTTGCTAAACTTTTCACAAAAATGGCAGCTTCCATAAGTGTTCCATCTATTAAATTTAAGGAAATTGAAAAGAAAAAAATAGATCCAGTGAAACAGGAAAATTAAATTTGCCCTTCAAGCAAATTTGCATATTTTCTTAATAAAATGATAATTTAATACTTTTTTTGAGGAGAACATTCAAAAAGCAATTCTAAATAGATTTTTGCATAAACAAGTCTGCATCAAGGCAGTGAACTGAACCAAATGTTAAGACTTTTTATGGTATATCAAGCTGCATGCAAAATGATTTTTGAAATCCTCATTTCTATCTCAGTCATGTTATTTTAATAAAATACAGCTTTTGTGTCATTTATATATCTGGGACATCTTCATGTGAAATGGCCTTTGACATATCCATGCTGAAAACTATGAGATAATAAAAAAACCTAATAATTTCCATTTGTTAAAGATGGGAATTGCCTATTATTAACAACTGTCTTGTTCAGCAACAGAAACTTTGGACTCAATTGTGGTTATTTGTCGAGGACTGTACAGTATGCAGCATTATTTAATACCACAGTTTGAACTGTTTTGTATTACTGTACAACTTCTACAATCAGAAGCTGCTTTAAATTGCTCAATGTTTTTTTTTAGTTTTTTTTATGACAACGATATCCAGAGTTCCCGTGTTGCTACACTGGAGTTTCTTGACGTCTTGGGTAAGTTTTGACATCTTTTATGTTGCTGGAAGAATTCTAAACATATTTCTAATGATGAAAATTATAGTATATAGGGTTCTTTTTATCCTAGTAGTGTCAGGTGCAAAGGATCAGGACCATACATTAAGTTGCAGTTTAGAAGATTTATTGCTCAAGTCGATACCTAAAAATCTAATCAACTAGCAGTCAATACAGAATTGGCACTAGATAAGAGTTAATGGAATTTCGGGTGCAGGATTGGACTTAGATCGCTTACGGCAAGGAATGAATCCAGACTGGTCATTCTTAATTCCGCCCCTGGCTCTGCCTCTTTTTTTACATCTAAAAGGATTTGAAAATGGGGGTAATAGTCATGCTAGTTGAACAGGTACCTGATTTAGCAATGTCTTTCTGCCTAAGATGAAGAGAGAATCGTGGTGAAATGTTTGAAATCCTTTCAACCCCAATTCATGATGTGGTTCATCCTCTTTAAGACCATTTAAAAAATGGTTGATTTTTGGCCATCAAGGGGTTCTTAAAAACTTGTGGGGTTTTTTGTTAGATCTATATTGTAACAGTCTTTGCTTTGCAGGATATTGTGTTCTTTTATTTCAATATGAAGTTTTTAATGTTTGTATTTAAGTGTTTTTTCTCACCAGTGTGTTTGCTTAACATAAGTGCAGTGTGGTGCTGCTTTGCAGAGCTGCCTTGACTCAAAATACAATTGCAGGAATGAAGTGACACTCAATGTTTTGCCTGGTCATTTTGCTTTAGTGGAAGTACCTTTTGCACAGAAGTGCCTACAGGAAGAATGCTGAATCCCACTGATGTGGTGCTTTGAAGACTGAACTGAAACCAAGTGCTCTTTCAAAGCTCCATACAAGCTGAATCTATTGATTTGCGACCTCTTCTCAAGAGGTACAGCCATCCTATCTAACATTTTGGAGTGCTGTGAGATAAGAATCACTGACAAGGCCAAAGATTTACTGGGGACAGACCTGCAAAATGGAGGGAGGGGAAGAGTAGTGCTTTTTAAAAAATATTTTCTTATACCTGTTTCCTCCTCCAAATGACAGTATTCTGTCCCAGTGAAATCAAGCCAGTTTGCAGGGTTAGCAAAGATTAGAAACTGATTTGGAAACATATCAGGGAAGTTTTGGATTCCGACTGATCTATTATTTTCCTACCTGGGTACAACATGATTAATCAATTAACAATTAGCAAATAAAAATATATCTGCAGTGGTTCAGGAATGCTGTAGCTAAAACCAGGGTATTTGCGGGAACATCTTCTGCCAGCAACGACTGCCCATCGCCCTATGCGCTCCCAGACAGGGCCTCCTTGGGGTGCCGTCGGCTAGACAGTGTCGGCTGGCGATTCCCAGGGGTATGGCCTTCTCGGTGGGAGCACCCACCCTGTGGAACCAGTTGCCCCTGGAGCTGCGGTTGGCCCCTGACCTTCGTTCCTTCCGTCGCGACCTGAAGACGTGATTTTTCCAACAGGCCAGCCTGGACTGAGGCGGGTGGGCTTTTTATGGGTTTTTATGCGTAGCTTCTTTTGGGTTTTAGATGCTTGTTTCGGTTTGTGATTTAATACTTTTTAATAATTTTTAAATTTTGTACTGTTTGTTTTTTTATTGTTGTGAGCTGCCCTGAGTCCTTCGGGAGATAAGGCGGCATAAAAATCCAAACAAACAAATAAATAAAACATAGAATTAAAGAGATGTATTAAATTTATATTTCACATAGCAAAGTTGGGATATACCTTGTCTTCAATGAAATGAAGAACTAAAGGTGACATGACAGCAGTGCTCCAATATCTCAGGTTGCCAGAGAAGAGGGAGTCAGCCTATTCTCCAAAGCACCTTAAGGCAGAACAAGAAGCAATGGATGGAAACTAATCAAGGAAAAGACCAACCTAGAACTAAGGAGAAATTTCCTGACAGTTAGAACAATCAGTGGAATGACTTGCCTCCAGAGGTTATGGGTGCTCCAACACTGGAGGAGTTTAAGAAGAGACTGGATAGCCATTTGTCTGAAATGGTGTAGGATTTCCTGCCTGAGCAGGGGGTTGGACTAGAAGATCTCTCCCAGGTCCCTTTCAGCTCTGTCATTCTGAATTTCTTTCTGCATTATTCAGTAGGTGTCTGTTTAATTTTCCGTGAAATAATGGTGTCACTTTTTTTTTTTTTTTAGGATTTTCCCCTATTAGGTAGCAAGAAGGATGTTTGAAAATATTAAATCTTGGGCTGAATATATTGTGGAATGGGCTGCAAAAGATCCATATGGATTCCTTACAACAGTGATCCTTGCTCTAACACCTCTATTCTTGGCAAGTGCGGTGCTATCATGGAAACTGGCAAAAATGATTGAAGCTAAAGAACGGGAACAAAAAAAGAAACAAAAACGCCAGGAAAACATTACAAAAGCTAAACGAACAAAGAAGGACTGAGGCTTCAATTTCACTGGGCTGGATTTTTCTGGCAATGCACTGTTACTCTGTGTGTAGCTTTTTGTTGTTGTATCCTTACAGAAACAAGACATGACTGATTTTTTTTCCTGGAATAATGTATCCTTAATTTGTGCTATTAAACTCTGTGGTCATGAACTTAAATTGCTTTTTTTTTTCTAACCTAGCACATAAGCAAAATGTAACTTTATAATACATGTGTAATAACTATATAGATATGTATTATTATTTTCATTAAAATCTGTCTTGTGATTTTATACCATGGAAAATTGTTTAATAATTTGCATATAATTTTGTTGTATTGTAAAATTTTCCTACATTGTGAAGAATCCTAATTTCATACTGAAAGCCAGTATTTTCACTATTCCTCGGCATAATGCTTTGTGAGAACCAGTGTGTCTCAATTATACAATCCATGAGAGCTTAAATTATCATTTGAGAGATTCTCCTTGTTAAATGTAAATGATAGCAACCTCATCTACAAAGTATTTGGAAAAAGAGAACATAAAATATGATTACTGGAATAGTCTGCACATAAGCCATACCTGTTGAATAATAGTTTCTCATTTGTGTTGCATTATATTCTTGGTGGCTACATTCTGAGGACAAAGCAATAGGGAATGTTTCCAGCTGAATATAGGCAACCACTAAGTCTATAACAACCAGAATCAATGATTACAAATGCCGTCACATGTTTATTAGTTCAGCTAAAGCAGACTGAACGCAAATTTCAGGAAATCTTGGACAGTTCAGACCAAATGGCAAGCATCATTCTCCCTGTAGCAAAAGCCCCTTTGGCTACTTTCACAAAATCGCTATAGAGGCTTCTCATTCTAAATTATGGCTCCCTATTAAGTCAGTATCTTGCCTTTGAAGGCAACAATTCATGCCTGGTGGGCAAATAATTAGCGCCTTGAAATTCTTTTATATATTTCCAGTCAAGCTTTCCTATTTCAGCTCTTCAGAAACCAAAGCTTTTTACGATCACCTTTGAAAATCTTGTAACATTTTGAAGCCTATTTCTTTACATCCAGTTAACTTACAACATAAAGGAGGTATCTTACTTATAACATTGGTTTGGTGACATTATGACTACTAAACCAACATTGGTTTACTGATTTAAGAATAAACTTAGAGATTGTGTAGAATGGGACACTAATAAGTTCATCTACTAGTAACTGCATCTGATGCAAAGGATGCCAAGTATAAATATGCATTTTAAACAAAATGTACAGGACATTTAAATATGCTCATTATTGCACATTGTTATTGATTTGTTAAGCTACAAAACATTAAAATTCTACTTTAAATAAACAATGTTTAAATTAGCTTTGTTAACTTGCACAAGTCCTGACATTTATTTGCAATGGGAAAATTTTAACTGCAATGTGCCCCGTCCTAAATAATTATTGTGTTTAGTGACATTTAGAACCTTGTCAAAATCTTATTAGAGAAAATTAGCAAATAAATATAGCATTGCTTACTTTTCATAAACAGCATTTGGGTCCATTTCCATAAACACATCATTTTTAAAAAATATTTTAGGAGAAGCTGTGAACTCATATGAATGACTAAATTTCATTAAGCAGTCTGGAATATGAGAAGTTATAATAGTTTGACAGGTTTAAAGAAAATATCTGCATGTATAGCATACATTGGATATGCCATACATACTCTTTTCAACGTTAATTAACAGCTAGAATATACAGTCATGTAGTACACCATCTGTAATTATTACAGCAACACAATTTCATTGAAGCATAACTTCACTGGAAACATTGAATGATTTAAGAGGCAAAAGAATTAGAGATAGGACATTTTATAAAAAGCAATTAAACATTTCCACAAGAAATAGCAGAATCTAAGCATTTTGAAAATGCTAAGTTTTTAAGTATAACCTGCAATTTTAAAGAGTGTCTTCATGTTGCTGATTAACCAAATGGTGCCTCTTTCTTGATGCTTTGCACTGGGGGCTTTTATTTTTTATGGTCAGGAGGCATCCAGGCTCCAGGCTGAAATGTATTTGCTGTACTAACAGGGTCTTCTGAGCGTTCGGGCTTTCTGTAGTTGGAAGCAGATGCATGTCCTGTAATCTGTGTTTGAAGTGGTCCTACCTCAAGACCCTCTTCACGATCTTTGGCCTGAAGGAGTTTGCTTTTTTCACCCAACTCTTCGACTTTAGCTTTCATTTCTTTTCTATAGTTCTTATTCTGGATACATTCCTGGAAAAAAAGTAACACATTGAACTGACTGATAGAAACAATGAATGCTAAGAAGATGCACTTTGTTTGAGTGGGTAGGTTGCGTTGCTTTCACTTTTCCAACAAAAGAGCTTAACTCATTCAGCAAGTAGCATTTGAAGAGACCAGGAAAGGCAGCCCCAGTATAGGCAGCTTCATCCAGATTCAACTCATTGGAGTATAGGATGCTAATTTTTATTTTTCTGGGCATCCCCTACCTTGAATTGCTGGAAATCCCTCTAGAGGAGCGTGGTAGACTTGCCCCCAAATTTCATTCCCATTCCCATTCCACTGAGCTAGTCATGGATCAAAAACCCTTCTGTCAGTAAAATATTAAGAATAAACCATATACATTAAAATTTTAATGAAAATTTTAAAACACCAGGATGGGAGTACTACAAACTAAAATACTGTAGGGTCAAAAGAATAAAGAAAAAACTAAAGATGCAAAAAAGAAAACATAGCAGAAAAATAGAAAAGAAAGTGATATAAGGAAGTGCCTTCTGATCTCTACAGCAGCAACTACAATTTTAAAGTGACCCCTCTCTCTAAAGTTGTATTGTAACTCTTCATGATCTATCCTAGCTAATCATCAAAACCATAAATCACAACATCATTTATTCTCTTTTAGACAAAAAGTCCATAAAGAGTTTCTAATCACCAATAAACAGTGATTCAGAGGATTTTAAACATTTCAGTGAAACCATGAAGGAATTTGTTTAATTATGAAGATTAGTTTGGAGTAATAACTAAATTTTCTATTTTTCAGAAATAGAGATTTAAAATTTGCTTATTTCATCAACCCAACAGTCCCAGTTGTCTGAACTATGGCTTGGAAAACATCTCAACCTATGCTCGAGCTTGATGTCAGTTTCGGCATCCCTCCATCTAAATCTATGACTGGATTCACAAATTACACTAAGCTATAGCATGTTTATTTTTAGGGTAGCACAGCATACAGACCCAATCACTGGCTGTTTATGAGCCATGGCTTATAGCTAGCACCATGTGAGAAGCAGCCTACTACACTTTGTTCAATCAACTGCTTAAAATGCATGCTTCAATGTGATGAGTTACCTCATGACTTTAAATGTAGACATAAAACATCTCTTCCACCAGCTTTGTTGTTGTTGTTGTGAACTTCATCCTCCCTTCTCGAGTACTCAAAAGTGCACTCATTTGTAATCCCGAATTGGCTTAATAAAATAGTTTGTCCTAACACAGTTGTCAGAATTTTGCTATGGCTAACTTAGATTTCTTTGCTTTTTGTTTTAAATGTGTGTCCAAGATCATCAAATGTTGCATGCTAGAGGCTATCAATCGCCATAATTTCTCTTAGAGGCATGTAGTACATTATTTTTTCTTGGACATTATTCTTTCACAAGAGCATTCAAGGTGACCTCAGGATTCCTAAGTAGGTCCCTATCTGGGCCCTTAACAAAATCAGCAAGTGTCTTCAAGTTACATTATTCTAATATATGTACTATGCAGAATCTATGTGGCAGTACACATAATGTACCAAAGTACTGCAATACTTTTTCAAAACAAGGATTTAAAATATTGACTGCCCATCATTCAAATTTATAACCATGTATTTCTTTAAAAAGAAAATAATGGAAAAAGAATACAGAGCAAATGGATCATAATTTTACAAAGGCATGCAACAAGATATAATTCATTAACCGTGTATAATCAAAGGACTATTTGCCAAAAGCAAGCTCAAAAGGAAACCAAATTCCCATATCAAAATGAAACTGAGATTGGACAATAATGAATCTCTATAATCACAATGTAATAAACCTACTGGGTTTCTAATGCTAGCTGAAAACAATTCAACTGACTTCAATTAACTTTCTAATTTTTCTAACATTCAAAGGTCAGACCCACAAGGAGTACATATAAATTTAACAAAGGCTCCTCCTCCCTAACATTTGGCCTCCAGGGGAAAAATGACATTGACCAGATATTACAGAAGAGCAGCACAACAGCCGAAGTATAAGATTCTACTGCATTTCATCTGCACAGCTTATGTAATTATTTCCTATTCCTTCCTTTTCATGGGAAGGGTGGAAAATGCTGCAACATGGCTTTTTGGAAAAATCAGCTCGTAAAGGCTGCTGTTCCCCTAGCAAATAATCTTACCTAATTTACTGGTTCCGAATACAGAGCATAATCACAGTATAGAACCCAATCCACATAGCACACTTGGAAGCAGTGTGGAGGTGATATGCCATTGTCACTGCCTTCTTTCAAAATATGTTAACTTGCTCATCTAGCCTACAACCATGCCTCTTGGTCATCCATCCAAGTATTTATCAGCTACAACCCTTCTTAGTCCCCCTCTCCCTTCCCCCCAGGTTAACCAAGGTTGACTAAGTGTGGCTATCTGCTGCAGAAATTACTGTTACCAAAAAAAATTATACATCATAAGATGAAGTGGTTCCCTGACTATCTGTCGCTATCTAGGATTGAACTTTCAGTCAACATTATTGTCATAGCTTAGGAACCACTTTCATGTGGAGCTTTCCTGCTTTCATTCAGTGATGACTGGAGAAATCCCAGTTCCCCCTAAACATGGTTCCCAAGGAAGTCACATTGAGCTCCCATTATTTTCTATGGCTGGAATACTGGGAACATTTTCAGTATTTTCACAAAACAACACTTGTGCTATTTTGAGTAATGTTCTTTCAGAGCTCATGAACTGATGTCATACAAAAGCCATGCCAAGCTATTCCACCCTGCATTTCCCCCTTGGTGAAATCCTACTAGAAGTGGGAGTCACATTTGAGTATTGCTTCTGTACAGAACACATTCATGGGTGCATGTACATTCTCCAAACATCTCTAAGCATAATTGCCCACAAAAAAGCCAAAGCGTTCCTTCTGAGATGAAACATTTTATAGATACCTTCATAAATTCATACTGGGTGACTTCAAATACCATTTTAAACTGCCTGGGTTATAGTTAAGTATAGTGGAAGCTATATTAACATTTGTTCATTGTATGAAAGCTGGCAACTATTTTTAATATAACTGGACTATTGCAATAACAAGTGACGTGGTGGCCTAGTGGTGAAGTCATTTGTCTCCCACTTGGAAGTTCAATCCTAGTAGTGACAAATGCTTTTCTCCTATGGCACAAAGAAAAAAATATCTGCTGTGAACTCATGTAGGTGTCAGAAAGGGTATCTGGCAAGTAAATGCTCAGCATCATCCAGTTGCCCTGCCTCTACCTCAAATAGGGACTATAAGGTAATAAAAAGGGAGTTTCGGCTACTGCAATAATATGTACGAATAATTATCTTGCAAAACGCACTGAACAATGTTTCTGATTTGGGAAAAGAGACCTTAAGCAAATCAACATTTGAGTATTGAAATAAAGCACATCAAGGAAAAAGATGGCAGATGCATACTGATGAGCTTGCAGCAAGAACCTGAATATGAAAAATTTCATATATAATATAATCATTACTGTACTAAAAATTGGTATCATTGAGGTGGAAAAGGTTGATCCAAAGGCACTCACAAGAAAAATTACAATCATCTGGGTCATTTTGATTAAATAATCAGGTAGTCAATGGTGGTGGAGAATGTTAAAGACATACCGAATTATCTGCCACATTGGCTATATGAATAAAGGCTTTTTATTCTTATATTTACAAGCAAGGGCTAAACCACAGATTCAAGATGGATGAAGTAATTCTTCACATTGAGCATTTTGAGTATAATGGATGTTAGTGACCAACTTAGCCAGCTTTAAAGGATGATACAGTATGAAAAATTCATGTGAGATAGAATTATTTGCATCTAATCAGTACATATTACACTTAATATCAAAAGTCATATGCCTCTGTATGGTGATTGCTGAACAATGTTACTGCCTTCCGATCATATTTTAAGCCTCCCAAAAGTAACTGATCAACAACTTTAAAAAAAAGGATTTGGCTTGTGTCTTGCAGAGCTTGTATATTCTTAAGTGATAATGCATTAGAAAGACATTTTAATATGCCCACTCAAAAAATTGCAGTAAAAATTGCCACCATATCCAATACCAGGTAAAAGGACTTAAGAGACAAAAGGACTCATCCAGACTTAATTTCGAAGTTAAAAGGCACAAAATATAGCTTATTTGTACCAAGAAAAAAACCTCTGATCTACCTAGCCTTTTAAAATTCTTCCCCAAATAGCAAAAAGAAAACCTCTGTAGATCAGAGGCATTAAAAAGTATATTGACAATAGTTGCATCACCAACAGAATCACTTAAAAGTGACTGTAGCAACAAAAAAAAATGAGGATAAGCAAACAAGGCCAAATAAGAATAGAATTCTTTATTGGCCAAGTGTGATTGGACACACAAAGAATTTGTCTTCAGTGCCTAAGCTCTCAGTAGACATAAAAGATATAAGTGATAAATCATTATTATAGTCATAAACACATTCATCATGAATCATAAGATACAACACTTAGTGATAGTCATAGGATACTAAATAAGCAATTAACAAAATCGTACTAGGAAACTAAATAAAACAATATAAATCGTAAGGATACTAGCAACGAAGTTATAGTCATAAGTAGAAAAGGAGATAGGTAATAGGAAGGATGAGAAGAATAGTAATACAATCTTAGTAAATAGTTTGACTGTTGTGGGAATTAGTTGTTTTTTAGCAGAATGATGGCATGCAGGAAAAAAACTCTCCTTGTGTCTAGTTGTTCTAGTGTGCAATGCTCTATAACGTCGTTTTGAGGGTAGAAGTTGAAACAATTTATGTCCAGGATATGAGGGATCTGTAGATATTTTCACAGCCCTCTTTTTGACTTGTGCAGTATACAGGTCTTTGATTGAAGGCAGGTTGGTAGTAATTGTTTTTTTCTGCAGTCCTAATTATCCTCTGAAGTCTGTGTCTGTCCTGTTGGGTTGCAGAACCAAACCAGACAGTTATAGAGGTGCAGATGATAGACTCAATAATTCCTCTGTAGAACTGTATCAGCAGCTCCTTGGGCAGTCTGAGTTTTCTGAGTTGGCACATATATTTTTTGCCACCAAAAAGGCATCAGATCTTATGGGGGGGGGCGCAATGTCATCCACTGACTCACCTCACTTGTATGCATTGCCCCCACCTCCTTCTCGCTGTCAGAGGCCTTCAGGAACTTTTTCTGTTCCTGAAGGCCTCTGCAGCGATAACAGAGTTCGGATCAATTCAGTGTTCTGTTATCAGCTGCAGAGGCCTTCAGGAAAGCCTCGTGGCTGCAGAAATGGGCCGGCAAGGCAGGTGTTGGAGTGTGTGAGGCCTGGCTGCAACTGTCCGAGGTGAGTGGGGTCTTAATTAGGGCTTATTTTGGGGGTAGGACTTACTTTGGATGCATATGTAAAAATCAAGCTAGGACTTACTTTCGGTAAGTCATATTTTCAGGGAAACACGGTATCTATCTATCTACCTATCTATCTAATTTTATTGGTTGCCCATCTTACACAGGGTAACTCTGGGTGGCTTAGCTTTTTTAGAAAGAGAGATAGAGATACTCAGGAAGCAATAATTAATATTTGGTGAATGCTTGCAATTCTGCTTTTGTAAACTTCTGTTCTAGAACTATCATCAGATTATCTCAACAATGAATTTTATTCATATATTAATGTTAAAGCTAGGTTCTCTCATCTGCCATATAACATTATAGTATTAAATTATAATACTACTGGCATCTTATTGCTTAACATGTAGGAACTTAGCAATTATTATTTAATAAACAAATAGTTAAACAAACTATAACTTAGTGTATAAGTTATACAGTATTTGTACCATTTCAAATAGTTCAGAAAGATAACAAAACTTTCATTTTAACAAGAAACATATGTTATATGCTCTAGGCACCATCTTACAAAGGCACAATTTCTTCATGTGTCTGCTATTGTCGTAGGTGATTCACTGGAAGTAAGAAAATATGCCTGCTGTTTTAATTATAGAGAAATTAATAAAAAGCTTTTAATTGACTAATCTAGTCAATTAATGTACAAAAACGTTGCAGCCTACATTTAAGAAACAGAATATATAAACAAGCAAGTATAAATAGAGTATGCAGGGAAAGTGTCACTGAAAATATAATTCTTAAACCATCCTGCAGTTGGATGATAGAACTTAAGAGTTCAATGAAAATGAATCACTGTGATTGAAGTTAGTTTCTCTCATGCTATTCCTGGAATAAATAATATTCTTACAATCAAATAAGGAAGATGAGCATACACTATGATAACTAAACATAATGTAATTTTCAATTTAATTATTCTCTTCTAGGGATGATGGTGGGAAGATAATAATTGAAACTTTATGCGTATTACTACTCAGTAAAGTACATTTTCCTTCCTTGACAAGAAGGCTGTCAAAACAAATAATTATGGAAATGCTTGAAATAGTTTGAAAGAAGACAGGAGCTGTCACGAAAAGTTTCTTCTCTTTAACATTTCACCTTGTATCCAACTGTGCAATTCAAAAGCCACTTAGTTTTTATTACTGCATGGCAAACACATAGCACATTAGAAATGAAAAGCAGTTCTTTACCATACTTTTTTATTTTTAACCATTTTTAGACCTCCCATACCAGCTAAGAAACACATTAATGAATTTGATTTCATATTAAAACCTATCTCTTCAGGATATTTTCATAAAAAAACAGTTTTTGGAAAAATCAACAGCATTTCTACTCTAATAAGCTCAGTAGTCTTTAAATCACCCAGCTTTCAGTATTCCAATGAGAAACAGGGAGTCTAACTGAACGTAACAGAATGACCTGCCAAAAGCTCAGCAGACTTTTATTTAAACAGAATTTAAGGCTCAAGATGCATGGAAAGAGAGGAACTAAGACATGAAAAAAAAAAAGAAATTGGATGCAAAATCTTTTGCCTTTCTCTATTTCTCAACTCCAAATAATACCTCAAGCCACTGGTGATTTACAGGGATAGCATGAATTCTTGGCATTCCAGGGAAGTGTTATGATGCCTGGTAGCACAGTCTGTCAGATGTTTAAGTTAGATTTGGCATTTTTACCCACTACTGAGTCCTTTCCAAGAACCTGGAATGGGTATTGTTTTAAGGTGGTAAAGGCAATCTCACAGGATGGAAGCTGTTTTAAAATCTGCCTTTTGCAATTGTTTATTATTAGCATTAGATGGAAGCCATTTGGTCATTTGTTTCTGAATCTTGATTGAAAAAAAGATACAAAGAAAAATGGTGTGTGTTGTCCTAAAGTTAATAGCTCATGAAAAAATATTTTGTAACAGGCAGCCCAAATCTGGCAACCCTCTCAATGTGTTGGACAACTCTTCCTACCTCTCCTAGCTCTTATAGTCATTGCTTACAGGGAGAAGACATACTGGAAGCAAGGGACCAATAAAACTAAAGTGCCCATGGTAGAGGAAAGCATTTTATGCTAAAACACAAAAGAAAATTAAAATTGAACACATCTAATATGATTTTTTTAATCATACTGAAATAGAATTATTGCTAGTTGCACAAACTTTTCTTTTTCTTACAATTTTTCCTTCTTTCTGTTAATTCTTCTGTTTTTTTTTCCTTTGGCTTTTCTTGATTTAATAGCATTGCTATTTTTACTGTGGCAGATATCAGGAGAGAGACAACATTGGGGAAAACTTTGCAGAGCTTTCTTCAATTCACAATCACAGTAAGCTATATTCACTCATCTTGTCTGCTTCCTTATTTTTGGCTTAGCGTAATGTATGAACACTCATTCATTCATTCTTTCATTCTAACTATATTTAAGTCAACTGACTCATCCCAATAAAAAGCATACAATTAAAACATCCACAGTAAGCATCACTCAAAATTGTAACAAGTGTAGAATAAGAAAAAAAATATCACAACCGAAGTACAAGAGAAATAAGTAAAATGGTTACATTTAAAATTCAAACATGTAGACAATCAAGTAGTCACCACATGTTTACGGAAGAATAGCATTTCAAGTAATTTCTGAAACATTAACAGAAATGGCTTGAGCTTTAATTGCAAGGAAAGGCTATTCCCTATTCCCGGTGGAGCAACTAAGAAAACGCATCACCTGATCTCCATTTTCCTTTTCCTTGCAAAAGTAACATACAAAGTAACCAGAAGCTTGTAAGAACCTACCAGAAAGGCTATTTCAAATAGGTGAAGGCAATCCTGTAGATACCTTAGCACCAAGCTGTATAGGATTTTATAGACCAGTATTTCAAATTATATCTGTAAACCTGCTGGAAAGTAATGCAGGGCTCAAAGCACAATTGTAAAATTCTCTTGGCAGGTAATCCCCAGTAACAATTTATACCAACTGCAGTTTCCAATCATCTTCAGAAGTACCAATGAGTTGAGTGCATTCAGCAGTATGAGGAAGTGATTAGGGCATAAGTCACTGATAGTGTAATGTGCAAAGAAAGCATCTACAGCTTGCTAGTAAGTAAATGCAATTTCATACAACCAAGAATTTTAAAATATGTTGATGATGAAGCAACTTGAAGAATCCCAGATTTGGGGAGTTTGCTGTAATGGAGCCATACTCATCCATTAAGAGGGTTATTCTAATATATTTTGGTGCCATCCTTTCCCCCATTCAAAACCTTTTGCCACTTTTACAGGGTTTTATTTTGTTGTTTCTTAGCCTGATTACATGGTAAGGACTTCCTGCAGATTTTACTCCACTAGTCGTTGCTGACAAGAGCAGGAGGTGCTTATCTCTGTTTCAAGGCCATTGAGCCAGCACTGTCCAAAGACATTTCTGTGCTCATGTGGCCAGCATGACATCACAGAGGGCTGTTCCCTTCCCACCAAAGTGATACCTATTTATCTACTTGCATTTGCATGCTTTCCAACTGCTAGGCTGGCAGGAGCTGGGGTGAGAACATTGCATGGCACTCAGGTCTTGAACCTGGGATGCCTGCTTTCCAACCAACAAGCCCAGCATCTTACATGGTGCAGATTACATGGTGCAGATATAGCATTGCAAAGATAGGAACAGAAGACAGCAGGAAAAAGGGAATTTCTTTTTGTCAGCTCATACAGTGATGTTCCCAGGAAAACAGTGTTAAGTATAATGGCAAGATTTGGGAATGAATCTGTTTGGGCAGTAAGTGAGACAATAGAATAAAGGCTCAATAAAATACAATAACTGACATTTCAAATTCTTTGCACATCTCCCAAAAAGTGGGAACTGAGGGAGGATAATTTGTCACTTTCCTCAGTGAAAGATGTGGGCAGGGAGATTTGCTATAGAACAAGAAATATGGTCACAAGCACCCCTCCCTTCAACAGCTGTCAAAGAGCATTTACTGTATCAGCAGGTGTTGTCAAGAGGCTGTCTAATACAGAAACCAAATCAATCTATCTGGCAGCCATTTTAGAAAAAAAATGTCTTAATAATAATATCAAGATACAAATGACCTGCCACACAGATTTACACATGCCTTAGAGGAGGAGGCAGGGAAAGGAATAGGTAATTTCTTTGGACTAGGTTCACCATTCAGATTTTAAGTTCTGCTGTAAGTTCAAGTACAACAGTCTCATTCTCATTCCTTCTCTCTCCCTCTCCCTCTCCCTCTCCCTCTCTCTCTCTCTCTCTCTCTCTCTCTCTCACACACACACACACACACACACACACTTCTTATATATTCCAGCCTTTCTCCAAGTTTTTTGGGACAAATATATCTGGTAAAGAAGGAGCAGTATTGCTGTTGGCTGTAAGATGGAAAAAAAAGTCACTTAATTATTCCAGCCATTTCTCGCTCTAAGGGTCTTGAAGAAGAACCTGAGAAAATTCAGCAAAAAAACCCCAAATACCCAAAATTATAGGTAGGATCTTTCAGAGGCCCTCAAGAGACAGAGATAGCTATAGAGGCCAAGGAATTATTGTTATTGTGCCAACTAAAAATTAACAACCACACTGAGATGATAGTAATGGACAAAAGTCTGACTGAAAAGGCTGGAAGTTCAGCCTGGGACATAATAAAAATATAGTTGAAACAATCTATACAGTGTATGCAATAACACATCTTACCTCAAGTGTAGGTGGATTGTTTCTTCTTTTCTTCATCCATGCTAAGAAAATTAAAAACAAAAAATATCAAATATTTCCCATTGTTCTATTTCTTTTGATACTTACTGTACATCAACAATATAAGCTAACTTTCCATATAACTATTTTTAAAGTTATTTAACTAATGTTTAACTTTTACAAGTAATCCTTGACTTAGGACCAGAGTTTCCAAGGTGAGTGATGAGTTGTGGCTGATTTTACAATCTCTTATGCCATGATTGTTAAGTGAGTTGTAAGTAAATCATGTCGTTGTCATGCAAATCCAGCTTCCTCCATTGACTTTGCTTGTTGGAAGCTGGCTGATAAAGTCACAAATTATCATTAAATTTGTTCGCCACCCATCTCAGCAAAATCACATGACCCCAGAATGCAGCAACTCTCATAAATACATGCAGGTTATCAAGGGCCTGAAATTTGATGCTCTGCTGGTTCTAAATGCGAAGACCAGTCATAAGTCACTATTTTCAAAGCTGTTGTATCTTCAAATGGTAAAGAAATGAATGGTTGTAAATTTATACAAAAATGTTTTTTTTAAATCAACAAATAACGCCATTTCATTATCATCAGTGAATTTAGCCCTAATTTTAAAACAGCCACAGAAGCAACAGTGTAAAATCCTAAATTAAAAAAAAACAAACGTTTTCTTTAACCTAGAATAAATTAGCCCTATTAGAAATATTCCATCAGAATATAACAAATATTTTATATTCGATCGCCCTGTACGCTCCCATAGACAGGGCCTCCTTGGGGGTACCGTCGACCAGACATTGTCGGCTGGCGGTGCCCAGGGGTAGGGCCTTCTCTGTGGGAGCACCCACCCTGTGGAATCAACTCCCCTTGGACCTTCGTTTGACCCCTGATCTCCGCTCCTTCCGCCGTTACCTGAAGATCTGGTTATTTCAGCAGGCCGGCCTGGACTGAACCAAGGGGGGGTTTTCTTTTTTTAAAATAATTTTAATTGTTTTAATATTTAATATTGGGCTTGTATTGTTTAATTGTTTTTTAGGTAATTTATTGTATTGTATTTTATATTGTGAGCCGCCCTGAGTCCTTAGGGAGAGAAGGCAGCATACAAGTCTAATAAAATAAATAAAATAAATAAATAAATAAATATATTCTTATAGAACAAAATTCAAAATATTTGGACTTTCTTGTGAAGTGCCCATGCCAGACCCAAAGTATCTCTGCTCTCCCTGACACTGAATATAGCGCATCTTTGTACGCTGAATATTTTCATCTTTAATATTTGTCTATTTTTTGCATTAAAGATAAAGCTGCCTTAATTGAAAGACTGAGTATAAGCTGAACTAATAAATATCCTAATCAACACTTTATTTCTATCCTAGACTTTTTAAACCACAATATTCAGTTGTAAATATATCAGGAACCTATGTTTTTAAGTTGTTTTTTTTAAAGCAGGATATAAAGCAATCCTAAAAAATGACAATTATCTTTTAAGAAGTGATGATGTTACTTAAAAAGACCAGAACTGAATCACTGAAGCAAATATTTTTAAAAATATTAAAATGTACTTTATTCATCCAAATTATTTTAATTTGTTCTGACTTAAAAATGCCAACCTGAATAAGATGGACTTGGAAGCTTATTTAAAAGAAAGCAAATAATTCACAATAAACTCCTCCAATAAAAAATATTGTATCGTTCAGATCACCATTTTCTTTTCTATCTGCAAGAACTGTATTTCTGCTGGGAAAGAGACAGTGAAACTGAAGATTAGCAGCATAAAATGAGATAATGAAATCATAAATAAAAGGTTTTCATACTAGATTCAATACCAGACCAATATGGATGGCTATTTTTACTGTTGATTTCTCTGATATTAATTCACACATCTTTCACAATCAGCTACAAATGAACTTAAAAATGAATAATAATTCAATTTCATTATAACAAAAAGCAACCTCACAGATACTTCTTTACTTCCTTATTCTTCAAAAACATAGTATTTCAATATATACTACTCAGTATATTCAAACTTGGCTACTGTTGATTGATTATCTGTCATCAAGTCATTTTTTACTCCTAGCTACTGCCTAGATAGATTTTCTCCATGATGGTTTATCCTTAATTTGTTCCTTCACCTCTTCCAATAGTGCTGATTGTGAAAGATGTTAGTCTATATAATCCACTAAAATAATAAATCTCTTCCCCCCCATGAATAATTCCAATGCTTTTATTGGAAGTTAGTAATTCTCAAAGAATTTATGCTACAGTATGTGAATTGCACAAAAAATCTCTACTTCAGTTTAGAAAAAAATGATGAAATAAAAGCAAACGCAATTTTAGTAATTGTTAGTTAGAACTGCCCCTTGTTCTTCAAATTTTGAAACATACCCAATGTGTCATCTGTTTTTATAAAAAAAAACTTTGCAAGTTCTATCCTAGCAAAACAAAGCACTTTCATGGAGCTGCAGCCAAAATAATTTCTAAGTGGAACAGTACCCCCACCCACCCAAAATGAACAAAGAAAGTATAGAAACATATAGACAGAGTCCAATTTTGCAACGTGTTTCTCCACAGTTTTGTAAATCCATTGTAGTTCAAATCATCTAATTAAATAGTTGTCTTTAATTATAAATATAGTATAGCATTATCTGAAGCATGTGTTCATGATAATGCTACCATATTTTCTAAGCAGAATGTAAGCAAGATAAACTGGACATTTCATATCTTGAGACCTTGGCATTCTTTCATTTCAGTGCTCATCTGCATTCTCATTAGTATGCATGAGATTTTCATTGAACTTTAAGACTCCTAGTGGCATATAGCGCATTGTAATAAGCGTAAAAGTGGGCATGCAAATTAAATCTCCCATTAATCACTAAATGTTACCCATTAAACAAAGAGGGACGAACTTGAACACACAGACTGTAAAATACATCATGAAAAACACAAACGCTGACGTCTCCAAAGGCACTGGAAGTGACTATATTTTTCACGAAGACTAACAATATGGAAAACAGAAATAGCACCTTCTATCTTCAGATACAAACAGCGTCCGCTGAGAATTAAAAACTATAAAGGTTATGACCATTTTCTGCACTGAAAAAAATAATGCATTTTGCATTTTGTCTTAAACCTAGGCAAAGTAAATATGGATGTTCCCTAGATATGTTAAGTAAAAGCATTCCTAAACCTCTATTATTGTGTTCCTGGTTTGAACAAGGAACACTCATGTTCAAGCTTCCGATGGGAGTTGGGAGTTTTGTGGGAGTTCGGCAAAAATCATCAGCTTACTTTTATTTAAAAGGATTGATAAGTAAAATATCCCCAGATTTTAAGGCACAAAATATATCCACATTTTATAGCACATATACAAAGAAAATACAAAATAATAATAATCAATTGAAGTAAACATCCTGTGTTAATTTCTATCCATCCCATTCATAAGCAGAAAGATGAATCGTTCAGTCTTTGAAGAATTCAGTGCTATGGTTGGCTATTATCTATTAAGAATGTCTTGCTATGTATGAGCAACAATGTAGTCCTATTGTTTAAATGTACTCTTTGCCTATCTTTACAGAATATTAATAAGGAGAAGGAAAACAGTTTCTAACGTTATTATATTTTAAGCTTTATTGGGCAAAATGAGCATGAAGAAATCTGTAAAACAGTTACAAGTACATTTTGAGAAACTTAGAAACCCATGCTTTCTGTATCAAGTCTAATCTGTGTACTATTGAGATTCTTACTGATCTATCGTTATTATATTTTATTTTATGGTACGTTATATGTTATGACTTGTGGTTACAGTAAAACTATAAATTTAGTTATTTGTTTAGTAACGGGAATCCTCTAGCCCATGAATTAAATACTGCTTAAAAGATCTTTTGTAATAATTAAGCTTGAGAAAAAACTTCCAAACTAATCAATTGAAGGGAGTGTTTGTAATTTTTTTTCTTTGCATTGGATATGAAATATGCTCACACCTAAGATTATTCACTCAAATTTACAGTTTGCTTTTCTCTTCATTAAATTCTCAAGACGCTTACTCCATTAAAGAAATGCACAAAAATTAAAAATAATTCCATCCACAAACATGTGCAACCACAGGTTCCTATAATGTACATTATATGCAAAAAGGCAAAACTCTGTAATGCATGTAAACTGTAATGGACACTCCACATTAGCAAGAATGGGAAAAGATACATTCCCATAGCTTCATACAGGATAAATTTTAAAAACTGGAATAAATAACTTTCTTAATTGGAACTGATGTAGTGAAATAATGTTTTGAACACAAAGCTATGTAAATGCTGTAGTCATTAAAACCCAAACTTCTCTTACAGAAGAAGCAAAATGTGGCCTGCGATTTTTTTTATATCACAGTCTCTAAACTAAAATATTTAGCAGTTGAAATGTTAAGTAAAAAAATCCAGTTAATGTTGCTCTTCATGTTTAAGCACCTGGGTTCTTATCTTGTTCTCTTTGTCACAAGCAAAAATACATTGCACACCTTCTTTGCCTAAATAATGCATGAGAAAACAAAGTACTCTGAACTTTTTCTCCACATTCCCTAAAAGGAGCTGTGTTTAAAGAAAAAAGAGACATTACAGTTTATTTGTAACACTTTATTTCTATGCTCTTCACAAATCCTTTCAATTCAATGCCGCAATAATCACAAAGGGGAGAAAATGCTATAGTGATTATAAGGATGCTTAAGTGTTGTGTTAAAAAAGCAAATGCAACTAGAAGTGTATCTTGCCACACATGCTTTATTTCCTAGATAATAAGAATGTTAGATGTGCAAACTTATCCTAATCTTGGGAAAACCATCTAAAAAAGCGTTTAGCTTTCATGCATACTTGTCAAGTGTCATTCAATCAAAACTGCTTTTCTTACTTCAAAATGCACTCAGAGCTGAGTCTTGCATTTTTCTATCCAACTTTCAGACATTATATTAACTTGCCCAGTTTTTTAAAAAGTCAATACTTTTAAACTGATTTTTGAATCTAGGTTTATGTATCTAAGTTTCATTTCTATCTGCAAGTTTCATTTTCGTGGGGTTACATCTATTAAACTGGAACATCACTGTACAAGAGAAAATGATGCCTGGACAAAATGTCAAGAAAGACAAAATTGTATTCTTACATTAGTAAGGGTTAGGCTAGAAATGTTGTCTTGTGCCTTTTCTGTACAACTTGGGAGAGGTGGAGTTCTGTAAGTCATGCTTTTCCCCAAAATAATGCCAATAAAGTCTTACCTTCCCACTCTGTTGGAATGGCTCCAGATTCATACTGGTATTCTTTTAGACTGACAGCTTTCACAATTCTTCTCTCTTTAATGTTCTGACCTGTTTCAAGGAGGAGAAATTGTGGATTATTACGAATGATTCCATATATTTTCCTCAGTGTTGTAACTGATATAGAAATACTTTTATGGTATTTTTCTAATAACTTGAGAATTGTAGTATGAACTCATATATTCATATACTATGTATATACACTGTACATGGTACAATAGCACCTTGGTTCTCAACTGCTTTGAAACTAATTAAATTTTGTATTCAGTGGATTTTTATGCAAAAAAAAATTGTCCCTGTACTCATAGTTTGTTTGGTACTCAATGTACAAGAACTTGTCTAATGTTTTTATTAATGACCTAGACAATAGAACATATGGGCTGCTTATCAAACTATGATGACACAGAATTGTCCAGGCCAGCCAATACCAAGACTGCAAACTAATCTGAACAGATTGAGAAACTGGCCTGAAATGAATAAATGTCCTTTGGCAGGGAGAAAATAAGGTTTTATTAAAGCTGTTCATGAAAATCTAATTCATGGCAGTCAGTGCTAATCACAATATCAAGAAGGGAAAATCATTACCCCATCTTCAAAACAGCTACAGTTACTGCCAATACATTTCAAGCAGTGCACATATAGCATAGATTTGTAACAAAATTTGTATGAAAGGTTGAAAGAGGACCTGGAGGAAATGCAATTGTATCAAAAGGAAGTAAGAGCCTTGGTGGTGCAGGCTGTTAAATGCCTAGCACTTAGTTCCAGCTGTCTGCAATTAGTGCAGGCTCGAATCCCACCAGGCTCAAGGTTGACTCAGCCTTCCATCCTCTCTGGGTAGGTAAAGTGAGGACCCAAGATTGTTGGGGGCAATAAACGGACTTTGTAAAAATGCCGCTTGGGGGGGCCAAAAAGCCCTAGTAATAAGCAGGCATATGCAATGGAATGAAGGCTGTTGCTGAGCGCACTGGGTTGTGCTCCAAAAAAATTGTAAGCTGCCCTGAATCTCCAGAGAAGGGCGGCATATAAATGCGAATTAAAAAAAAAAAGTAAGTATATAACAAATACAGCAAATCTTCACTAAACAAAAAGAAAAGCCAACAAAAAAGGAAAACAGGAAGTTGGAAAAGATCATGTGATCACAGATGTATAGTGTGCCAAATGAAATATTCTTAATATTTGGAACATCTTAATGAAAAAATACAAGCCATGTTGATTTTTTTTGATGTGGAGAAGGCTTTTGACAATTTGAATTGAACTTTCTTATTTCAAATTTTTGAAAAATATCAGAATTTGGAGAAAACTTTATTAATGAAAGATTTAATATAGGTTAAAAAATGAGCAATGATATGGTATGAATATGAAACTGAATGATGTAATATAATAAACATGTAACTGAAAAATATATAAACTCACTGAGATTTGGAAGAACAAGTTAATGATTGCATGGTAAAATGGACTAAGAACTTTGGTTATAACATGCAGACAGAGCAATGGAAGTAAAATGTTAGAAATGTACAGTGTAATCATTTATGAGAATGTTTTTGTAAAATGATATATTGTTGCTATATGACATGAGATAAATCATTTAAGATTATAGAGATACTTCTGGTCAATGCTGGAAATGTGAAACATTATTTATTTAGTGTATAGCATAATGTGGATAAGAGATAAAATTATATAGAAGGAGCACATGACACTATAGTACATGTATCATAGAAATAGGTAGTCCATTTTGTAAGGATTGAGGAATTCAAGAAATTATATATTAGTTATAGATTACATTTTAAAATACTTTGATTCATAAGAATAGAATAAGTGTTCTATATATTAATGTCTACTTTAGGTCATTTAATCAATTAAGCACAATATTTATTAATTGGACAAAGTCCACTTTTCCTCCTGTAGAAGTTCTCAGATGGCAACCTGTCACTGTGTGATCCAATGCATGATGAGTGGCACCACATGAAATACATGAAGAGGATGTTTTACTATGCATAGTGGATTCATGATTTTATTTTTTATTTTAAAAGGATACAAGTACACATGGTAATCCAGATAATTTTAAAGATTAATATTAAGATGAAACCAGAGCTTTTATTTATTGGGTCTTAAGGACAATCAATTAGAAACGATTTATGGAAGGTTTGATTTTTTTATATGGTAATTGCAATAAGCTGGAGAACAACCTTGCTATATAATATAGGAATGAATTGTAAAGATGGCAGAATTAGCAGAAATGGCAAAACTGCCCTCTCTGGTCAGGGATAAAACAATAAGTATGTTTATAAAAGACATAAATAAATATTTTATGGGCCTTTTACTAAATTGGAAAAAAGTGAAATTGTGATTTCTGAATTTGCTGATTGAAAAAAGGGTTGAATATAGGACGTAAGGGATTTTTGTAATGTAATCTTAAAGAGGGATAATAAGCTTGTTTGTAGCTGCTGCAAAGAAGTTTAGAAGTTGCTTCTTTAGCTTTTCTTTTTCTAACTGAAAATGGGCGTTGGTACTTACCTGATACGCCCTTTCTCGGGGAGCTGCGATGAGCATCCAGGCAGTGGGAGGTGCTTAGTCTCTCCGTTCTGATAGGCTGGGCTTTACTGAAGGACATTCTGACTCCTCCTCTCCTCCCGTACGTCCCCCAGTTTAGCAAAGACAAAGGGCCGGCCAACACCGAGCCGACAGAGTAGACCCAAAGCTATCTCAAAGTCAACGAGGACACGAGGTCGGAACAGGAAGAACCCACCCCAGATGGAAAGGAAGAAAGGGAGGGCTGGATGCTCATCGCAGCTCCCCGAGAAAGGGCGTATCAGGTAAGTACCAACGCCCATTCTCCAGCGAGCTGCTCCGAGCATCCAGGCAGTGGGGCATACCAAAGCTGGGCCTGTCCTACAGGAGGGACTCCGTCTGGGCGAAGACACCCCCCAGGCCGAGTGGACCCGTTGCAACTCTCCTGCCAAAGGAAGCATCAGCCAAAGCAAAGACATCAACCTTGTAATGCCGGACAAATGGCGATGGCGAGGCCCAAGTGGCTGCTCTGCAGATCTCGGAGATAGGAGCCTGAGTGGCCCAGGCAGCGGGCGTGCGGCACTCCGCGTAGAGGGCGGTGATACCGGAAGGCACTGGCAGGGACTGTGAAATGTATGCTTTCGCAATAGTGGCCCGTAACCAGCGACCAATGGTAGAGGAAGACACTTTCCGCCCTTGGGAGGTTGGACTAAAGGAAACAAATAGAGCTTCGACTTCCGAAACGGGGCTGTACGCTTAAGGTAGACACGCAGAGCCCTGCGGATGTCCAGATGATGCCACTGGTGTTCCAGGTCGTGAGAAGACTGCCGACAGAAGTTTGGAAGAACCAGCTCCTGCGTCCTGTGGAAGGCCGAATTCACCTTCGGCATGAAGGTCGGATCAGGACGCAACACCACCCTGTCAGAGTGGAAAACGCAGAGATCACTGCAACACGACAAGGCGGCAACCTCAAAGATGCGCCGAGCCGAAGTAATCGCAACCAGAAAAACAACCTTATAGGTTAGGAATTGGAGGCTGATGGACCTCAGGGGCTCACAGGGATCCTTTGTGAGAGATGCAAGAACCAAGGAGAGGTCCCATGTTGGAAAACGGTGGACCACAGGAGGGCACAAATTGGTCACGCGAAGAAAGGCCCTGATTCGAGGGGGTGTGAAATGGAAGGAAGGCCAGGCCAATGCACCACAGACGCAATGGCTGCCACCTGATGCTTTAGAGTGTTGGGCGAGAGGCCTTTGTCTAAGCCTGCCTGTAGAAAATCCAACACCTGAGCCACCGATGGAAGAAACGGATCCGCCTCATGGGAGCGACACCATGTAGAGAAGGACTTCCACGAGGCCTTATATATCCTGTTAGTCGATGGGCAGCGAGCCGCCTGGATGGTGGTGATGACCCTCGACAAGAGGTTCTCTGCCTCTAAATGTTGCCGTTCAGCCTCCAAACGGCTAGTTGAAGCCACTCTTGGTCTGGATGCAGGACCGGACCTTGGTGAGACACACTTTGTGATCTGGGATCCTCCAGGGTTCTTCCGTGGAGAGGCTGCGGAGGTCTGCAAACCACGGCCTCCTGGGCCAGAAGGGAGCGACTAAGATCAGGGAGGCCTTCTCCGCCAAAAGCTTTTGAATTACCCTGGGGATCAGTGGGATGGGAGGGAATGCATACAGCAGACCGGGAGGCCAAGGGCAGCAAGGAGCATTGACTTCCTCCATGCCTGGGGCAGGGTATCTGGACACAAACCTGCAAAGATGAGCGTTGAGGGGGGAGGCAAACAGGTCCACGCCTGGGCAGCCGAACCTGGCGTCAGCTCTTGAAACAAGTCGGGGTGAAGGCGCCACTCGGACGGGTCCACTGTTGCTCTGCTGAGCCAATCCGCCTGAGTGTTTTCCACGCCCGAGATATGTTCCGCCCTTATGGAACCTAGATGGCGTTCTGCCCAAAGACACAGCCGCTCTGCCTCCTTCATCAGGAGAACAAAGTGGGTACCGCCTTGCCTGTTCACATGTGCCTTCGCCGTGACGTTGTCTGTGAGAATGAGGACGTGGTTCCGATGGATGAGGAAGGAAATTGCAGAGGGCGAGATGGATCGCTCTGAGCTCCAGCCAGTTTATACTGTTCGCTGTTCGTCTGCTGACCAGCGACCCTGACATGACCAAGACTGAAGGTGTGCGCCCCATCCGAACAGACTGGCATCTGTGGTAATTATGAGCCTTTCTGGCTCCCATAGGAGAGATCCTTTGTTGATGGGGATTTGTCCACCAAAGTAGGGAGAGTCTCACTTTTGTAGGCACCCGGACCCTTGCTGTGGAGTTGCTGCGACCCGACCTTTGGTATGGCAGGAGAAACCACTGGAGCTCCCTAGTATGGAAGCGAGCCCAGGGAACAATAGAAATGGAAGAAATCAATTTACCTAGTAATGTTGACAAGTCAGCTAAAGGGACCTGCCGCCAGGACCTAACACGTTGGGCCAAGTTCCTTATGCTCTCTAAGCGATCTGGGGAGAGGAAAACCTTCTCCTCTAGAGTATCAATTATAGCCCCCAGATGGGTCAACCGGGTTGACGGGGAGAGATGGCTCTTCTTCCAATTAATAGAAAACCCGTGTTGCTGTAAAACCTGCAACGTGAGTTTGGTGTCTATGTGAGCTTGTCTAGCTGAGTGGGATAAGATTAGGATATCGTCCAGATAACACTGGAGCCTAACAGGAATGCCCCTAAGGTGAGCTGTCAGGGCCACCAGGACCTTCATAAACGTCCTCGGGGCCCGAGGAAAGACCGAAGGGAAGGGCCACATATTCATAATGGTGATTATTATAACAAAATCTAAGAAATTTCGAGTGGGCAGGCCGAATTGGTATGTGCAGATACGCCTCTGTCAGATCGATAGAAGATAGGAAATCACCTCATCTGACGCTAAGATAGACTGGAGGGTGCTCATCTTAAATTTGGGATAGACCAATGATCGGTTAAGCCGTTTGAGGTCCAAGATCGCCCTCCAGCCCCTGAGGCTTTAGGGACAATAAAGAGCAAAGAATAGAAACCCTGTCCCTGCTGGTCCTTGGGAACAGATTGAATGGCCCTGATGTGTAGCAAGTGGTTAATTGCGGATTCCATCAGGGCCCTTTTTTCAGGTACCCTAGAAATGGGGCATTGCATAAAGAAACTTGGGGGGCAGAAAGGAATTCTAACGCTAATCCAAAACGAATGGTGTCGCGCACCCAGGCATCAGAAGTGGACAACTCCCAACGGTCAGCAAAGAAACGAAGCCATCCACCTATAGGGGCTAGAACCCCCTGATTAGCAGGATCTACGAGATCCTCGACTTGGTGGTCCCCTGAAGCCTCTCTTGCCCTGACCCCCCCGTCGACCCCTGTCTGAAAAATCTGACCTATTTGACTGTTGGCTGCCCCTGTAACCTGATCCCCTGAAGGTCCTGGAGGAGAAAGAACTCTGGGAGTAGGGATGGGAGGGGCCCCTGCGAAAGGGCTGTGAGAACCTACTGTCAGTACGACGAAGAAGGGAAGGGAGGATCTTTCGTTTGTTCCTAGTCTCTATCAACAGAGGATCTAGGGCAGGACCAAATAATTTATTAGCAGAAACTGGGGAGGAAACAAGTTTCCATTTATTTTTACTATCCGCCTGCCAATGCTTAAGCCACAGTAATCTACGGGCCGTAACGTGTGAGGCAATGGCCCTGGCTGAAAACTTTACGGCATGAAACGTGGCATCGGCGGAGAATTCCGTAGCTGCAATTAGTTTTGCTACGTCCTGGTGAGCCCTAATGTTGGAACTTGGGATGGTATCCCTCAGGTGGCGGAGCTCTAGTGAAAAAAGATGCCGCGTGGCTGCCTTGATGGCCCAGGCATCTGCCTGGTGTGCTTTACGGAGGGCAATCTCGGCCTTCTTATCGTCAGCCTTTAGGGCATCCTCCGCTTCGGTGGGGACAGTAGAAGAGGAGGCCAGGGCTACCACTGGATCATCAACCTTGGGTGTGACCAAATTATTAGCGAAATCTGGATCCAGATTGAAAAACTTATCAAAATTTGAAGGGGCCGGGAAGGATGTTGCTGACATCCACTGCTTATTGAGTAGGTCCGAAAACATTTTGGGGACCGGAATAACCTCCTCCTCATTAACTGGCTGAGAGAAGACCAGATCATCCTCAGTCTCAGAATCTGTAGTGTGTGGGACTGAGGGGGGCTTTGAAATGCGGGCTGTGGTTTTTGCTTTGGAAAGGAGGGATTTGAACAACTGTGGTTGAAAAAGGCCCGTGAAAGTTGGATGGTCCGGTTGGATGGTCGGACATCCCTCTTTCAGTGGGCGGGAACCCGAGGGGGTCCTCACTTTGATGAACAGAGACCAAGTCAATCTGAGTGAGGGGATCCTCTTCTTCCCCCCCTCCTGATCCTGATTGAGATGAGGGTGAAAATCTCTGAATTGAGATACCTGTGAAACGACCGAGCCTGCTCTGACCGAGGACCTCATGGAACGCGAGTCACCTTCTCATCTGTAAGAATGTCTGGCTGCCAGGGACTGCTGCACCCCCGCTGTGATTCTCCTGGAAATCGCCAGTTCCATCCACGTCCTCATGGTATCAGGGACCTCCTGTGGGAGGAATTCTTCCTGTCGCAGTCCAGCTGCCGTAGGGGTGAAGGTTGCTTCCGGCACCCTCCGTGAAGGGCGTGTGCTTGATGTGACTGAGAGGGTAGGTCTAGGGACATGGAGGGGTCTAGAGGCCTAGGGATGGAAGGGGTTGGGTGGGTGGGGTAGGGTCTGGTAGCTGGGAGCCCCAGAGAGCCCTTGGTATTCTTCTGAATCTGTTTCTCCAATGCCTTCTGGCCGGGATGCCTCCCTTTGTGCGGCCTTAGAAGGACCTTTAGGAATGACAGATTTGTCTAGGCCATGAGACTTGTCGCCACCCATACTTGCCATGTTTGGTAAGAGATATCTCAGAAAAATTGGGCCAGAGAATTGTAAATAGATATATAATAATAATATTTGGTGGCTGCCTGGACGGTTGGCACGTCCTGGGTCCCGCTCCAGTCACTGGGCAAGGCACCCCAATAGAAAACACACACACTCTCCCCTTTTGAATTTTTATAGAGACTCGTATATGAGCAATATGTATTACAATTATTGCTAATATGGGAATGATTAGAAGATGAGATAAAGAGTCTCACAAGAAAAAACAGGTAAGCCAAATTGAGAACTAGTTCATAGGGCAGAAAAAAATACAAAGTAAGCCCTTTGTCAACCGTTCCCACAGGCCCAGGCCTGGGGATTAGTTGGATAATATGACTGCTGTGCTGTAGAAAATCAGGGTAGAATTTACTCAGAGTAGACAAGAATTTTATAAAAAACCACCTGTGAGAGTGCCAACTTGGAACAGGTCACACAGACCAACAACAATCCTTTATTACTAATACAGTAATGTACCCTAGGCTTCTTCAGAAAGAGAGCCTGGGGAAAAAAACACAGAAACAGACAAGGAAAAAAACTCTCACGGGGCTCTGGCATCAGCCAGTCTGGGCTCCGACGAGGCCTCGTGGAGAAAAAAGCCCTGGAAGAAGGGGAGTGCGCACGTGCAAGCCGCAACTACCCCCAGGGAAGAGAAACGGCGCCAACTGCTTCTTCCGGCGCCAGCACAGCTCTGCCGCTCCCGCAATGGCTTCGTTCGAAAAGAGCAGCAGAAATGGGGAATCGGGACTCCTGCGCCCTACCCCAGCGTTCTCAGAGGGGAGGAATCAATAATAAAAGGAAGAAACCCCAAGGGAAGGGGTGTATCGGCAGCACCAAGGGGTTAAGAGAAGCGGCAAGTAGAGGTTGTGAGAGGAAACAAAGCGAAGCCTCGCTTCCAATAAGGGAAAAAAAACCGCCCCAAGCGGCTAGCGCGGCAGCGCGCCCTCGCTGACTGCTGCAATCATCGCAGTCAGCTTCTCAAGCACAAGGGAACAAATTGCAAGCCGAATTGAAAGGGAAAGAAATTTTAAAGAAGCCAATTGGGAATAGAATACCTCTGATTGTTCCTGCTCTGACCAGAAAGAGAGAGAGCTGCCTATCCGAACCGAAGGCTGAGCTAAACTGGGGGATGTACGGGAGGAGAGGAGGAGTCAGAACGTCCTTCAGTAAAGCCCAGCCTATCAGAACCGAGAGACTAAGCACCTCCCACTGCCTGGATGCTCGGAGCAGCTTGCTGGAGAAAGACCTTCTTTAATAACTATAATATTATAGCCAAAATAATGCTTAATACCTTAAAGAACACTTACATTTTCCCTTTTCCTCTATAGGAACAGTTTGTAAATGCTCCATTTAATATTTCAAAGCATGAATAAATATGTACAATTTGTTTTAATTTACTAATTGCTTTATTAGTATTACAACATCAAAGTAATCTCTTTTTTGTTTACAGGTTTTAAATAAGCTTTTCCCCTGCTTCTCTGAAAACCAATTTCAGACTGAAAGGGAAAGAAAAGGCAGATGATGGGGGGCACAGGGCAGGATTCCTATGAAGATGGCCTACTTTTGTGTGAGTATAACATTCATCTTCAAACACAGGACATTGCTATAAAATAAGATTATCTGTATGACAAATTCTCTATAATTACCTGCAAATGCTTCCGTTTTTTTCTAAGGTGAGAACATTTCTGATTTGTGGCTGCATTTAGCATATCCTGCAGATGACTAAACATATATTTAGATATCAGCTCTAGATGGTTTTAGTTCAAATCAATGGGGGAGGGGGGAGGAAAGAAATAATTCCCTTCTGGCTGCCTATATTTTTCGTTTAATCCTGGTCAGTGTAAGACCTTATTACAAGTAATTTGTCATTATAACTCTGAAGAAAAATGCTAGCCTCACATTTTTTGTCATTTCCCCCCAACACTTCCCTTCAGGCTGCTACTGTTGATGGGCTTTATGGAAATATAAATTCAATCAGCAGCTGCAAATTTCATGAGACGTCCATCTTCATGCTGAATTTGTAACTGGGTGTCAAAACAATCTGTGAATTCCTCCCTGATGAAACACACATTGAATTGTAAATTTCTGCAATTTTCTCATGTTTGAATTTAAAGGGCACTAAAATAGAAGTAGCTCATAGAAAGCATCTATCAGTTTAAGACAGGTAATTTCTTTCATTACTTCTTCATAGCTTTCAAGGAGTTAAATCATAAGAACCAGTGAACGTGACAAAATTGAACTATATAGTATTTTTAATATATGCAGAAATAAAATAATACATTAAAAGCTTTCAAATAAGCATTTTAATCTATCCTAGTTTCTTTCATCTTGCACAATCCTGCAACAATAATCACTGAAAAATTAAAAGATTCAGTAATGCCAACACGTTCCAATATTTGGGTTTTAAAAAATTCTATTAAAGATAATAATAGCAGCTATCTCTAGTCCCTTGGTGTAAATTTTATTCTTATTAAATATTGGTAGAAAAGAAAATAATATGTAATAGTTTAAATTGCTAAATAATACATGTTTAAATTGCTAAAAGAAAAGGACAATTGGCTCAAAGTTGTAATTCAGACAGTTTTCTAGCCATTGGCAGTTTTCTGTGCATTTTCTTACACTAGCTGATAAAAATGTGCAAACAGAATACTACATTAAGTGAAATATTTTATTTTATAAATGAATTTTCCTTTATAGAAATTAATGCCAAAATATTCAGTCCCGTTTTTCATTCTTTCTCATTACTCTCTACTCCAACAGCAGTGCATGCCTCTAAATGTAGTTTCAATAACATTACTTGATTCTCTCCCTGCCCTGACCCTGATTTTTCTTCAGCCAAACCACTAATTTTTTACTTTTTAACACAGGGTGGAACGCTGTTCTAGTGGCTCCCAAATGGCGCACCCGCACATCCCTCTGTCAGAAAATCTCTGCAAATAGTACTGTGCTATTTCATAGCAGCAACAATTCAAATATAGATCTAGGCACATAAACTTTTCAAATTCTTTTATTGTTTTCCATTGAGCACAAGATTTCTTTTTAAGTTATCTTTATTTTTCAACTTTACCCTATTTTTCACATTTTCTTCCTATGACAGCTCACTGTCCCTTTCTATACCTTATTCCTAAAATTTCTTCCATGGAAATTGTATCGCTTTTTCCTATTACTTCAAATCCCTCATTCAAATGTTTTATTCCAACCATCTTTCCATTTTTACTGAGGTCACACTTCCCCCCCCCACCTTTTCCCCCTCTGTCTTTTCTAAATGTTTTATCTTGTATTATGAATACTCCAAGTAGACCAACCTATCTTATTATATAAGTCTATATGACGACATTACACTGACTGCACTGTAATAAAGTAATACTTCCTATCTTACCTTCATTGAAAACATTAAAACACATTGGGCATTCTTTGCCACTACAAAATATCTCATAAATAGGCAAATACTACAATTCTATATTTCTTTTGTATTAATATCTGGATACTATCACGTCAGAAAGAGTTTATTTGACTTGAGCTTTGTGAACACTATCTGAAACTCAGTTTTTATAGGATAGTTTCCTTTGAAAAGGAAAACACTGAACTCAAGAGATTTTGAGATAATGCAGTTTTTTTCATGTGCAAAAGATTCATTGAATGACAGCACTGGTTTGGAAAAATACCACGATGATCATCAATTTTGTTTCACTGCTGAATAGCAAAATTACTATAACATGTCTCATGTCCAACTGAAATATAGGGCCTTGGTGGCTCAGGCTGTTAAATGCCTGCATTTAAGTTCCAGCTGCCTACAATTACTGTAGGCTCGAATCCCACCAGGCTCAAGGTTGACTCAGTCTTCCATCCTCTCAGGGTAGGTAAACTGAGGACCCAAGATTGTTGGGGGCAATAAGGTGACTTTGTAAAAATGCCGCTTAGTAATAAGCAGGCATATACAATGGAATGAAGGCTATTGCTGAGCACACTGGGTTGTATCCCAAAAATTGTAAGCCGCCCTGAGTCTTCGGAGAAGGGCGGCATATAAATGTAATTTAAAAAAAAATCCACTTCCTTGTTTTTTTAACCACTGTTTCTTATTTCATTTTCTGAAACAACTATGAACAGTTCTCTGCATCTTCTACATAACACTTTTTCAGATACTTGGAGACAGATATAAAATTTTCAGAGAGTCTATTCTTCTTTAGACTTAAATGTGCCTATTGCCTCCTACTGTTCCTTCTGAGTTTTTTTTTCCAAAGCTCCTTAGCTTGGTTGTTCTACTTTGGACTTGTTCCAATTTAGCAGTGTCCTCCCAAAACTGTTGTTCCCTGAGCTGAGCACCATATTCTAGATGAGGTATGGCCAACCAAAAACCAATGAGTTCTTAGTTCTACAGAGTTCTGCTAATTTCAATAAATGGACTTTTAGAATAGATCTATATTAACATGGTCGTTACAAGCAATGCACAAAATGAATAACTAGACAGCTTTATAAGAGACTTGAAATTGTGGACTTTCTATGCGCTAAATATAATAATAGTTAACAAAGGGATTTCAAGATTAGTGTTTAGCTCAATCTATTGATTGCTTTTTCTTCTACCTACCTACCTAGCTAGCTAGCTACCTGGAAAATTTACTGCTTTTTCTTTTTGTTCCAGCCAGGGTGCATTCTATATGTTAAATGTTAAATTTAATTGATCACTTTTCCTCTTTTTCTTTTTTTTTGCACACTATTTTTTTGGTCACTGTTAGGGTTAAATGTATGCTTTTGTTTTGTTTCATTTTGTTTGTTTTACTGTTTTGTATTTTATTTTTTATGATAAAATAATAAACATTAAAAAATGAATAAATCCTTGTTTTAATTTGGGCTAAAATCAAACCATATACATCCCACTGTCATACACCATAGTTGTCATATCTCAACAATATAAAAGGGATGGCCTTGAATGAATGTATTAACATCTGTTGCATTACAATCCTGGGTAGCAGACTGCGTAACATGAGAAGCAAAAAATTTGAAATTCTTTTCTGTTGAATTATCCAGTAATCAGCATATATAAAACTTGTACACAATGATACCTCTCCCTCATTTCACCCCTTGATCAGAAAGCATCTAATTTGGCAAAGTTCATTTTTCATACTTAGCTGACACAGGGGCAGGGATGATAGCTTTTGTATAACTGGATGCAGAAACATTTTGAGACAAGATGAATACTATTAGTAGCCATTCTAATCCAAGTACAGTTTAGTTAAGAGAATGCTGATATAAGGCAAAACACATATTATATTTATTAGATGCCTTTCATCTAGTCACTATGTAAAGTTCTCTACAGGGCTACTGTCATAGAAAATCATGGAAGAGGAACAAAATGTAATTAAATGCTGTATTTTTTAAACAAGACAGTAAAATCATTCTTGACTAATAAATTCAAGTACTTTTTTCATTAAGATCTTTTTGGCCTTCATAGCACAATTTGCACCCACACCTTTAATTTCTCTTCAGCTGCAATTTAATGTATTAAGAATTGTGTAGTCATAATAAAGAGTGATTCTCTAATAGTAAGAAGTGTTTCTTGGTCATGTCCTGTGTTGGAGCTAAATGTGGATGATAGATCAACACTAACCTACCCACAGAACCTACTACCTGTGTCACAGATCATCAAGTCCCTGAATTTGGTCATGCATGCTCTGGTCATTTTGTGTTTGAACTACTGCAATACATTCTACATGGGACTGTCTTGAAATGTATTCACAATGCAGCCACGAAGATAGTTCTAGTGCCTCCTAGGATAGGCCATATAAGACCGCTGTTGCATAAGCTGCGCTGGTTGCTGGTCTGTTTTCAGGTCCAATTCAAGATGTTATAAACTTTACAGCCATTTATGGATGGCCCAGGCTACCCGAGGAACCATATCATCCCAGTGGGATTAGCCCACCTCACTCATTCCAGCAAAGGGACACGCTATGGGCCTTGTTGGTCAAGGAATTCCAGTTAACAGGGTCCAGGAAGAGGGCCTTTTCTGCTGTCATTCCTCCTCTCAGGAACATTGTGCCTCTTGAGGGGAGATCCATCCCCCCACCTCCTTGGCCTTCCATAAGAGCCTCAAACCCAGCCCTGCTGATTGGCGTAGTGCCCCATTAGGAGAGTTCCAAGTTGGAAGTGTTTATTGGACTGGGAAGAAGATCCCATTCCATCCCGTAATATTCTGCTTTTTTAACATATTTAATCTGTGAATTTAATATATGTTTTAATGTTTTGTATCTTTGTTTTTTATGTTTGTACGCTGCCCAGAGTCACTTGACAGTGAAATGGGTAGCATATAAATTTAATGAAATAATTAAAGGCAAACAGATGATCAGCATAGTCAATTAATTGTATTAAATAAAACAAAGAATTTCAGAAAATGGTGTACTTTACCAAATCAGGAGAACAAAAAGCATAAAAAATTTAAACAAGATTAGATCTCTGTTTGTCTGTCTGTCTGTCTGTCTGTGTGTCTACCTAAAGAGAGAGAGAGGTATAAGGGTTTCGCTGTCCAGTCATGTCTAAATTGAGGTGTGGTGCTCATCTCTGTTTCTTTGCTGAGAGTTCATTCATTCATATATTCATTTATTTTAAATGCATTTAAGGATACTATTTGTGCACTTACTATAAATGCTCACTTGCAAAATAGAAACAGATAAATCATAATGCAAAAAATGAAATAGATCACACAGGGAAGAACTTGACAGTTCATTATTTCTTTCCCAATTCAAATCAATATTGACCTTTTCTTCATGCTAAACATACAGCTTTTTTCTCCTCTTGAAACTGATGCAAGCCAGCCTTGTCTTATTTTATATATATTTTAATATCCAATCCACTGCCAATGTATTTTAATTTTGTTTTGTAAGTCACTTTAATTAAAAAAAACTATTCACTCATATCCTACAATTCAAGCCAATTTCCATATATTGTGAAAATACACAGTATCTTATACTCAGTTTACATGTAGAGTTTATATATAGATTATAAGTTTATACTCAGGCATGCAGCTTTGTCACTTTCATTGGGCTCCTCTGGCCACATTCAGGATAAATTAAATGTTCTTTTTTCCTGCTGTACAGCAATGTTTTTCATTTTGGTGGCATTATCTAGTCCAATATATCTTTCATTGTGAAAAAAAGATACATACCCAGAAAGAAATAATAAATAGAAGCAATACAAACTTTTCATTGAAACTCAAACTCATTAACTGTTTTCTACTGTAATTTATTTCTGTAATTTCTTAACTCTGTTAAGCCTGGGACTGTCAGATACATATAAATGTCTTTTTGTTTATTAAGTTTCCACTTAATTCAAGCAATCTTTGAAGATCCTTTAAATTTCTTATGCAAGCGAGTTTGGAAAACCCAGTACAGTCTTGGTGGATCAGAGATGTCCTCAACCCAGTAAAAATATGGCTTTTCTAATAATCATCTACCTTTAAATTTAAAATCAAATATATTCCTTTTCTACCCACATCTGGACTACAGCAAAAATAATTGACTTTCTCTAAAGTGAACAGAAGAGAATATGTCCAGCTCGAGGTTGAACTATGTAGTCCTTGGCACTCTCTAAACTTGGTTGTTTCATTAAATGAAATCATAAAATCATCTTCTATTTTTAGAAGAAATGTCTCCAAAAAAATCAAAGAAGCTCCTCCACAAAATTAGAAGACAACAAAATTATGGTTTATTCAACTTTACAGCAGCCTGTACATCTATAGATCCAGAACTAGTGAAAGAATCCATGGCAGTAGTACTACACCACACACTCACGTAGCCAAGTATACTAAGATTGAGGAATCCAGAATAATGGACCTCATCAACCTCTGCCTCACTACCTACTTTTAGTTTGATGGATAAATATATCAACAAATCAGAGGAACACTCATGGGACAATCACTCTCAGGGCTCATAGCAAAGACTGTAATGCAGCATGCCACACATACAACCAAAAGTATAGATCCAGTATGTAGGCAATACCTTTGTCATTAAAAAAAACTGGAGAAAATATATTAAACAATCAATATCATCTTCAAATATATAAAATTCATAAAGGAAGGAGAAACCAACAATACACTCCCTTCCTGGATATCCTATCAGCAGAGGAAATGGCGGCAAATTAGAAATTTCTATTGAAAAATCATATAAATTAACCAAGTGCTCCATTACTAAAGTAACAATCCAACATCCCACAAAAAGAGCTCTCTAAGAACATTATTCAGATGAACAGAAATGCACAGCAGCAACACAATACACCAGAATAAGAAAACAGACCACTTATGCAGCATTTTCCAATAAAATACTCACACTTTATCCAAAAGTGCCTGACCACTTAACCCAATACAGCATAATTAACATATGCCATGAAAAGGATAACACTACCATATATCAAAAATATTTCAGAAACAACCAAGAAACTATTACAACCACACAGCATTACTACAGCACACAAACTAACAAAAGCCTTCCAGGTCATCTTAAGAACACTGAAAAACCCAATAGCCCAAGAAGAAGAAAGTGAAAATACAGTATAAGAACTATGACAGCCACTATGTAGGTTAGACAAGTAGATTAGCAGAGTACATCTATGAACAACCAACAATCAGGAGACTTTTTTTTCCCTGTGTCAGAAGCACCAAAATGCTTCCATGGTGAAAGGATTTGTCAGTGGTATCACTGGCTGCCTGGGAAGCACCCAGTTGGGGGCTCCTTTCATGTCCCCCTGAAGTTGCCCACTGAATTGGTACTCACAGTCTACTCACAGTGCCTGCTTTCAAACTGCTGGGTCAGCTGGAGCGTGGGATGGGAGCTTACCTGGCAGCAACGTCTCGAACACAAGCCTAACAATCGGCAGCTCAGAATTCTAACCTCATGAGCCACTGCACTCCTTAGAAGACATGATGAAAACTTCTTAATCTCACAACACGTGGACAGGCTCAACCATAGTTTCACCTGGGAAACTGTGAGCACTCTAAATCAAATCAAAGCCCCAAAACAGTAAGGAATGTCTAGAAGCTTGGTATTCAGACAAATCAGCCATCAAGAGATATATAAACAATATTTACCCACAATTCAAGAGACAATAAAAAAGCTAAACATGAAACAAAACAAAAAAATAAACCTCTACCAGCCAACACCCAAATAAGCAGGGATTAACACAGACAAACAATCAAGCAGGAAACAATACCTTAATCAAGGAACCACCAAGGGGAAAACCACTCCCTACCAACACTGGCAGGGCAAGCTTCTGTATACAAAGTTGGATAATGAAACATCTGCAAACAACCAAGCTCAGAGACCACCAAGGACTCCATAGTCTTTCTGAAGTCTTCAATACCTCCCGAGTGTGTGTACATAGTGACTACTAATGCAGAAATTCTTTCTCCAGGGGACTTCTCTCAGACAGATTAGTGTTTCATTCACACACATTTTTCTTGATTTCTCCTATTTAACTTCTCCCACTTTAGTGCTTTGCTCAGGTTTCTAGAACCAGAGGCCACTGCCATCTTACGTCCCTTGTCCACTAAGGCTTTTAGCGATTATATGGTACAGTACCGCTCAAATACACTGCAAGTCAAATCCTCCTGTCTAGAATACTTGAAAGCTTTTTCTTCTAAGCATGCATTCAGAATCTTGGCGATTACTGTTACCAGGACTCTGCAAATCACAGGGAGCTGTGTTTCACACTGGATTATGTAAATATCTATAGCCTGCTGGCCCTGATTCTAGTATAGTGCTCACAAAAAGGGTGAGTGATGGAGCAGGAATTACTTCCAACTTCCTGCCAGTTTCCCCTTGGAGTTTGCTTGTGGGAAGCTGTCAGGGAGCATTAGAAATCAACAGTCTTCCTCCCCTCCCCTTCCTGCCACTCTATTCCATCCACCCACCCTCCCTTCCTGGAATTTCTGCTGGCTTTCCCATTTACTTTGCTTGGGGGAAGCTTGCAGGGACAAAGTCCTTAGGGAAACCAGTAGGAAGTTGCCAAGTCCAAGGCCAACAGGCAAGTAAGTGGGAGACGGAGCAAGAGGGCGTAGGTCAGGAACCATATGAGGGGATGCATGAGAGATGCTGCATGGGTTGTGAATGGTGTGTGTGACCCCTAGAGATGCTGTGCAAGTTGAGCAAGGTTTGTTGGTGGGTAGGATAAATCAGCAAGGATGTCTACACTGCAGTGTCAGTCAGGTCAGGAATGGGGGGGGCGGGTATAAGTCAAGGACGATGCATGGAGAAATCACGGGAATGTGCAAAAGGTGATGTATGGATCACAAAGAACAACGCATGGGGGTCACAGGGGTGTGTGAGGTGTGCCGTGTTGGTCAGGGATGGTGCATGAGAGAGTGTGGGTGGGAAGGGGCGCTGGAAAGTGTACAAGAGATGCAGGTCAGGGAAAACACACGGGGGTAGCGTGGCTTGAGAAGGGTGCACGGTTGCTACCCACATTGAGGAAGATGCACAAGGGCTGGCATATGTCATTGAGGTGTACAAGAGGTGCTGCATGAGTCCGGGAAGGCACATGGGGATTGGTACAGGGTAAGGAAGGCAAGCAGGTGGCACAAGTTGGGAAAATGCATGGGGGGAGGGGTGCCAGAAGGGTGCATAAGATTTTTTTTCCCCTGTTCCTCTGCCCTCCCCTTTCCTTTATAGTAGGCAGGTAAGTGCTCAATCTCAAAGTGCTTGTTATTTTCAAGGGTTTTATATCTCAATCATCTTTAACAATACATTACTCCTCCACTCTGAGCAATTCCAAAGATCAGCATTGTATCTTTCCTTTTTCCTATCTTTATTGCATTACGCTTGAACAAAAGGCACAATGAAGGCAACATTATTTTGCACATTTGGTTTATGACAGCATTTACCAGGTGAATGGCTTCATTATACTTATACCTACCTGTGTGAATCAGAATCGTGCAGTTCTATTGTCAATCTATTAAGTAAAAAGGTTTTCCCATTTGAAATATCCTATATATCATTTTATTTAGTGTCCTCTAACATAATTTTAAAGATGCTGATATTGTTTCCATTGTATTAATTTTACTGCCTGTTTTTTTACTTTGTTTATTGCTGTAACCCATCTTTAACACTTACATAAGCAGAAAGTAGAAAATAGTAATAATTCTAACACTGGATGATCCTTTCAGCTGTTATGGATTAAAAGTTTTGTCTAATTTCTTATGAATTTTTTTTACCTCTCTCATCTCATGATGACCTTAACTTTATTTTTAAAACTTGAATTGAGTTTGACCACATTTCACTTATTCATCCCGCATTATTTTTCTATACATTTGATCTTTCTAAACTAGAACAATATCCCTGCCAACATCCTGCTTCACTAACCAATATGGAACAAGCCAATAGAAAAATGTTCGAGATTACAATGGAAGTTTGTTTCAGAGATTTATAATTGTTCCAATTTTATTCCAGTCAAACTATATACCTCAAACTAGAAACATTACTCAAATTATTCCATTTAGATTATGCAAATATAAATTTTGAATTAAAAGAATTTCCCAGTATGAAAATGAATTCTAGAAAAATTAAAAAGATACAACATTTAAAGTGTGAAGTATTTATTTCACTGAGAAATCAGCCTCATCAACAAAATTAATCATCAAATTTAGCTGCTACATTACGAAAGACATGTAACCATATATAGAATGTTCAATAGCTGTCCATGTTTTGCTGAGCTACGAAATTGTCAGGAGCAAACAACCAGATCACATGTATAATAGAGTTCAAACAAGCTACTTTATTGTTCTCTGTATATAATACAGGAATTTCCCTAGATGACAGTTGATGCCTGGGAAAGACTAGATAATGTTCAAAGGCATTCAGATGGGTGGTCAGACCTTGTCCTCATTTTCTTACATAGTGAGTCCATGCTAATTTTCCACTTGACTCTCCTCCTACTAAGACAGTTGCTCTCCAACACGAAAGGTAGTAAGAAAAGTGCTAAGTGAAAAAATGCTATTTTAAGCAATATAAAGGATTTTTATTCCCTAATAATATGGATTGCATTCCCAAGTTCTTTCCCCCAAAATACATGAAGGTAAAAGGAACAGTCAAGCTGTTAATTTAAAATACACCTCCAAAAGCAGTTTCATTGCTAAAATGTGCATCTCTGTGAACAGATGGTTTTTTTTTTGTTGAAAAATGGGCCAATGCCTAAATGAAAATACAACTTAAAGAAGCAAGATCTTATTTCTAGAAAGAAATGTTAGAAGTTTTATATAAAGCAAAAAAATACATAGGCACAAAATGGCTGCCGAGGACAACAGCAAACAATACATGACATCTACCTCACAGGCACCCTTAACTTCCTGGCCCACATACCCAGGAAGCCAATCATGTTTTCTTTCTAAAATGTCATACCCTCAATGGGTGTAGTATTCCAGTAGCAGGCACACCAATAGAATAATAGGCATTGTAGCCAAAACAGAATAATTATATTGGAAAGGGTAATTTTTCAGCATTATGACACCTTCACTGAGTCTCTGGCATCAGCAATTCCCCTCCATTCCTAAACAATTCCAGGTCCCTTCTTCTAAATGTTGTCATCTTGTGAGGCCAAGGAAATGTGCCTTCTGCCCCACCGTAATCCCAAACGGTATGTTCCCCATTATTTTTCATTGTTGCCTGAAGGCATTGTTTGAATTTTGCTTAGTACAGAATCTTATCCTCCTGAAATTATGCCAAGATATTCTCAATCTTACACGGGACAAGACCCGAATACACCAAGACCTACACACACACACATATATATATATGTGTGTGTGTGTGTGTGTGTGTGTGTGTGTATGTATGTATATGTATATGTATATATATATATATGTATTGGTTTTCGTAGACATCCAACTCTAGAGTTTAAAAGGGAAAAACAGCCACGGTCACACACTTCTCCTAGGAGAACGAAGCTGAAGACACCGGCCTGAAGATGACGGATGAGATTTCGTCGAAACGTTGCCAAGGTATTCTCAATCTTACATGGGACAAGACCCGAATACACCAAGACCTACATATATATGTATATATATATATATATATATATATGTATGTATGTATGTGTGTATATATATATATATATATATATATATATATATATATATATATAAATAAATGAACTGCAATTCAGCTAAACTGTCAGTTTGTTTTGACCCATGAATAAGTTATCAACATTTGTTAGACACCAAAATTAACAGTATATCAAAATGACTGGCAGCAGCTCATATTCTAAGAGCTATGTTTAAGATTCCCTGTGCATTCTTATGAGTGATGTGAAAGAGTTTTTGTTCCCAACTTTGAATTTTAAGCTTCCATGACAACTCTTACTTTTTTAAAAATAAAAGACATCAAAATGAACAGCGGTTTTTTTTAATAAGGAGGTAAATTTTTCTTTGTTCCTACTCAAAAAATGATGAAATTTCTGTTTTTAAATAGTTCTTTAGACATAAACCCTAACCCTGACCATGACCATAAAAATTGATCTGTAAATAAATAAGAACAAGCATTAATATACTTTGCAATTATGGATTTTCACTGTTTTTATTAACATCTCTCTAAATCAGTAAGAAAAAGAGTTTGATTCTACAACTGAGATCAGTTTATTTTCAATTTTTTTACAAAATTGAAATAAGGATCCAGAACATCTATATGTTGTGTGTACACCTCTTAATTGGTGAGATTTTGTCCACATTATATTGATTTACAAGGTGGTTTCTAGATTAGGAGTCTACCTTGCCTAGAATAACATTGGCATGCGAGAAGTAAAACTGGGATTTGATTGTACTTGTTGAGACATAGTGCCCCAAACGTGCCCAAACTGTCTAGTAAAGCCTTTACCATTAGAAGTTATAGCATTTGGTATGGATACAATGAACTCTGGACTCTGGTAACTTAGTCATTACTTTCTTTCTCTTACTAAAAAACATTATGTAAAAACCTTGATTGATCAAAGTTACGATGGTGACAACAGCAAACTGTGACCTGGAATCTAAGAAGAGCAAATATAATGACATAACATGTTGTGTAGCAGTGGGGAAGGATGTAACAGAACTCAATGAATTATGCCTGTTCAATCGTGAATAAAAAGAAATCAATGTCAGAAATAATGAATTTCTGTTAAGTAACTTCTGCCCCATCTTGCGACAGTTGTTAAATAAATTACTGTAGTTATTAAGTTACTGTAGTAACACAGTTGTGAGGTGAATTTGGCTTCCCTATTAACTTTGCTTGTCAGAAGGTTGCAAAAGGTGCTCACATGATCTTGGGACACTGCTATCGTCATAAACACAAGTCAGCTGCCCCGATGGTCTGAATTTTGATCATGTGATCCTGGGGATGTTGCAACAGTTGTAAGTGTGAAAAACAGTCCTAAGTCACTTTTGCAGTGCTGTTATAACTTAAATGATCACTAAATGAGCTGTTGTAAGTAGAACACTGTATATCATTGGGAGTTAGGCATCAAAATGAAATTTAAAAAAAATTATCATCATTGGAATATCTGCAAGAAATAAAAAGAATTGGAAAGACCACAAATTAGATCAAGTAACAGAAAATGAAGAAACTAAAGTGTTCTGGGATTTTAGAATTCAAACAGATAAGGACCTGCCATGTATACTAGATTTAACAACGGTTGATAAAAAAAACATAAAAGGCTGGATAGTGGATATTGTAGTACATGGAAACAGCAAAATAGAAAGAACTGCAAAAAAAATCACAAAACACAAAGACCAACAGATAGAAGTACAAAAACTGTGACGAGAGAAAGCAAAGTGAATACAAATAGTAATAATAATAAAATAGTAATAATAGAAACAATAGTAATACTAGTATACTACCGTATATACTATAATACAGTAATAGTAACAATAGTAATAACAATAGCAATAATAAAAATGCCCAATCTAGTCTAAACATTTTGGCTAACTGTGCAACCAACCATAATAATAATAAACACAAATTGTGACAAAAGAAAGATCAGAGATGAGATTAAGAAAAATTGTGCAATGTCCGAATGGATATTATTCTAGGAAATATTTTTCCCAATTTATTGACAAGAATAGATATGTAAGAACAAGAAAAAGTGAATAGAAAAAATGTCTGCATCAGACACTCAAAAAAACAAACCCAAAACAACTCAATGGTTACAGATGAATGTTTAAAAAAAGGTCAATATCAAGCATAAATCTATTCAGATATAAACACGACAAAGAAATAAATATAAACTTAAAAGCAAGATTGGTTTGATTGCTCATGATGAAGCATTGAGAAAAATGGTGATGAAAATATGGATGATGAAAGACTGTTGAGTCAGATCATTACTTGGTAGTGATAAGAGTGGATCTTGGAAAAAAATGGGAGTGAATGAAAAGAAGTGAAAGATATTAGGCTGAAGGAAGTATTTGTAGCAAATATTGGAGTAAAGTATACTGTGCCATAAGAACTAAAGAAATGAAATTCCAAGTAATGTAGACCAAAGTAATTGAGTTCGACAGGAAAAAATACAGTGAGAAATTGCAAATAATACAATGGAAGAACAAACAGAGCAAGTAAAACAAATTTGAGTGCCTTCACCTTTGACATCTTGCTTTGGTACCTATGAAGGAACAAACTTTGTCCCTGGCCCTCAGATATGATGGGCCCAAACTCTGCATTCCTTTAGAAAAACTGTCAAAAACTGTTAAAATCTTTTTCTGCAGGCTTGTATGCCCCCATTTCATTGTCTAATTATCCTGCTTGGTTACCATTATATATGTTATATATATATTAAATTGTATGGTATTTTTCTTTTGTACACCACCATTTTTCTTTTGTATTCTCCTGTTGTACACCACCAAAAGTCACACTGAGTTGAGAGGCTCTATGCATCCATTTACTAGATAAATGCTTACTAAAGATGAAAAAATGTTTTAAAAAATTCTGGTAGAAAGATAGTCAAAGTACATGGTCTGCTGAAAGGACAGTTTATGAAACAAAGTAGAAATAGTTATGCTATGGGAATTTGTTTCTGTTCATTTTGTTATATGCACATGAGAGTTGATTACATCAGGGTGCTAAGAAATGGGGTTTATTTATCCTTCATACTTTTAGACCATCTCACCTAAGTGACTCCAAGTGGGTTTAGAATAGAAAATGTGTACAATAAAAGAAGAATAAATGTTTAATTAATATGGATTGAATACAAAAGTAAATGATCTGTATAACAATTATATATTAAGAGAGGTTAAGGTTAGGGCTAAAAAAGAAAAGGTAATATATGAATTGGTGTACTGATATGGTAGAAGCAAATATTGTTTCCAAGGAGAAAATGATAAATACAGTGAACAGTATTGGTATGAATTAAATCTACCTATGTTCCTTCTCTTGCCCCCCACCCCAAACCATCTCAGACCTTTAATTTATTTGGCTTAACATTCCCTATTCCTTAGTCTACATTCTCCCTAATGTTGTTTACTCAACATTCCTTACTTTCACATATATGAAAGATAGGGATAAATTACAGGAAGAAAATCTGTAGTGAGGTAAGACTTACAGAAAATTGTAATTTACTGGAATACATTCAATAACTTTTCCCCAGCAGACTATCGAAAGAATATGATCTGTCACTGAGATCATACTCTATGCATGGTTTCTTTTATTATGTTTAATTATTGGATTACATCTACTTCAGCTTAACCATTCTAATTTTACAAGCTCAAGAGTTTCTTGAACCACAAGATGGGTGGCAAATAAATTTGACTAGAAATAAAAATATTATTTGTCATAAACAACATGGGATAGTTTAATCATATATATCAGACTTTCTCTTTCTACCAATTTTTTCATATAATTAAAAAATGTAAACAAAAATGAACTGTAGCAGCTATGATTTAATGTGGTGTTTAAACAATACAAGAACAATTACTTTAAAAAGAAAAAAAGTGTGAACCAATAATATATTATATCGACTTTTTTGCCCAATCTATTCTCCACATAAATTTACCAGCATAACCTGTGAAATAACTACAGCCTGTGTCCCTTGCACAATGCAGGGTATAAATATATTGCTGGTATAAATCTTTCTAAAGCCACACTGCCTCCTTCTGGGGACAAGCAGTATACAAAAATTTAAAGAACAAATTGAAACATATCACCAGTTACCAGGAGACAAGCACAATGTGGGAAAAAAACCACTTTATTAAAAAAATGAATTTATCTAACATTTATAAATGGTATACAGTATATCAGATTGTGCAGTAATTAGGTAGTACAATTCACAGATTACAATATACAGTTCTGGAATTCTTTTTTACTTCCTTTTTACCATGAGAGATACAATTTTGGAATATTAAAGCAATATAGTAAAATCATGGCAAGCACCATAAACTTATATAATTGGGGAATGGTAGAAAGGAGAAATAAAAAGTGGTTAATCAGTAATCAACAAATGAATTGACTAATATCATAACTTTGTAAAATTATATACCTTAAATTGGCTAACATACAATATTCCCTTTAATCCGTCTCTATAAACATCTCTTATTCCAATAATTGTAGTCATTCCAATAAATTGTGCACCAATGTTTATGTGCCTCTTAGCAGGTAGAGAAAAAAACACAATTAATGCAAATTGTTACAAATGTCCTGTTTCATATCTGTACTATCATTTGTGTCACTTTTTTTGGCACATCATTATAATACTCTCAAACCTAGGTTCAAATGTCAGGTTAGACCTCAAGTCATGCTGAACTAAATACTGTATGGAAATTTTTCTTCAAACTACATTCTGAAGCAAACACTCCAAGTTTATTTTTCACAAACTGACTGGATCAGAATAGAAATATGCTTTAGAGTGGTGCTTCTCAAAGTCTGGTCTGAGGACCACTGGGACTCCCTGGATCCCTTTCAGGGGGTCCATAAAGTCTAATAAATAATTTTAAATATCTCACCTCTAATTTCTAATGCAGTACATATTGATAAATATAACTAACATGAACCAAAACACTTTGCAGTCCTCAACTATTTTTAAAGATGTAAGTGTCCTAAAACCAAAATGTTTGATAACCACTGCTTCAGCTATCAATTAGGATGCATCTTTTTATCTTTTATGCGACTTGCAACACAAATTTCTATGTATAGAGTAAAAACTGCTTTCCAAATATATCTAGTTGGGAAACGTGTATGAAAATAAATGTTAATATTAATGTCTTTCTTTAAACTGCAGTCTGATTTTGCAATTAGATAGTTTTGTGATTGGAAATCATTGCCCATAATCAGCAGTCCTGAGTTGTCCTTTAATATGATAAGGGACTTTATCAAATACATGACAAAACAATCATAGACTATATTTAAGTAATGTTCCTTACAAATAAATAAATTTAATTTGCATCCCACCCCCATTTATTTGTTCTTAATAGAAGTGCAGGGCAGTGACAATTTTGCCAGAGAATGTGTTTGAACACACATATTATACAAAGTGTGGTTGGTTTGGTTTAAGGTTGATATGGTTATTTTAAAAACAAAACCATTATGAACCACAGTATGTACCATCTCAACTCAACCTTTGGCTATTGCAGTTATTCACTGGAATATGTGTATTTCTGATAATGAAACTAGAAGGTACCAAATGGAAAAGTGGTTAATTCTATGCCTGGTCAGAAAATATCACTATATAACAACTTAACATGATGCAATCATTGATAATTTACTATTATCACTGAATACTATACTGCTAAAATTAAGAATATAAATTTATACTGCACTTTCCATTAATTTAATCTTAAATCAAGACACATGTTCCTGCTATTTCAAACACCAGATATTCACAAGACTAAAGTGATAGCATTTTTGCCAGAACTTAAGCTTCAGATCAATCTATTTTATAGCAAAAACACTGTAAAAGATTATTAATAACCTGATAGCACATTATAACACAGGTAGTTCTCAACTTACAATAGTTCATTTAGTGACCGTTCAAAGGTACAATGGCACTGAAAAAAGTGACTTACAACTATTTTTCACATATATGACCATTGCAGCATCCCCACAGTCACGTGATCAAAATTCAGATGCTTGGCAACTCACTCAAATTTATGACAGTTGCAGTGTCCCAGGGTCCTGATCACCTTTGGTGATCTTCTGAGAAGTAAAGTCAATGGGGAAGCCAGATTCACTTTACAACCATGTTACTAACTTAACAACTGCAATGATTCACTTAACTGAAAGAAAAGTCGTAAAATGGGGCAAAATTCACTTAACCAATGTTTTGCTTTGCAACAGGAATTTGGGGCTCAATTGGGTCATAAGTTGAGAACTACCTGTATTCATTAGCTTAATGAACACTTAGCAATTTAGCATAAACAGCAGAACACAAGACTTCAGGAGAGTCTTAACTTAACCCAGTGCCCCCATTTATTTTATTATACTGTTTATTAATCTGGCTCCTTAATTTTTATGTTGCTTATAGTTAAATTCTATAGTTTTTACTTTATTTCAGACATCAATGTGACTTTGTCTGAGCAACATATTTCAAACATTACTCTTGTTCTTTATCCATAAATTCACCTTCCTCAAAAATTTAACTCAACATTTGAATTTTGTGACCATGGCATATTAGTTCAGCAGTGATATTCGATTTGGAATTTGCCAAGGTTAATTCCTTGGGGATGACAGACTCCGCTCCTCTGCTTCAGTATTGGAAAATAAACAGATGTAAGAAAGTAACAAAAGTGGATAATACCTTGGCCTTTAATGCCAAGTATCATGGGGGTATATGAAAGGAGTTCAGTACAAATCCTTTTTTCTTCCAATTTTCTCCCTTACAATCTTTCAGAAATGCTGTAACTAAAGAAACAAATCTTCTGTCCTTCCATAAAACCTTCTTTCCCCTGCAATTTGGCCAGCATGTGGGATAAGCACTTCTATAATGGAAGACCTTGACTGAGATATGTGTGATTAACTTTGGTTAATTCCTGTTATTCTGTTACCCTGTTCCAAATATTTATTATTTTAAATTCCTTGAGCTCATGTTTCCACAAATTATAAATGGTCCAGTCTCACTCAGTGAATACAGTAGCCATATATATATCTAAAAAAATACCTTGCAACAGCACTGATAGCTTAATATAACAGTTTACTATTATGTTCAAAGGATGAACTACATTAGATATATAATTAAGATATATTTAAGTTGTAAGATATAATTTTACTTCATGATGCTGACTGAATCGTTCAAATCACGTTTGTTCATTGTACGATCTCATCCTTCACTGTTATTTAACAACTAATCCCAAGATTGATTACTTGTGGATTGCCCGGAATACTTTAATTTGGACTGCAAAACTAGCAGCGAAGTTGGACTCTTAAAGTTACGACTCTCAATGTTGGAAGAAAACTGGTCCAGGCGCTCTCCAGATGCACATTCATTTTAAGAGCTAACTTCATTTTTTTATATTATTATTATTATTATTATTATTATTATTATTATTATTATTATACTTCTATGCCGCCCTATCTCCTGAAGGACTCAGGGCGGCTTACATTAAAAAGAGCAATACAAAAGTTAAAACAGAATTAAATAAGAAATCTCACTAAGCGAAAAATATAAAACTAACTGCTAAAAATTCCCATCCCTCCGTCAGTCTGGGTTGGCAAGCTGGAAAAGCCATGTTTTTAGGCCACGGTGGAAAGATGGAAGGCCAGGGGCCACCCAAAGCTCCAGGGGAATTTGATTCCAGAGGGTGGGTGCTCCCACAGAGAAGGCCTTACCCCTAGGGGCCACCAGTTGACATTGTCTGGCCGATGGCACAAGGAGGCCCTATGGGAGCACACGGGACGCTGGGAAACTGTTGCTGGCAGGAGGGCTCCCTGAAAATACCCTGGTCCTAAGCCATGAAGGGCTTTATAAGTCAACACCAGCACCTTGAATCTCACCCGGAGGGCAACCGGTAACCAGTGCAGCTTGTGTAAAAGGGGTGTGATGTGGGAGTATTGGGACCCTCCCACCACAACCCGCGCCACTGCATTCTGGAAAAGATGAAGCCTCCGGATGGTCTTCAAGGGCAGCCCCATGTAAAGAGCATTGCAGTAGTCCAGACGGAAGGTGATGAGCGCATGAGTGACTGTACGTAGGGCATCTCGGTCCAGGTAGGGGCGCAACTGTTGCACCACATGAAGCTGGGCAAACGCCCCCCTGGCCACAGCTCCCACCTGCTCCTCCAAACTGAGCTGTGAATCCAGGAGGACACCCAAATTGCGAGACCTATCTATGGGGGCAACATCTCTCCCCCCATAGCCAAAGATGGAATGTCCCAGATAACTTGAGATGCCGATACATACAGCCACTCGGTCTTAGACGGGTTGAGCTGGAGCCTGTTCCTCCCCATCCAGATCCGCCCCGCTTCCTGGCACCTGGACATCACATTGAGGATGTCACTGGGTTGGTTTGGGGTGGAGATGAAAAGCTGGGTATCATCAGCGTACTGGTGATACCTCACCCCAAAATCACGGATGATCTCACCCAGCGGCTTCATGTAGATGTTGAACAGGAGGGGAGAGAGCCCCGACCCCTGAGGCACCCCACAAAGGAGGGGCCTTGGGACCGATCTCTGCCCCCCCAACACCACCTGCAAACAACCCAAGAGGTAGGAGAACCATCGTAAAACGGTGCCCCCCACTCCCAACCCCTCGAGGCACCGCAGGATACCATGGTCGATGGTATCGAAAGTCGCTAAGAGATCTAACAGGACCAGGGTAGAGGAATAACCCCTATCCTGCACCCTCCAGACATCATCCACCAGAGTGACCAACGTCATCTCCATGCTGTACCCGGGCCTGAAACCCAATTGGTACAGATCCAGATAATTGGTCTCCTCTAGGAACACCAGGAGCTGTCGAGCCACCATGCTCTCAACAACCTTCGCAACCAAGTGAAGGTTGGAGACAGGACGAAAGTTGTTCAAAATAGCTGGGTCCAAGGCAGGCTTCTTGAGGAGGGGCCTCACCACCGCCTCTTTCAAGCCACTTTTAATTGGGCTGGGGCTCAGGTTAACTTATTTTAGAATAGAATAACAGAATTAGAAGGGACCTTGGATGTCTTTAATCCAACCCGCTGCTTAGGCAGGAAACCCTATAGCATTTCAGACAAATGGTTACCCAATCTCTTCTTAAAAACTTCCAGTGTTGGAGCATTTAAAACTTCTGGAAGCAAGTTGTTCCACTGGTTAATTGTTCGGTCAGGAAATTTCTCCTTAGTTCTAAGTTGCTTCTCTTCTTGATTAGTTTCCACCCATTGTGTCTTGTTCTGTCCTCAGGTGCTTTGGAGAATAGCTTGACCCCCACTTTTTTGTGGGAACCCCTGAGATATCGGAACACTGCTATCATGTCACCCTCTAGTGCCTAGTCCAAGGGTCTTCAAACTTGGCAAGTTTAAGACTTGTGGACTTCAACTCCCAGAATTCCTGAGCTAACATGATTGGATGAGGAATTCTGGGAGCTGAAGTCCACAAACCTGTCAAGTTTGAAGACCCCTGTCCCAGTCCTTCCTTTCATCAGACTAGACATGCCCAGTTCCTGCAACAATTCTTCATGTTTTAGCCTCCAGTCCCCTAATCATCTTGTTGCTCTTCTCTGCACTCTTTCTAGAGGCTCAACATCTTTTTTTACATCATGGCAACCAAAACTGGATGCAGTATTCCAAGTGTGCCCTTACCAAGCCCTTATAAAGTGGTATGAACACTTCACGTGATCTTGAGTCTATCCCTCTGTTAATGCAGCCGGGATCTGTGTTGGCTTTTGTGGCAGCTGCTCATATTTAAATGGTTGTCCACTAGGGCTCTGAGATCCCTCTCACAGTTTTAGCTCACTTTATATCGGGTATAGCTATTGTAATTCACGAACTATAGTTTATCGCCTAGCCAGTTGTGAGGTGCCAGCCAATGATAATTTTTGTAAACCATGGTTAAGGAAACCCCGGTTTGGATAAAACCAGAGACGAAGTGGAGCGTAAATACGACCGACCGCGGGCGACCATCTCGTCTCGCTCACCTGCCCAAGTTTTGTGCTGCGGGATCCGGTAATACTTGTTTCCAAAGTGGTCGATGCCCACGTACTCGCTCCCTGGCCCGATAAAGCGCTGCTTTAGCAAGCGCAGAAACCGCCAGACGCCGCTCATGCCAGGCGAAGGGCGCTGCGAGGTCTCAAACCAGAATAGTGGCTCCCGCTCCCTCTCCCCAAACGGGAACGGCACGCGAGGTGCCCCAGAAGCGCTGATAACTCCCCCGCCCCTTTCCGTCGGAAGCCACGCCCACACCTCCCTCAGGCCCAGAACTTCCGTCCTGTTAATTAGAGATAATAAAATTGAAGAAAACACACCCTGCATTTCTATTTTTAAAAAGTTATTTCATGTTAAATTTATTAATTTACTAACGACTGAATGACTCTCTGTTAATAACATTCCAGGAAAAATTATTTCCTAGACCGCATTTTGGGAGAATGGAAGTATTTCAAATTTACACTACAAGTGCAAAGGAAAAGCCGCTTTTTATCTTTTTTTATACGTTTCTCTATATTTTCCTGAACCTGACGCGTTCGACGCTTTCTCAGTCAGTTCTTTCCTGACCAATGACGTTCCAATGCCAAAGATTCTTATTGGCTAAGAGAGCGACGCTTTGAGCCAATGGGCGCGAGATAATTTCGAGGCATGGTGGCGTCGCAGTTGCGGGTTCTTCCTCTCCGGCTATGCTGGGTTTTCTTTTTGCTCGTCAGGCAGGTGTAGATGACCCGCTGAGGCTCCGACGGGCGGAGGCTACGAGGAGGTAAAGCCGCGTTCCTACTAGCCGGATCGCGTTTAGTCTCCTCAGGACACACGTGATCACGGAGGGTCCTGCACAGCCTCCACGTCAAAATAAACGCCTCAGACCCGGGTTCGTGGGGTGGCTCTCTTGGATATAGATATAAGATCGTGGCCTTCAAGTCAATGTTGATTCCTGGCGACTCCCTGGGCAGGTCCCTGCAGTTTTCTTGGGAAGATTTCAGCAGTGGTTTGCCAACCTCCTTCCTAGGGCTGAGAGAGGGACTGGTCCAAGGCCACCCGGCTAGCTTTGGGCTTACGGTGGGACTAGACCAGGGGTGGGCAACTCTGACCCCTTTGCGACCTGGGGACTTCAACTCCCAGAATTCCTAAGCCATGCTGTAAAGGGGCCATGCTGGCTCAGAAATTCAGGGAGTTGAAGTCCCCAGGTCGCAAATGGGCCAGAGTTGCCCACCCCTGGACTAGACTCATAATATTCCCAATTTCTAGCTGATGTCTTAACCACCACTTCAAGTGTCTATGGAGATTCTCACTCATTCAGGTCATGGTTGTCCCAAAGGTGCTTTTTTCAACAGGCAATTGGACTTTCTTGTTTTTTCTTTGAAGCCGTTTCACTTCTCATCCAAGAAGCTGCTTCAGCTCTGACTGCAAGGAAAATAAATCCTTCCATTCCCCTCCATTCAGTCAGAGCTGAAGAAGCTTCTTGGCCGAGAAGCGAAACCACTTCAAAGAAAAACCAGAAAATGCAGTTGCCTCTTGAAACCTTGAAACCTTTGGGACCCTACTTTCAAGTAGCTCTCTTTGCTAGTAGGTCCTGATAACAATAATAATACCACCTTACTAATAAGTCTGAAATATAATATAATATATATTATAATATTTAATATTATAATATAATATAAATATAATAGTTTTGAACTATTACCATCTGGCAGATGGTACAGAATAATAAAAACAAGGACAAATAGGCTGAAAAACAGCTTCTATCCCAGGGCAGTAGCTCTTTTGAAATGTGCTGTATAGTGCAGTGTGGTGTTGGGGGTTTCCGGTTCAATGTGTGAAGGGTGAAGGATGTGTGTTTGTGTTTATTTTCATGGTCATGGTCATATTGTGCACTGAAGATGATGTTTGATTTCGTTGTACGAGGTGCAGTGACAATAAAGTAAACTAAATGCGTCATGTGGGAGAGAATTGCAGGAAAGGAGATAACATTGACTAACCTTCCTTGCAAGTACACAAATGAGCAAGCAAGACTGATCATGAGCTAGATTCACTGTAGAGGGAAGCCAAAATGCCCTTTCTAATGCCATTCCTAGAAAGTGGAAGAATCATATGGGCACAATATGCAAGAAAGCTTCATCCATATGAATGTGCCCATGCTCAAGAATCCTTTGTTGTACATAGAACTTAAAATAACTTTGTCATTTTGAATGTACACTGATTGGCATACATTAAAGTAAAATTTCATTGCATACAGCTCTCCAAGAGTCACCACCTACAAATATTTAGCCTATAACTAGGTTCATTTTCAGCTTTATTTCAGGGGGGATTTTGTTTCATTCTGCAATTAGGAACTGATGCCCCTAGTTCCATCAATCTAACTACAGATTCAAGAATGGCATTTGGATGGGAAAAGGTACATAAGGCGACCTATGAATATGTGCTCATGTAATTTATGCAGTCTTACAATGAAATGTTGAAAACCTGGTACGATTATATTTCCCCCATGCATTAAATATGCAATTTGTAAATGTTTGGGAGAGAACCATTCTCTAAGGTTATTTGGTAAATAAGTCTCAAAATACTGCTCTAAGTTTGAGAAAGGATGAAACAATACTGATGTAATTAATTGATTAAAGAAAAAAATTACATGCTGAATATAATGGTACAGCTCATAAATAGAAACACAATATGCTTGTAATTCTTTTAGAAGGAAATCTGTTTTAATCGGCCATTGAATGACCAAAACTAGCAAATGCATCTAGGATTGCAATTGATATTGTAGTTATTGAGAACTATTTTCTAAATAATGTATTCTGTAAAAATAGTTGTAGAAATGACAGTCCAAGCATCCTTTGAAATTGTAGGGTTGACCTCTTTTGTGTAAGTGTGGATTTCTAGCTATACTAAAGATCTGTAATTCCATAAACGTATTGCATATTACACTCTGCATGTTGATAGCCATTCCACATATAATGGCATATTGTTACTTATTCATTTATTCCTCAAATGAAATTGACATAATTATAAAATATAATCTTCATTCTTTTTTGTCTGTTATTTCCACATTTGATTTACAAGTATTAAAATGACAAATGTTTAACTGTTTAATTCATATAAATTTCAGATACATATTAATTTGTGTAATATGCTATTTCCTCCATCAATACAGATAGAACCTTGGTCAATGTAGTAGATTGAAGAATTTGATGGCATTTTAATAAGAAAATATATAATTCTAATTTTGTTTATAATAACTTCCTTTTTTAAAGGGTATTAAGCTTGGAGTTAAATAAGAACAAAGATGTTGAAAGAATTCATGGAAGTGGAATTAATACCTTGGATATTGAACCTGTTGAAAATCGATAGTATGTATATTTTATTATGCTTTGTAATGAAATGTTACTGAACCGATTTGAAAATATTTGCATTTTTAAATTTATGGTAACTTTTTTTTTCCTAGAAACATTTTCTCAAATTTCATGAAATCATGATATCCTATATATTTATTTTGTTTTGTTATATATTTGTTTTATATTGTTTTTCATAGTGTACACACACTATGAAATGGTATGTAAATCTAAGTGTTATTGCTACTGCTTTTGTTCAGAGGTCCTTTTGATTAATCCCATATGTTCCCCTCAAATAGCCCTGGGTGCATTTTCTAAGCATTCTTGTGTTGGTAGCTTATTTATTACTTACTGTATGCGTATGTGCCACCACCTAGAGGGATCAATACAAAATTAGTTGTGGCTAGTTTTTTGTCTGGCAAGTGAAAATGGAATCTGGGCAGATAACAAAATAAGCATTAACCGAGCCATTTCCAAACCAGAGAGACAGTCAATTTAATGGAAATAATTGCTACTCCATATTTGGACAAACATCAAGGCTTAGGTAAACCTGAAACGAGGATAAAGGTTTGCATAGGATTGGCCCAGGAGCAGTTGTGGGCAGGGATATAGTACACCCATAATTTCTTTACCCGATTCACTGTCTTAGCCTGTCATGTGAACATGACAAATGTGAAGAATTGTGTTGTGCCTTAAAATATTTGCAGATATCTCAGTAAAAATTTCTAAGAAAATTGTTTTGTTTTAAAACAACTTTTAAACTATATCACTTTATTATAAAATCATTATTCAGATATTTCAGTCCGAATAATTTTTATTTGGAGGGGAGTTGACACAGCACATAAAATGGTATTCTAAAACAAGAAATCAGGTTGAAATGAATATATATTATTATATATCAAAAATAATATATATTAATTTTTATATTAATTAAAATGTTCTAGTATTCTAGTATTTAGAATATAGTAAAAAACTAATTTGCAACAATTTTTAAAAGATAACATTACATGTTTGGTGGAGAGGAGTAAAGCTTACAACATCTGAATTGATTCATAACTTGTTTTCTTACAGTATGTTATCAGGTGGTTCTGAGGGTGCTATTGTATTGTATGACCTTGAGAACTTTAGCAGAACGCCATGCTATACCTGTAAAGTGATTTGTTCTGTGGGAAGGTGTGTATACTTAAAAACTTTTTATGAATATGTTACCTACATTACATGTTTATAGTTCACTGCTAGCTCATATTTTGTCAACAAAATAAATGAAACATTATTTAAGAAACTATTGTTAGCACAATTTGTGCTATAGCATAGTTAGCATGTGTTTCTAATAGTATGATCTTGTACCAAGGTCAACAAGATTGATCTTCAGCTGTCCTTTAGGGATTGTTTGACAGACCAAATTTACAGTTTTTTATTTCATTGTTAACCCCTACTTAAACATTTAGGGAAAAAACTGAAATTCTTTGTAGTTGCCATTAAATTGCAAGATTGGTTTAAATCCAGTTCAAAGTTCCAAAGGAAATTAGTTACATAAAATGGGGGCCCATAGACAAAGCAAAGAGTGTAATACATATATAAAAAATTAAAATGTAAGGGTGTGATTATTGTAATAGGAAACTTTAAACAACTATTTCCCACATGTCACCATTACATGTAGTCCTCAAATTGTGACCATAATTGAGCCCAAAATTTATGTTCCTAAGTGAAACATTTGTTAAGTGAGTTTTGCCCCATTATATAATCTCTCTTGCCACAGTTAAGTGAATCACTGCAATTAAGTTAGTAATATGGTTGTTAAGTGAATCTGGTTTCTCCATTGACTTTGCTTGTCAGACAGTCTCAAAAGGTGATCACATTATCCAGGAAACTGCAGCCGTCATAAATATGAGTCAGTGGCCAAGCATCTGAATTTTCATCATGTGACCATGGGGGTGCTGCAACAGTCGCAAGTGTGAAAGATGATCATAAGTCACTTTTTTCAGTGCCGTTGTAACTTTGAATGGTTAATAAATGCCCTATTTTAAGTCGAGGACTACCTTTTACAGTTTTTGATTATTCAGATATACAGTTTGTCCTAAAGAGTATAAAAACAAAGGCATTTTGGTAACTTGTGCAGACTCATCTGAGTTCAGGTGAAGGTTGGCATAAAGTAATCTGATGTTCTAATGGAAAGGATTGCCAATCTGACATGGAGAGTCAAGTAATCATCCCTGAATCATTTTCTGCAATCTCTGGAAAGAACTGCCAAAATTGGTGGTATAGTTTTCCTGTCATTTTGAGGTAGAGATACAAAACTAATATACAATAAACTGGGGGGGAAACTTACGAAAAATAAATTCTCACAGGCAAATAAATTTAAAAAGCAGGAGGGAAAGTTTATTATACTTTGTTTTATTATACTTTGTTTTATCTGCCTGCAGTAGCTTCTGTTTCTCTTGGAGCAATTAATTATACTTGGGGCAGTCTTCCCTAACCATGGTGCTTTGGCTTGCAACTTTAAATCAGCCAATCTCCCTCCAGCCAATTTACTCACGTAGAATATGGGAGGCAGGAATACTAATGTGGTTGTCATGAAAAACATCTATGTGATTACTAAAAGTCAACACCAACTAGATGGCACATCATCATCATCATCATAAGTCAAACCATGTGAAAGCCACTAGATTCTGAGAGTAACAGGGTGGTGATCCTAGAATCTCACCAAACATTGTCTCCAGGCTTTTATGATGTACGTTTTGTTTTGCAGGATTTTACCTTTTTTTTTTTTTTGTAATCCACAGAGAGCCAGTAAAGCAAACAATATTTATGTTTCTTTTAATATATTTAGAACGTATCTTTACTTCAGAGCTAGTACAGAGCAATAAACTTTGCTCTCATCTGCACTGATCCTTGTTTCCAAGTTTGCCCTAATGGCTCCTAATTTTGTACACTTTGATTTAGAGCAAAGTTTGGTTATCAACTATTGTGCTGCAACACATTGGTGGGCCGCAACAGGTTTGCACGTATGCCACCTCAGCTAGAAACCTACTTCTGTGACATCACCAGCTGGACTGCCTCCATTCTTTTTTTGATGCCATAGCATTTCCAGTTTCAAGTCCTGGAAGTCCTACCTTTGTAATGTGTGCTGTGAGGTGAAGCTGATTGAAAACTGCTGGTTAAGAGAGATGGCCCTTCTTGTGGATCTTCTTTGGAAGGCTTTTGTATTTTTGTATCTTTTATTGTGTGATTTAACATTTGCCCAGTAGGTGGCAGAGCTAGCTTAGGTTCTGCTCTTTTACATTAAAATAAACCAAGGTAGAATTATAGTTAGTATAGTATTTGAGCTGTTTTAATCTTTCTTTCCAGTTTGAACTGATGTTAGCTCTTCCTGCAAGGGGTTTGCTACTTAGGTCTTGAAATAATTAACATATTCAGATTTGTTGAGCATTATTACAGCAAATCATCCTTGTCAATTTTACTTTTCTGACTGCATTATAGGAACCATCCTAGTGTTCATAAATACAGTGTAGAGACTGTTCAGTGGTATCCTCATGATACTGGCATGTTTACTTCAAGTTCATTTGATAAAACACTGAAAATATGGGATACAAATACTTTACAGGTAAGTTTTCTTTAATAATTTATATGAAGGAGAATCAGTAGTATTTTAACACATCCTTATTTTTATAAGGGATTGGCTGATTTTTGTAAAGCAACTTAAATGAACACACAATACAATCAAGGCTAATGTATGATTAGTCTCAAAAGTTGATGTAGGATCACAGATCAGCTAAGACTCGCTACTTGATATGGAAAGTTAAATAGTTGATCATGGAAAAGTAGCTTTTAAATTAATAAGTTATATTACTTGTAAATGTCAGACACAGGCTTATACATTGCGGTAAATCATAGATTATATAACCATTGTTAGGGTTCCTCACATTAAATGGTAGTTTACAAACTATAATAGCTAAGATAACAAGCTTGGTAAGTTAAAACCACAAGCTACATTTTGGCTCATTGTGTTGAATGAGCTTAGACAGAGAAAATGTCCATGCAACATGCCACATTTGGTGTGACTGAATAATTTACTCTGTATTCTCTTATATATGATTCCGCAAACCAAGGACAGTCAAGGTTGCTGTGGAGAAGATATCTGGGGTGATATCCCAGTCAACTTTGTAGTAGTCAGCTAAAATATTTCCTGCTATTTTTAAAATAAATACTTTTAAAAAATAATATTCTCAATAACATGTTTGGCATCAAATCAGTCTCATTGGTTACCCCTAATGCCCTACTATCATTCTGGTGCCCAAGAAACCCTCCATCAAAGAGTTGAATGACTACAGACCAGGGCTCTGGCATCCATAGTTATGAAAACCTTCGAAAGGTTAGTGTTGGCCCATCTGAAAGCCATCACATATCTGCTGCAATTTACCTACCATGCAAATAGATCAGCAGATGATGCTATCAGTATGACACTGCACTACATCTTACAACATTTTGAATCACCAAAGAATAGAATTCTTTATTGGCCAAGTGTGATTGGACACACAAGGAATTTGTCTTGGTGCAAATGCTCTCAGTATACATAAAAAATACATTTGTCAAGAGTCAAGAATCATAAGGTACAACATTTTATAATAATCATAGGGTACAATAAGCAATCAAATCATACTAGGAAACAGTCAATATAGATAGTAAGGATACAAGCGACAAAGTTACAGTCACAAGTGGGAGGGGATGGGCTATAAGGAGTGATGAGAAGATTAATAGTAATAATAGTGCAGACTATGTAAATAGTTGGACAGTGTTGAGGAAATTATTTGTTTAGTAGAGGGATGGCATTTGGAAAAAAACTGTCCTTGTGTCTAGTTGTTCTGGTGTGCAGTGCTCTATAGCATCGTTTTGAGGGTAGGAGTTGAAACAGTTTATGTCCAGGATGTCAGAAGTCTGTCAATATTTTCACAGCCCTCTTTTTGACTTGTGCAGTATACAGGTCCTCGACTGAAGGCAAGTTGGTAGTAATTGTTCTTTCTGCGGTCCTAATTATCCTCTGAAGTCTGTGTCTGTCCTGTTGGGTTGCAAAACCAAAGCAGGCAGTTATAGAGGTGCATATGATAGAACTATATAAGGGTCCTTTTTCTACTTCAGCACAGTGTTCAGCATCATTATTCCTGAAATTCTCTTCTATAAACTGACTCAGCTAGTTGTGCCTGATGGTCCTACCCATACCTGTAGATGGATTATAAGCTTTCTAACAAATTGGAAGCAGCAGGTGAAACTAGAGAAAATCACATGGAACACCCATTCAATTAGCACAGGAGCCCACGAGGGCTGTGTTCTCCCTCCATTACTTTTCTCTATATATACCAATGACTTCATCTCGAAGGATCCCTCTGTTAAAGTGCTGAAGTTTGTAAGTGATAACAACAGTCATTGGTCTCATTTGAGATGATGATGATGAGTCTGCATACAGACAAGAGGCAGATCTACTGGCTCTGTGGTGCAGCCAGAACAATCTGGAACTGAACACTCTTAAAACTGTAGAGATGATAGTAGATTTTAGAAGAAGCTCTCCTACCACCTCTTACAATATTAGGCAACACAGTATCAACAGTAGAGACCTTGAAGTTTCTAAGTTCTATTATCTCCAAGGACTTGAAATGGACACCTAACATTAGAAACATTAAACAGGTATAACCAAGAATGTTCTTCTTGCGTCAACTCAGAAACAGTTTTACAGAGGAATTATTGAGTCTTATTTGTACATCAATAACTATCTGGTTTGGCCCAGCATGTTTAGTATGTCATCTAAACATGATCATAATTTGTAGTTTGACATAATCTTGCCAGGCAGGTATTAGTAGTTGGAACCTACAAGCCAAGTAAAAGAAACTGCACATTTTAGAGATGCAGGTATATATTTTTAGAATTTATGTTTTATAAGATCCATAGAATTATTTGATGTTGCCAGTATAGTCTGGGGATATGCAAATAGAGTGGGTTGTTCTTGGAATTTTTTGTTTTTCTCCTAGAGTTGGTTAATCCATGCATTCTTGGAATGGTTCATGCTATTTCAAAGATAGATTATATCTAGAAGACCCCGGATAGCTTCCCCATCTAGAAGTCATACATTATACAATAAATTTGGGCGTGTCTATATATCTGCGTATGATATATATTTACACACATGTATCTGCAAGAAGTCACATTCCAAAAAAGGGCATAAGATGGCTGAAAATATAGATTACATTACTTGAATTAATTAATTGAATTAATGGCCACATTAACCATGTAAATCAGTCTCCTCAACATGTACAAACTATACACATTCATCTTCCTCTTTGCAAAAAAATACCATAAAAAAGGAAACAAAAAAGGATGGAACTACTTTGAGAAGGGGTAGCTATTGTGGGAGAAAGCAGGGTGAGAGAAAAAGAGAGAGAAATGGGATACATGATGAATCCATTCAAAGTAAATGTATATAATGTAGAAATTATAAATTAAAGGGAAATTTTGGAATTATGTTGCAATGACAATTCAAAGCAGATTTTAAGGTAAATATTTTTAACTTCAGAGACTATGGAGATATCTTCTACCTCTTCAAAATTGTGGAGAAAGTGTTACTGCATTTTCAGTGTTGCATCAAGTTGAATAAAGTCTCAGTGCAGCCATTGTTTTCTCACAAAAGCAAGAAATCACTTGATTTTCATTTGAACCTATCAACTTTAAAGCCAGATAAATGTATCTATGGTTAAAGGGCACCACGTTCAAAGGTTGCATTAAAATGATAATAGAAAGTAATGAATTATTTTACTACAATGTTATTTTATGCACAAGTTTGTATGAATAAGGAATAAATATTATTTAATGTCTTATGTAAAACAACAGGTGTTTAAAATTTAAAATTAAATTTTGCAAATAATAGTACTGAAATTTAATCATTTTATAAGAGTGACAATTGTGAAAAATATAAACGTATAAAAATTATAAAATATAAAAATTTGTGAAAATATAAAATATAGAAAAATAGAAAAAGTAACTGTAAGATGAAGGTGGGGGCTAAACATAATATAAATGTAGAATGGTATGGGTTTTTTTTCTTTGTAATCCTGATTAAAAATGTTGAAGTAGAAGCTGTTTAATTTTGTAATTATAAGTACATGTATCTTTATTAAATTGATGGTATATGCAGAATTAAAACATGACACTATTTTATATTTGCTAATGTGTTATAAATAATAACTCATCTATTGCTTCTGATTAAGATTTGAATTGGTCCAAGTATTTAATAATGTATTGTTTTTTAATTAACAGCCTGCTGATGAATTTCATTTTGATGGGACAGTATATAGCCATCATATGTCTCCTGTTGCTACAAGACATTGCTTAATTGCAGGTTTGCATTAATTTTAAATATATTTTGAATATAACAATCATATTTTAACTGTCTTTCATTTTTTAAAATAATTCCTTTCTATATTCAAGATTGTAACATAGCATAATTTAGAGTTACAAATGTGTGGCATAATTTCAGTAGGGCTTTTGTTGGTTTCTGTTTATAATTACTGATCTCTACAAACTTACTTTTGAGAAAGAATACTTGAATAGTACATAACCTTATTGTGTAATGTATTTTCTAGATATTTATCATGCTTTTGTGAACACATTGGGGCTTTTTTATAAACATGCACAAATTGTACTGTTAAAATATTTCTTGGCCAGTCTGATACTTAGGCATAGCAAATAAAAATTTTAAAATAAAAATTTTAAAATAAAAATATTTGTTACATGATGGGGCCACATATCTGACTCTTCTATCATTTCTCTCACCTCCATCATTACTTACTTAGTCAAAATGGGGTGATCTGAATTACGTTTCAATGAACTTACACCACTAATTAAATGTAACATATGGTTTACCAGGCATTGTGGCTAAATTTTGAGTTGTTAGAAAATGAGAGCATCTCATGAATAAGGAAAGTATTATGCCAGCATTAAGGGCTATCCAATTGAAACTCTGTATAGGGTGATGTATATACCGTTTTGCTCTACACATACTGAATAAATTTTTCCTTTATTATAATATACATACTCCCTTTTTATAAAAGGTATAATATCTTTTTTCTTTTTCTTGTTTATGAAAAAGATGCTGTGTGCTAATGTAAAATGTAATTATCTGAAAAGTAATTCTGTAATGAACCTATGTGAAGTTTAAAGATATTAAAATTGCTATCTATTATGTTTTTATAGCAGCATTTTGTATATATTTTTATATCAACATGCACTGCTTATGTTTATTTTCTGTAATGTGTTTTTGTCTTTTTCTGTTACAGTTGGTACCAAAAGCTCCAAAGTACAGCTTTGTGACTTCAAGTCTGGATCTTGTTCTCACATTCTGCAGGGTATTTCTTACTCTGAAACATACAGGTGAAACTCGAAAAAATTAGAATATCATGCAAAAGTTCGTTTATTTCAGTAATGCAACTTAAAAGGTGAAACTAATATATGAGATACATTACATGCAAAGCAAGATAGTTCAAGCCGTGATTTGTCATAATTGTGATGATTATGGCTTACAGCTCATGAAAACCCCAAATCCACAATCTCAGAAAATTAGAATATTGTGAAAAGGTGCAATATTCTAGGCTCAAAGTGTCCCACTCCAATCAGCTAATTAAGCCATAACACCTGCAAAGGGTTTCTGAGCCTTTAAATGGTCTCTCAGTCTGCTTCAGTAGGAATCACAATCATGGGAAAGACTGCTGACCTGACAGTTGTGCAGAAAACCATCACTGGTTGGGAAAGGGAAAGCCTCAAAAGGTAATTGCAAAAGAAGTTGGATGTTCCCAAAGTGCTGTATCAAAGCACATTAATAGAAAGTTATGTGGAAGGGGAAAGTGTGGAAGAAAAAGGTGCACAAGCAGCAGGGATGACCGCAGCCTGGAGAGGATTGTCAGGAAAAGGCCATTCAAAAGTGTTGGGGACTTTCACAAGGATGGACTGAGGCTGGAGTCAATGCATCAAGAGCCACCACACACAGACGGATCCTGGACATGGGCTTCAAATGTCATATTCCTCTTGTCAAGCCGCTGCTGAACAACAAACAACGTCAGAAGCGAATTACCTGGGCTAAAGAAAAACAGACCTGGTCTGTTGCTCAGTGGTCCAAAGTCCTCTTTTCTGATGAGAGCAACTTTTGCATCTCATTTGGAAACCAAGGACCCAGAGTATGGAGGAAGAATGGAGAGGCACAGACTGCAAGATGCTTGAAGTCCAGTGTGAAGTTTCCACAGTCTGTGTTGATTTGGGGAGCCATGTCATCTGCTGGTGTTGGTCCACTGTGCTTCATTAAGTCCAGGGTCAATGCAGCCGTCTACCAGGAGATTTTGGAGCACTTCATGCTTCCTTCTGCAGGAAGGAAGCTTTATGGGATGCTGACTTCATTTTCCAGCAGGAGGAAGGAAGCTTTATGGGGATGCTGACTTCATTTTCCAGCAGGACTTGGCACCTGTTCACACTGCCAAAAGCACCAAAACCTGGTTCAATGACCGTGGGATTACTGTGCTTGAATGGCCAGCAAACTCGCCTGACCTGAACCCCATAGAAAATCTATGGGGCATTGCCAAGAGAAAGATGAGAGATATGAGACCGAACAATGCAGAAGAGCTGAAGGCCGCTATTGAAGCATCCTGGTCTTCCATAACACCTCAGCAGTGCCACAGGCTGATAGCTTCCATGCCACGTGCATTGAGGCAGTAATTGCTGCAAAAGGGGCCCAAACCAAGTTCTGAGTACATATGCATGCTTATACTTTTCAGCGGTCCGATATTGTTCTATGTACAATCCTTGTTTTATTGATTGCATGTCATATTCTAATTTTCTGAGATTGTGGATTTGGGGTTTTCATGAGCTGTAAGCCATAATCATCACAATTATGACAAATCATGGCTTGTACTATCTTGCTTTGCATGTAATGAGTCTATCTCCTATATTAGTTTCACCTTTTAAGTTGCATTACTGAAATAAATGAACTTTTGCACAATATCCTAATTTTTCGAGTTTCACCTGTAAATGTTAGACAATAACTACTTTGAGTATACCACACTGTGTAAAGAACTGCACTGAACAATATTTTCTTTGTAAGTAATAGGACAGATGTGTTTAGTGCCAGTTGTCAAAGAAACACGGTGAGAAGGGCTTTCTTTCTTAACATTTTTCTGATCTTATTGGCCTGAAGATACATTATTGATAATTATAAAAAATGCTGATGTCTACTTCAGCTGGACTCTTTGAGCTTTATATCATTGAGATATAACTTGTAGCTTTCTAAGCAAGTTGAGAAACTGTCTTGGTAATATTTGTCCAAGTACTTTAGATTACACCTGGTCAATTAAAATTATATTTTTAATTGTAAACTAATTCGGGTAAGCCATGAAACAATATTTTTATTCCAGAAAAAAAGTAATGAGCAGGGAGTGATTTCTCTAGTAGGGCACTCTCTTTTTCATTCTTTCTGCCCTTTGTCCTGCCTTGTTCCCATTCACCATTGCCAAGGAGTTTACAGTTATTATTTAGTGACCTTTCTCTATTATCTCAGGTATCATATCTGGTATCTACCTTCTGGTATCAGCTCAGAATCTGTGGTGTGAAAAGTGACAGCTGGCAAGAATTCAGATTTAATACATTATGGAGTAGATTTAGAATCTTGAGCTATATAATTTACCTGTATTGTTTCAGGATGTAAGTAAGAAATGCCATTTTGATGCCAATCAGAGCGGGTATTCAGCAGGTTCTGACCATTTCTGGAGAACCGGTAGCGGAAATTTTGTGTAGTTCGGAGAATCGGCAAATACCACCTCTGACTGGAGATTTTACAGTATCCTTCCCATGTCACACCCACCAAGCCACACCCACAGAACCAGTAGTAAAAAAATTTGAATCCCACCACTGATGCCAATCTTATAAAATCCTGTTAACATTGAAAATAGTTGCATCTTCAGCCTGTAATGGCATAGTTCCTTCTAATTTCTTATAACTATACCTTTTAATTCTGCTGCACCTATACATGTTATCACAAATTCTACTTTTCCTCCGTTACCAGAATTACATCTGAATTTATGTTGATATATAAAGTAACATGATGTTTCACTCTGCATATTCTGTGGTCCTCAATAGTGCCTTCAGAAAACTAGTTATTCTTATAAAGTGATACTTGATCTCTGTCAGAATTAGTGTTTATATAGTTAGTTTATACGTGTTAATTTAAAATTGAAATTATTTCTCTTTTTGCATGAGCCTTTCAATTTACAAAGTTTTCATTTTGTTACAAAACTGCAAATTTAGGTTGCTATTCTTTTTTTTAATATACAATAGTATTAAAGTCTTTACAAAAATTTGCACTATAATTTATGTAATAGGAGAATAATAGAAAACAATGTACACCTGTCTTAATAAACCAAAAATATTATTATGCTTTTGTATTTTTAGGTCACACTCAAGAAATTCTAGCAGTATCTTGGTCACCACGTTATGAATTTATTTTAGCAACTGGAAGGTAAAAAAAAATCCAATAAAATAAAGCAGTGTTTATTAAAGTCAGTCAGTATTTTAAAAACCTATTCTAAATTTCTTTGACATTGCATCCATACAAAGTGCAATGACGTCTTGCACAAATTACACACAAATTACATCTTGCACAAATTACACAATGACATAATCATGCAACAACCCTGATTACATGCTCCCTTAAATCACCTGTGTCACGTATATAAATCATGGCATTTATGTAATTATTACTTCATGCCACCATGTCCTCTACCTCTGACCTTAAATGCCCAGGTTGGCAGCATTTCCTAGGTTGATTTTTTTAAAAAAAAAATAATAAATTTAAAAGCAGAGAAAAACTTTTAAATCATGAATATAAGTCTTGGCATTGAAATGTAAAATTATGGTTAAGTCAAAGATTTATTATATTATTGCTGAATTAATATTTTAATAGTCTGTGTTCTTTTCAAACTTAACTTTTTTGATACTTATATCAGCAATGCATATTCATTAAATAATGACAAATTAGTGATCAAGGGTATTTTTATTTATTTATTTTATTTGGTAATAAATGTCCTGTTAGAGTTCTTCTAGGAAAAGAAATAAAAGAAATAAGCTGCTGCTTTCCAAAATTCAACACATTTTGTACCCAGTATAGTTCCTTAAATTTTTAAGAATTTCATTTTTTTAATCCATTCAATAAGGACCTCATTTTCTATTCATCTGTTTTTGGAGTCGCAGTTCTTTCAAAACTTTAACACTGTTATTTTGTATAATAAAGTTATCTATCTCCTGGTTTAATAGTTGTACATATCCATTATGAAATAAGTCATCCATCAGTTCCACTTATATGGCTGTATCTTTATGCATATTCTTATTGCTTATATTTAAATCCCCTTTCTAGATAATTTCAAAATTATTCACTTTTTCTACAGCTCCATTACAGCATGCTGCATCCATCTTATCAACAAGTTTATTTGTCTTATTAAAAGGTTTGGCAGATAAATATTTGCTCCATTTTTTAACCCTTTAGTTCCCTCTAGTGCCCAGTCTTCAAGGTCCCCTTATCATAAAATTGTAAACAATGACCATTTTTTCATGATATAATTTATTCTAATGAAATCAAATTCTAAATCTATCTGGACTCTTGATCTGGTAATTATCCAAAATGCATATTCTAAGTACCTTTTTGCTACATAATCTAAAACGTATATTCAAAGGCTTTTAAAATCAAATTTACATCGTATTTCTCTAAAGAAATAAGGACTCACTTAATGAATACAAAACTTTGCCAGGCAAGTTCTCTCTGTCCAATAAAAATCTCCAGAAAAAAAATCTAAAGAATCATTAAGAAATTCATCAAGATTCATAAAATGCAGTTTTATGAGTATGAGCTTGATGGAGCACAGCTCCTGGCCACTCATCTCATAATAAGCTGATTGCAAAACAGGAAGTTTTTGTGATCTACTCATGAGGACTGGCTGTCCAGAGTGAAGTGGATAATCTCAACAATCTCTCTTTCCTCCAGAGAGATTTTAAAAGCCTGGCTCCTGCATCTACCACAATTCTTGCAAATGTGGTCCTGCTACTACAAGAATATCAGCTACACATGGCATTCACAGGAAGTCCCCACATACTTTCTTTTCTAATCACTTTAGGAAATTGCTTGTCAGCTGCTTTTCAACTATTAGGAATCTTTGCATCCTCAAGGTTTAGGGCACCAGTAACTTTCCTTTAAAACTTAGCAAAAGAAATAGTTAAAAACAAAGTGTTTTAGAATTATGAGGATCCTATGGGAAAATACTTTTGAATTCTTTAAAAAATACAGAAGGGAGGGGACTTTGAAGGTTGGGCACTAGAGGGAATTAAAAGGATCTAAAGATCACAGTTAAAGGTGAATAACATTTAAATTTAACTTATTAATATAGAATGTAGCAAAATATCAACTTTGGATATACTAAAAGATATTTATGAATAATGGGCCCAGGAGTTAATTTTAAGAGTGTTTGCCTCTATAGATAGACTTTGTTTAAAAGATGTTATTGAAGTGAAACAAGACAAAATTGAGACAGATTTGAAAATGGAAATAATGAAAAGCTTTAAGAATGATATGGAAAAATGGTTCATTGGACATAACAAAAGAAACTGACTTAGGTCTTAATAATTAAAATAACATTAAAATAAATAACAAACCCAAGTGAGTTACCTGGATAAGTTTCCTATATTGGATTCACAGAAGAGGCTGGTTAAAGCTTTCAAAAATTTTGTAAAAAGAGACAAAGAAAAAATGAAAAGAAATTTATTTTAGGACATTTGAAGGGAGTAAACTTTAAGATGAAGGAATATAAAGTTGGTTTATCTGATCAAGGTTAAAGTAGATATGTTATCTCTGGTAACCCTTAATGGACTTTTGCTGCCTAGGACTGAACAACAAGGTTTAAGGATTCATTTATAGATGAGAGATGAAATATGGGAAGCAAATATTTCTATTTTTAGACACGATAAGTTACTAAAATTGTCTATACTTGTGATGAAGGGAAAGTCATTTCTTTATATATATTTTTCTTTTTCTTGATTATTTTTCTTTTCAATACTTTCTATTGTCTTTTTCTTCATCTTCATCTTCTACTTTTACTTTTTATATTTTATATTATTTACTGTTGTAGATACAATTTTTAATAAAATTACTATTTTTAAAAAGCACACTTAGGAATATGTTAAAAGTCCTGAAGTAAACTAAAACTTTCCTCACACCTAACTTGATGGTTTGGTAGATACTAAGATTTTTTTAAAAGCCATTAAGAAGACAAGTCTTACCCATTGGATATAAGTTAACTGTATAAATGTATATAAGATTTGTATCATATACTATACTATAGTATGTATGGCAAAAATGAATGCCAGGATGATCACCATGTCCAATGTTTTAATAATGTAATCAATAAAATTATTTTTAAAAATTAAAAAAGACAAGTCTTACCTTTCACAATAACTGATTTTTGATGACTTTCATAAGAGTTTAAAATAGCAATAGCACTTAGACTTACATACCGCTTTACAACCCTCTCTAAGTGGTTTACAGAATCAGCATATTTCCCTCAACAGTCGAGCTCCTCATTTTACTCACCTTGGAAGGCTGAGTCAACCTTGAGCCTGGTGAGATTTGAACTGCCAAATTGCAGGCAGTGGCAGTCAGCAGAAGTAGCCTGCAATACTGCAGTCTAACCACTGCGCCACTGTGGTTCTTATACACAAAATCATTGACATGATCATCGTTGGGATTGGAATTTCAGTTGTACATCATTGGGGTCATAAGCAGAGGCACCCACATAACCAGACCCAATTCTTCAACCATTTTTATAGTGGTCGTTAAGTAAATCGTGATTATAAGACTGAATCGGTGGTCATTAAGAAATCTATTTTCCCAACAAAAAGCACTGGAAACTAGCCAAAAAATAATTGCAATTGCAGTCAAGTGTCTGTGGGATTGGTCATAATACAAGCCGGTTGCCAAATTATTGAAATATAGTCATGTCATCACAGGTGGGGGTTGAAGATTACTGGAGTCAGCAGTGGTTTTGAGGAGAAAGTTTTAGAGCTTGTTTTCAGAATATCTTGGGGAGGGGTGGGGATAATTAGAATGTGGTTCCAAAAGAAACTTGGAGGTCATTTTCTGCATTTATAAAAACATATAAATATATTCAAGTTAAGAAAAAATAATTGAAAATAAAATAATCATTATGAAACTGTTGAAAGTTCATTTGTGTTACCCATAAATCACCTGAGAGTTTTGTTTTTCTTTTAGTGCGGACAGTAGAGTGAAATTGTGGGATATAAGGAGAGCATCTGCCTGTCTACTCACTCTTGATCAACATAATGGGGAGAAATCAAAAGCAGCTTCTGAAGCAAGTAATATATTTCATATATCAATATTACAGGTTTATTCTAATATAAGTTCATATTAAAAGGGAACCGTGCTATTATATAGCCCAGGATAGATGACAGTGTCAATACTAAATGCTATATAAAAGATTTCATGCAAATTATGCAAATTTGCATAATAGGGGATTTCAATGCAGTTTCGGATATAAAAAAAGATTATCAAAGTACTAGTAAAAAAAAGAAAAAGAAAAACACACTCCTAAACATATTTTTTAACTTGATAGAAGAACAGAACCTAATTGATATATGGAGAATATACAATCCAAAAGAAAAGCAGTTTACCTTTTATTCGATTCTCCACAAATCATGGTCAAGAATTGACATGACATAGATAAGCAAAACCCTTATGAAAGACATAGTATAAATAGAAATAACACCAAATATGTGGGCAGATCATAACCCCATTATAGTAATATGGAAAGGTCAATCAAAACAAAGAGGAAGGTGGATGTTGAACCCACAGACTCTTGAGAGATAAAGAATATATAATAAAATTAAAAGAATTAGAAATGTTTTTGAAGTAAATAAAAAAGAACACACTTCTTTACAGAATCTGTGGGATACAACGAAAGCCTATTTAAGAGGAATAACAATTGCTTATAATGCTAGAAAGAAAAAAGAAAGAGAAAAAGAAAGCAACGAGTTACAGAATGAGATTAGAAAATGGGAAAGACGAGCACAATTAACAGCAGAAAATGAGCAAATTATAAATAAATGGAAATTAGCGAAACAAATTGAATATATTAGAACAGGAAAGAAATTTAAGAGCACTGAAAGCAGTAAAGCAAAATTATTTTGAAAATGCAAATAAGCTGAGAAGATGGCTTGCATATAGGTTAAGAAAGTAAAAGGAGAATAGATGGATACAGCAATTGCAAGATAAGGAGGGAAAGATACAAAACAATATAGAAAAGAAAAAAGAAATAGTATTGGAGTATTTTCGTGAACTCTGTAAACAAGAAAATATGAGTAAAGAGAGAATTATACAGTATTTAGAGGAAGAAAATATTCCAACACTATCAGAAGAAGAAAGGGAAAGATTAAATGAAGAGATTACTATAGAGGAAGTAAAAGAAGCAATTAGTAAACAAAAAAACAACAAAACTCCTGGAACAGATGGCTTACCTGCAGAGTTATATAAAAATTTAGGTGAAATTCTTGACCCAATTCTTTTAGAAATCTGTAATGAAATACTTAAAGGGGCAGAGCTACCAAGGTCATGGAGAGAAGCGTACATCATATTAATACCAAAAGAGGGCACAGATATCACTCATATAAATAATTATAGACCAATTTCTTTGTTGAATTCCGACTACAAAATATTTATGAATTTAATGACTGAGAGACTAAAAAAAATACTAAGTAGATATATACATACTGATCAAAATGGTTTTCTTCCAACAAGACAACTTAAAAACAATACAAGAACAGTATCCTGGAATACTATGAGGCTCATCCAGAAAAACAGTCTACACTTATTTTTCTAGATGTTCAAAAAGCCTTTGACAAAGTAAATTGGGAATTTATGAGGCAACAAGTAAAAGAAATGCAATTCGGGGATAAATTTGAAAAAATGTTAGAATCAATATATTCAAACCAAGAAGCCTGGGTTATAATTAATGGAGAAATGACCAATTCATTCGAAATAGAAAAGGGAGTCAGGCAGGGATGTCCACTTTCACCTCTGCTCTTTATCACAATTTTGGAAACTTTTTTTTTTTAATTCATATTTATATGCTGCCCTTCTCCAGAGACTCAGGGCAGCTTATGATTTTTGGAACACAACCCAATGCGCTCAGCAATAGCCTTCATTCCATTGTATATGCCTGCTTATTACTAAGCGGCATTTTTACAAAGTCAGCTTATTGCCCCCAACAATCTTGGGTCCTCAATTTACCTACCCCAAGAGGATGGAAGGCTGAGTCAACCTTCAGCCTGGTGGGATTCGAGCCTGCACTAATTGCAGGCAGCTGGAATTAAGTGCTAGGCATTTAACAGCCTGCACCACCAAGGCTCTTGAGGAAAATTAGACAGAATATGGAGATAAAAGGATTAAGAATTAAAAATGAAGAATACAAGGCCCAAGCATTTGCAGACGACCTTGTGTTCTTCATAGAAGAACCAATAAAATCAGGACCAAAATTAATTAAAGAGATAGAAAGATATGGAGAAGTGGCAAGGTTAACAATAAAGATAAAACTAAAAAGATAAATAACAGAGAAACAAAAAAAGAAATTAGAAGAGGCAATGGGCTTACAAATTGTAAAAAGAATTAAATATTTAGGAATTTGGCTCATGGCAAGATGTTCAACAAAAACAATAAAATTATGTAGAACTGGTACGAGAAAAAAAAAGATCTAGAAAAATGGGGGAATTTACAATTATCAATGCTAGGAAGAATAGTGACTATTAAGATGAACATCTTGCCAAGAATATTACTCCTCTTTCAAAATATTCCAATTAAATTAGATTTAAAAAAATTTAACGAATTAAATAAAATTATTACGAAATTTATTTGGTCAGGGAAAAAACCCAGAATAAAATTAAGCTCCTTACAAGATAATAGATGCAGAGGTGGATTTGGGCTCCCTGCCTGGGAACTATATTATAAAGCGGCAACTTTAACATGGATTAAGGATTGGGCCAATTTGAGAAATAAAAGAGTCTTAATTCTAGAAGGGCATGATTTGGAAGCAGGGTGGCATGCCTTCATGTGGAACCTGGGAAATAAAAACTACACACACTTTAATAGGCTATAATTAGATGTTCACTATTAAAGGTGTGAGTTAAACTTTATATGAAGATACCAGGATGGGTTTCCGTCATGGGGGCATTGATCCACCCTAACACACTAGAAACTGGAAGAAAAATTACATATTATGATGTATTACATCCCCAAGGAAGATTAATGACGAATCAAGAAATCAGAGAGCAAGGGATGAAATTAGAGTGGTGGCCATATTTACAACTCAAGGCAAGATGTAAAAAAGACAAGGAGGAGTTTGGAATTGAGATAAAACAGAATCAATTAGATAAAATATTGGAGGGAACAGATGACAAATTAAATGGCGGAAGAAATGGTTAAAGGCCCAATGATTGCATGGGCAAGGAGTGTAGGGCACAATATTAATTTGGAAGATTGGGGAAAAAATTGGAATCAAAATTACAAAATAACGAAATCAGTGATCTATGAAGAAAATAAATACAAAATGTGTTACCGGTGGTATCTGTCACCCTCAAGGTTAGCTAATATTTATCCTCCACACTTGGTGGCTCTGCCCAAAAAGTAAAAAATATTGGAAAAAAATTAGATTGTGGATAAAGGAAATTACAAGTATTCAGTTAGAATTCAAACCTGAAACTTTTTTGTTGGGAATGTTAAAAAGGGACTATGCAAATGAAATTAAATATTTAATTCTCCATATAATTACAGCGCAAGAATTGCGTTGGCAGAATGTTGGAAGGGCGAACAAATGCCAACAAATAATTTGATTACTCAGAAAATACTTGACTGCACTGAAATGGACCTACTCACACAAAAACTTAGGAATAAGGAAGACTCAAGATATATTACAGCTTGGGATAAATGGTATAAGTGGATTAAAGAGAAAAAACCAGGAATTTAAAAGAAATGTATTTGATGAATGGAGTAGTTAAATTAAGAATGTTTACCAAATAAGAAATGAATAGTAGTAAAATCAGTACGAAGAAAAAAACACACTTAGTTGATTAGAAGCATATGTCTTATATGGTTTATATGTTTATTTATGTTGTATTTGTATATACTGATTTTGTCTACAACGTTAACTTGTATTCGATGTATTGTATATAGCGTTTTGTTTTTTTTAATTGCTAGTAAAGTTTTTTTTCTACTAATGAAAAAAAAAGATTTCATGACCTTTTTTTAAAGATACTAGCTTTTGTCTTACCCATGGTTAGCATATGATAGCAATATAGTATATATTCCCCCAAAAGACTATAACTCTCAACCCCAAAAAAGTTTTGTTCTTAGTTGTTTTAAATCCGTAATTATGATTGCTAGTAATTTAGAATGATTCAGACAATAATTAAATATGATTGCATTGTGTTAAAATGTATGATCTGTTGAAATCTCCCACACTGAAGCTTCAGAATTTTAAAGGGATTAAACCAGCTGGTTTAACTCCATGTGTCTAATCCAGGATTATAGGAATCCTTTTCATCTTCATATCTTTCCTAGGATGCAAGTAGCTTTCCCTAGTCTTAACTCATTAATTTTAATTGGGGAATAATATGAAAATGTCTTTCTGCTTCCCCCCACCTTCTATGGTGTGGCATGCTAGTAAATATGTCAGGAGAATATATACACGACTTTATGAAATTAAGGTGATATAACATCATCTTACTTCAGAAAAAATATTCAAGCATATTAGTGTTGTTAATGAGCAAGGGAACAATAAGCTGCCCTTAGTTTTGCTGCAGAGAAGTACTGCATTGGTCATGGAGCTAAACTAGATGATCTCCAAAATGCCTCGCAACCCTGGCATTCCACAATTCCACATGTTGCAACTACTCAAGCGAGGAGTCATTAATGTGACTCAGGTTACAAGAGGAGTAAAATGACCCAGGTTACAAGAGATCTAGAAATGATCCTCCCTTAAGCTTCATAGAGCCTTATCTGTCTGTTCCCAGGCAAAGACTCATAGTCTGAAGAAACTCCTATATAATAGGCAGAATGTAATAAAGTAGTTGGCTTGAAGCTTACCCCTGTGGATCTGGTTGCTGGCACCTGACACCAGCCACTACTCCATTTTTATTGCAAGTGCACCCAGGTGGAACCAGGGGTGGGCTTCAAAAATTTTAGAAAAGGGTTCTCTGCCCGGTTGCTGAGTGGGCATGGCCATGGTGGGCATGGCCTAGTTGGCCTCCTGCACCATGGCGGCGACGGGGGGGGTTGCCCTCCCCTGCTCTGAAGGCTTTTCTTGAGCCTCCGGGAGGGCAAAAACGGCTTCCCCGCGTTCTGGAGGCTCTCTGGAAGCTGGAAACGGCCCATTTCCGGCCTTTCTGAACTTCCAGGAGGCCTGTTTTTCACCCTCCCCAAGCCTCCGTACGCGCCCTGCACTTACCTGCATCCAAAACGGGCTGCGTGGGGACTTCTGGGGAGGCAGGGAGCAGGGCCAGCTAGGAGTGGGATTTGGGGATTCTCCGAACTGCACAGAATCTTAGCTGGGGGCTCTCCCAAACTGCAAACCCCCAGTAGCCCACACCTGGATGGAATTTCTTTTAGGCACAGATCTAGCTAAAGAATAGCCATTAAAAGTGGTATTAGCAGAAGAAAAATAAGATGATATTCTTGACAGTAAAATTTTGGACGCCACATTCCATAATAAAAGAAATGAAATTAAAAATATTGGCTATTATTTAATAAATTGTTCAATCATATATTTCATCTAGTATTGCTTTTTTTTTACTTGATCCTTCTCCGTTTTTCTTTCATAAAGGAAAATAAAATGACATTGGTGTCCCAATGTAGATATTATTCTAATAATGCTACCAGTAAATCCTTAAGTACAGTACTTAACTTTTCCATAATAAATGTTATATAACAGGATATTTTTATATAATTTTTAAAATTTCAAAACAAAATGTTTTCATGATATAATAATTCTTTTTGCAATACAGGACTATATATATTGCTGTACAGAATTTCAAATCTTGCATATTTTCCTTATAGTAAATACTGCCCATAATGGAAGAGTCAATGGCTTATGTTTTACCAGTGATGGGCTTTACCTTTTGACAATTGGTACAGATGATCGCATGAGACTCTGGAATAGTTCAACTGGAGAGAACACACTGGTAAGAAATATGTGCTTAGAAATTGTTTATATCTCCAATCTTTCAAAACAATCTTGTTGCGAATTTGAGGAAGAGAACACTAGGAAAATAATGAAATGGAAACATAATTAAATTTTAAAAAGAACCCAGCATATTTAGACCTGTTTCTGTTTCTTAACAGCATTCAGCATATTGAGTGTTGACTATAAAATTTAAATTAAAAAACTATTACCTTACTAGCCTGCACTCAAGTCTTATAGGCTCTCCCTTTCCAGTCTCTTCGAGATATTTATAAGAGAACTTGCTCTACAGTAGGAATCTGTAATTTGCAATACCTATGACCTTAAGCATTTATCTCAAAAAATATAAATAAACATTTCCTAATATCATGCATTAGTTAACACAACCAGTTTATGGAAGAAGTTTGCAAAGTATATTAAGTAATGTCTGAACAGGTTTTGGGGCAGAATATGGGCACTCAAGGATATGTCTTGACTGTGTTCCCTATCTTGAATCTTATTTGGAGGATTAGTGTTCAGCCATATGTATGAGACAAATACTGTAGAATATTACATATAGGAGAAGAGGAAAAGGTTATACTGGAGAATGTATCAGTTGTCGAATTCACCATAGTCAAAATATACTTAACTATGCTGTTTCTTAATAATGCAAAGTATGGTAGACATCTGTTGTATGGAAAGTGCTGTAGAAATAGATACATTGCTTCCTTTAAGTAGAGTATTTCTAATCCAGAAGCATATATGCCTTGAAAGCTTATATATAAATTCATAGACTATGAGGGCTGGAAAGTAACTTGGAGCTCTTCTAGCTCAACCCCTTGCCCATTCCAGTTGGTCATTCAACTTCTATTTAAACAATTTTCACAAAGGAGAGACTGTCACCTTTTCATATAATCTATTGAATAATTTATTATTAGAACTGTTTTCCATTGTCCAGTTAAATTTCTTGATTTAAGTGCAGTTTCTTTTCCTATCTTCTGAAAAAACTCTGAACAATTCTGCCCCATTTCTACATGACTGTCAACTCATAAAACATTTTGTATACACTTTTTATAGTTGACAACAGAAAAAATGGGGGGGTAGTTTCAAAGAGCAGGCAACAGGGTGAAATTGAATACATTCCATTCATATTTTCTTCTAAGACTGATTAGATGGCTGAAGCTTCTGCTGAAAAAATCTAATTGGAGAGCATGATTGATGACTCTTGGCTATGTTGGATGATACACCCAGAGGGGTGGGGGATGGGGGGAAACAGGATAAAGGGTGACAGTGAATTACATATCTCAGAATTGGCTACACCCAGATTAACAGATAACAGATAATCAGAGTTGGAAGGGACTTTGTAGGTCATCTAGTTCAACCCCCCGCCCAAGCGGGAGACCCTACACCATTTCTGACAAATGGCAGTCCAATCTCTTCTTGAAAGGCTCCAAAAAGTATCCAGAAGCCACGTCTTTTTTTCCAGCCACACCGAAAAAAAACCACACGTCATCTGGAGGCTTTTTGCAGCTAAAATTACGGACCTCCAGCTTTGTCCTGCTTTTCCAACGCACCACCGCTGCCACGTTCTAGGCGCCGGCCATGCAGGCTCACCCCATTGACTGCTGCAGCACTCCACTTGGACTTGCTTGGGCAAGTCCCTCCGGTGCAGTGGGCTCAATGGGGAGGACCTGCGGGGCCAGCGCCTAGAATGCTGCTGCAGTGGCGCGTTGAAGAAGTGGAGCAAGCAAAGCCGGTGGTCAGTAATTTTCACTGCAAAAAGCCTGCAGCCACTGCATGTTTTTTTCGGTGCGGCTGCAGTCGATCTGCACTGAAAAAAAACGCAGCAGCTGCAGGCATTTGTGACAAAGGCGACGTATGCTGGTGGGGAGCCCAGTGACAACAATGGCTCAGTCCTGGCTTGCTTTCCCTGGCAGCCACCGTCTGGGACAACGAAAGATCAGTCATGGGGAGAAGCGGGAGATTACATCCGGGGGATTTATATGCAGGATCGATTTCCTCCTCGTCGGTAGATAGGGAAGCGCATCGTCAAGAAAATCGCGGATTTGGATCGAAAAGGTCCTAATAATAAATGAATGAATATCTAGCCAACCACCTGCTCTTTTACTCAAGTATCATATTAGATTCCCATTAATGAGCCACTTGTATTGGGTTAACCAGCCCAGCCAATCATGTGACCACCAAGCCACACCCACAGATTAGGCCGCACCCACAGAACCAGTTAAGAAATTTGAATCCCACCCCCTGGGTGGGGGGCACTGAGGATGAGTTTGTAGTACCAAGGGGGCGGTGGACTGAAAACGTTTGGGAACCACTGCCCTATACCATTTCTAGCCCCATAGGGAGTAGGCCCTATGCCTTCATAATATCCCATCCACTAAGATCATTTCACTGAACACTCACAGCAAAGTAACTAAATTTTAATTTTTAGAAAACTCTCAACATCCACCCTTAACATCTCCCTCCACCCCACCCCCCAACAACTCTTCCAAATAGCTTCAAATCACTGGTTTGAGGGCAAATTACAGCTTTTTTTTCTTTTTCAATGTTCTAAGGGTAGGGATAGGAGACAAAAATTCAAACTCCCTTCCTTAGTCTACCAACTGAGTGAAAAACAGCCTGACTGTTAAGAAAAGTAGTACTTTGAGGCATTTTAGGATTAGAGAAGGGAAACAGTTTGCCTCACTTCCTAAAACCAAGCAAATTGCATATAACACACATAAGCACACACACTACAGTACATGCTGAACCTTTTTGATTCCTTTCTGGTTACACTGCCACATTTTCAGAGGACCTCCTGTGACTTTTCTGGAGGTTGGGAGGCTGAATTGACCTCTGTTCTGTCAAATGCCCCGTTATCGTGAGACATTAGATAATAGTTTTTCAGTATTTTCCAGCATAACATTTACTTGCACTCAGGAGGAAAATAGTATTGGGACAATAGGATGAGGGTAATTTTCTACTGTCAGACATACTTTTGCACAAGCTTGCATAGCCACTTTTTATTTTACTCTCCATTCTGCTAAATATATAGACTAAAGTATTATTTATTTAAATTTGATAGTTCAGGCTATTTGCTTACCAAGGCACTCTTATCAGTTCTTTAATCTTTTCGCTCCCCTCCTGTTTTACATTCTTAAAATATTTTTGTTGTACATAAAAGAGAACTAGTTGCAGGATTATCTCTGCTGTGTGCCTTAGTCCATACTTTTTAGTGTGATGGTAAATTATTAAGCTTTAGTAAACTCTCCTGGCTAATGCGGTTCTTTTCTTAGCTACTACTTGTAGAAAGAGCAGTTGCATTTTAACCTACCTTTGTATTGTTCTAAGTTGATGTGCATTATAAGGACCCTTTCCCCCCAATTCATTTAATGAAAATAGGCATTTCATTTTAAATTGTCTTTAAAAACTTCAACTACATAAAAAGATTTATAAACTGGTGAGTGGTTCTTATGCCTGAAAATTATCTGCAAGGCTACACTAGGAAAAATATTTATTTCTTCATGCCAACTTCCACTTAGTTTTTTGTTTAAAGCTCTGCATGTTAGTTCAGTCCTGAAAGGCACTTGTTATAAAGTGAGTAGTGTAGTCTCCTTTTGTCTAATTCACCTATGGATATCTCTGGGTTTACTAACAGATATCTAAATACATATTCTTTGTCAGCTGATGAAAATGTATTTTGAAATTATCTTTTATTCTAAAAAATGTGTAATTATAAATGATTGTAGATAAGGAAGTAATTGTTCTTCACTTTTCATTTTGAACATTGTGTTTATTTTTAGATCTGACACTTCCAGAAGCTAAAATAAAAGTTAATAAAGTGATCTGGAAGTTGGATAATAAGCCTTATGAAGAGAGTTTGAAATAATTGAGATTGTTTAGCTTTGGGAATAAAATATTGAGATAGGCATATAAAAATGCATGTTTAAGTTTTGGGAGGGGTATCTGATAGAAGAAGATGAAAATATCTCCTGTTCTCTGTCATCCCAGTATACAAAAGAAGCATAATGTTTTTAAGATACAAGAAGACCAATTTCATTTGTTGTTAAGAAAAAAAATCTAAAATATTTATTCCAAATCTTGACATATATCTGAATTAAATGGATCCAGGTAACAGATAACAAATAATCAGAGTTGGAAGGGACCTTATAGGTCATCTAGTCCAACCCCCCGCCCAAGCGGGAGACCCTACACCATTTCTGACAAATGAAAGTCCAGTCTCTTCTTGAAGGTCTCAAGTGATGGTGGTCCCACAACTTCCAAGGGCAAGCTGTTCCATTGGTTGATTGTTCTCACTGTCAGAAAGTTTCTCCTTATTTCCAGGTTAAAACTCACCTTGTTCAGTTTCCATCCATTATTCCTTGTCTGGCCTACAGGTGCTTTAGAAAATAGCTTGACCCCTTCCTCCCTGTGGCAGCTCCTCATTATTGGAAGACCACTATCAGGTCTCCCCTGGTCCTTCTTTTTACTTGACTAGCCAAGCCCAGTTCCTGCAACCGTTCATCGTATGTTTTAGCCTCCAGTCCCCTAATCATCCTGGTTGCTCTTCTCTGTACTTTTTCTAGAGTCTCGACATCTTTTTTATAATGTGGTGAACAAAACTGGATGCAGTACTCTAGGTGTGGTCTTACTAAGGCTTTATAGAGTGGTATTAGTACTTCCCTTGATCTTGATTGTATCCCTCTGTTAATACAACTTAGGATTGCATTAGCTTTTTTGGCTGCTGCTGCACACTGCTGGCTCATATTTAGCTGTTTGTTCACTAAGACTCCCAGATCCCTCTCAAAGTTACTGCTATTGAGCCTGGTTTCACCCAGTCTATATGGGTGCTTCCAGTTTTTCTTGCCTAAGTGTAGGACTTTACTTTTCTCTACATTAAATTTCATTTTGTTAGATATGGCCCAGTGTTCTAGTCTGTCAAGATCCATGTGGATCTTGAGCCTATCTTCTTGGGTGTCAGCTTCAGCCAAGAAAACCTGAGATTTTGATGTCACCACATAGTTTAAGACTTGATTCAAAAAGGTTTGATTTGAGACTTGTCAGAAATGTACCGTGATGATAGTTAATGACCTTAAACAAAAGTCTTACCTTCTTAAAAGGGCTGGAACATGTTCCTCTGACAAAGAAAGATTTCTCATATGGATTTAGGCAAATGTTCTCTGGTATCCCAAGATGGTTGCTTATCCAAAGAATTTATGTACCTCCAAGTTATTTATTTCATTGGTAACTGAAATAAATTTCTTCTGTCAATTCTCACTGGTATTATCCATTGTTGAATTTAAATCTAAGCAGATCTGAATTGCTTTATCAGGGAAAGCAATTTCCTGCAAACTTATCATTACAAGATATCAAAAGGTTCATCACTAAAGGGGCTTACATATAATATGTAATGTAACACAACACTTAAATATTTCTGATTTGCCTTTTCCACATTAATATATCTGCTGTTGGTTCCAAAAGTTAACGGTCAGAACTTCCAAATAAACATATATAGAACGCACCCTCAAAATAATTATTAATGTCTGTATTTTGAGTCTATCAGTATCTACTTAGTAGTTAGCCCCATTGATTTAAGTGGGAATTTTCATATATATGGTTACAGCCTTATTTGTGCTTTGTGCAATTTAAATGTATACACTCTAGTTTCTTGGGATACAGGGGGAAAAGTTAAATGAACACCAAAGATTTTGATTAAACCAAATGTAATTATGCCATAATATTATCAGCAGATTTAGATATTAGATTAAACATCACCATGCCAAACATACTTAACAACATAACATACATATACAAGTTATAGGAAATCATTATCATATCTTCATCCTACATATTACGAATAAGTTATACCACAAAGGACATTCTAGTCATTCCAATATTCATAATATTTCATATATATTTATTCTCACACATTCTATTTGCAGAGAAAAAGAAATCCTGAATTTCACAGATGTGATAAGAGGGAATGACATTCTTAAAAATATAAATTGTAATGCAACTGTAGTGAATTGCTATTTTAAAAAAGGAAGCCATATGCTGTCTATAATACTAATAACTTTTTATCAGATATAATCTCCAATATTTGAAACTTTAGGACAATCCTATTGCAAGTGATATAATAATCTCCATACATAATGACATTAATACAAGATTTTTACACTGGGGGTGACAAGACTTAAAACTTGGAGAACCATTGGTATCCAGGTTCCTATAGATTCAAAATCGGGTTTGCTGAATGTTGCTAAGAATCATCAGGCATAAGAGATGTTACATCAGTATTAGAGAATACTAGTGTAACTTTCATTTACAAGATCAGGTGAGTTAATAATGTATATGTTTCATAAGTCCAAGAATAATTAACAGAGAAAATCGTGAAATGGTCCCTGCCACAAAAAAGAGGGAAAAGACACAAAATTATCTATTTGATTCTTCTTCCTACTCTGGGTACACTCTTACCCATTGTAACCTTCAGTTACCAAAAGGTTACCTGTCTATTTTAAAGAGTTATGAAGTAGATCTGACTTATTCAAGCCTAAAATTGGATAAATGCTATTGTGGAGTAGAAAAGGACTGTATTCTTTACAGCAGAATACATTCAATAGGAAATAACCTCTTTTAAAATTTAACAAACCATTGGATGATTACTTTTTTAATCTTATATTAAAGATTAAATTTTTTATCTTATATCTTTACAGGTAAATTATGGGAAGGTGAGCAATGAAAGTAAAAAAGGACTCAGATTTACTGTATCACATGGCTGCAGTTCTGAATTTGCATTTGTGCCGTGCAGTAGCACTGTTGCTGTTTACACAATTTATTCAGGAGACCTAATAACTACACTTAAGGGACATTATAGTTCGGTTGACTGCTGTGTCTTTCAACCTAATTTTCAGGTAAGTGAAGCTGTCTGGAGAATTTTAGGTTAGTTAAGGATGAGACCAAACAAGTTTTCCTTAAAACACTGAGCTATGTTGGATACATGATCCCTAGAAGCATTATATGCAGTAGAGTTCAA